>LPNX011160791.1:303091-337210 GCA_001517045.1 Pseudotsuga menziesii | reverse complement strand
CCCCCCCCCCCCCCCACCTAAAAAAAAGTAATGATAAATGAAATATTGGTGGCAGTTCTTTTAAAGCCGGCCCCAAAAGTCATAATAATTTGAATTTTGGGGGAGTTTGTTTGGAAGCCACCCCCAAATGGTATGATAATTGGGATTTTGGGGGCGGTTGTTTTAAAGTAACCCCCAAAAGTTATGGAAATGTGTACTAGTAGGGGCGGTTGTGATAAAGCCACCCTCAAAAGTCCAATTGTCATGTTTTGTTTTTTTTTTGCAGGGAGGTGGGGTGCAGTGACTCAACCCCCCCTAAAGTTCCTTTTTAAGATGATTTTTAAAAAACATCCCTTAAAAGTCAAGAGAATTTGTAATGTTGGGGGCGGTGGTTATATCACATTTGAAAATTCCACAATATATCCCATGCATAGGAATCTTTGGCATGTGATTGATATGTGGTATCATATTTGAAGATTTAGTACACCAAGGATGGTTCTCATGACCCAATTCATGTTACAGGGTGAAGATCCATAGTTTTATTCTATAACATGCAACTTTTGGGTTCTACATAGGTTATCCATGTGGCCCTGGTCCACCTTTTTCCTGTCATAGAGATATTGTGGCTATTTTGAGTTTCATCACATTATGGATTCTTCTTGCTCACTAATCCTTCATTTGGTAAAAAAACCCATGTTGTTGGGATAGAAAATTTTCCTATGGTGCTCATGTTCTTTGCATAGTAACCCACATCATTGCATAGGGCATGTGTAGGGAATCATTTTCCTACATGTGAGATATGGACAACAAGTTGAGGAGGGGTACATTAGGGATGGAACTTGAGGACCATTCCATGGTATAATGAAGAATATAGGACCAGCTTACATTGTAGCATTTTACTATGGAGATATGTTACATGTGTCTGGTCCCAAGCCGCCATATTGGCCCTCCATAGGGAATCTTTGGTTTGGAAGTGGGATATGGTGATAGTTTTGAAGTTAATTAGAACACTAGAGATGGTTCTTGGTGCCTGTGATGTGGTTAAATGAACAAATGTAAGGTATTATACCATAATTTTTTTATATGCGGCTCATGAGACATCATTATATCCCTTAGACACCACAAAATGTAACACCCAGGTTTTGACCCCGTTTGCATGATGTATATAATGTAATTAATTGTGGTGAGGAGCCAAAGGAAAAATCCCCACCATCGATTTGGTTGTGTATGTTTCGGCAATAGGGATAGTTGCCGATGGTATATCATGCTATCCGACACACTATAGTTTGGCCTCATGTAAATACGCAGATCAAATAAAATAAACCACAACTAGCTACGACAGGGAAATGTTGAATGAAAAGGGCATGATTCCTAAGGTTAAGGGGGGGGGGTTATCTAAGCCATGGGATCCATAGGGAGTTTTCCATGTGTCAACCACCCATTTAAACTTTTGTTGTTTGTTAGTTGGGGGCGGTTATTGCTAAGTAGTGGTGGGTGTGGCAGGACTGTCAGTCCTTGCCCACGTTCCCACTCCACCAGCAGACTCTCCTCTTCACATCGCGTGGGGCAGAAGAAACATTCACTCCACTCTCCCACGATTCCAACCTCCGGAGGATTTGGTCCTGCTCATTCTCACACAGAGGGACGGTTCAGCTTCCTCATGCGCACCGTTTGGGGGGATTCTTCATCGACTGATCACAAAGGGTTGTTCTCTCTCCTTCTCGCGTACAAGAATTCTGCGTTGGTTTTGCTCACGCAGGGAGCAGGAGAAATCGTGGCTGTCACTCAGGATTTTCGGGTGCAGGAGCCATTCACGCTCAGGGCTGTGTGCCTGTGGGTTCCATACCGGTTTCGGTGGTATGTGTATGTCCCCTTGCCAATTGTGGCCATGGATGTTGTCTATTGTGGTCTGTGTTTTTGTTTTCCTCTGTCGATGCTAGGAGTTTGTTCTCTCTCCCATTTGCGGACTGTGTAATGCTGCCGTGATTTCATTGTGCATCCGGGGTTGTTGTCTTCCCGCTGGGTTTTCTTCCACATTCATCAGTTAAGTTTTGCCCAGTCTATGCTGGGAGTTCAATTTCTTATCCATTCCAGACTGTGGAGTGTTGCCATCATTCATTATGAGGTTGTGGTTGTTGATGTACCCTGGTTTTGGGTTGTTGTTGAGTTGTTTTAGCCATGCAAGGGCCAAGAAAAACCCTGAGTTGTCTTGTGGATTTGAACTATGTTTCACCTGTTGGTGGGGATTGTCACCTGGTTGTCTTTGCCTTCTTCACAGAGCTGTGAATGGGTTGTTTTGTTGCGGTATGCAATGGTTGGTCATTCGGACTGTTGTGAGTGGGATTAGAGGCTGGGTATGCATGAGAAGACTGGTGTTGAGGCCACCAGCTTGGAATTTAGCCTTTCCTAGCTCCTTAATGACCTGGTAAAACCCTACTGTGTGGGCTTGGCTAATTTGTGTACCTTGGCTATGTGTGAGCCTGTTTTAACCCCTATACCTTGAGGAATCATGCCCAGCTCGGGGGTGGCAGTGTTGTTGAGATTGATGAGAACGTTGGCCTATGGTTGGGTGGAACGTTGCAGCGACGTAGCTAGTTGCGGGGAAAGTTCTTCATTAAAAGATAAGTACTGTTGACTATTTCATCTCTGCAGTTATATCTACTGTTTCATGAGAATGATGAACATGCTAAATGTTGGAATGTATATGTTTGCTTCCGCTGAATGTTGGGTAACCATGCATCCTTGTATGTTTCATGCATCTTAGTATGTATTATGTTAAGCTTTTTATTTCAGTATTGATGTATGTTCATGTTCATGGGGTTGTTTGCCCATTTGTTTGGCGTTAGTAGCATCCTATTCACCGGTCGGAGGGTCGGGGACATTACAGATTGGTATCAGAGCTCATGTTGTAGCATGGGCCTGAATGGACCACGAAGATGCAGTGACAGAAGCCAGATTGCTTTCTGCCCAGCAGAGACCAGAATTTTATGACAGAAAACTTCCACAAAAATTTGCATAAGTGTTTGAACTGTTGGTTCATCGGAACACTTAGTGGGAAGGACTTTCAATGTAGCGGAAGAGCTAGGCAGAAGCATACCCGATGGAGGACAATTGGAAGGAAATTGCGGGAAAACTTTCTAATTTTTCATCGGCCGTCGGCGAAACTTAGTGGATGTGGGAGCCGCAGTTTCAGCGAAGATCAGCCAAAGGCCACTGAAACGCCGGCTCGATGTAATTAAAGAAACATCTAATATTGAATTTTGGTGTCAATGAAATTTAGTTGTTTGGACCACCGATGCCGTCGGCGAAAAATAGTTGTTGGGTTCGCTGACACATAGTGCTTAATGGTTCCGATAGCTGACAGATGCTATGTTTCGTAAAAGAAGAGAAAAATTTTGAAAAATTTTTCTAAGTGTTGAAGACCATCGGCGATTGGCGAAAGATAGTAGTTTGGATCGCCAATACTTAGCCGATTGAGTACCGCCGTTGCGGATGGCTAGAGCACTATGCTCCTGACGAGTAGGGCCTCTGGCCACCGATGTAGTAAAGAAAGTTCAGAATTTTTCTTAGTGAAAACATCGGCCATCGGAAGCAGAAAGTTGTTTGTGTGCCCGCCGTTGCGGAAGCCTAGATCGCTAGCCTTCCAACAAGGAGAAGTTCCAACTGCCGATGCCAGTCAGAATCAGTTCACCGATTGAAAGAAGATCGAGGATGATGGGTCGTCGTTGCGGCTGCTGATGGAACTATTTTGCCGATGAAAAGAAGAGAATGGAGCCGATCAAGCGGTGAAAGGGAAGACAAAAAGGAAAATCTCGAAAATTTTTCTAAGTCCTGGAGTCGTCATCCATCGGCGATGGTTAGTGGATAGAGCTTCCGACATCTAATGAGCTACGTCGGATGAAGTGAATGGATTGAACATCCATCGTTGCGGCGGTCTAATGGACTATCCTTCCAAAGGTTAGAGGATTCGATCGCCGACACGGTAACCATTAGTGGATCCGATCACCGATGAGCAGCGAAGAAGTTAGTTGTGCTGACCGCTGAAACATCGAATTGATAGTTGGAATGAGATCTGATTCTGCAAAGAGGAAATTTTGAGTTTTTCAGTGGGATTTCCCAGCAGTTTTTCAACTGTTTTCAATGGGACTTTCAGGGGTTTTTCAGTGGATTTTCAGGGCTGAATAGGAGAAAAGTGGCAGCGATCTTATGCGCCATATTGCGTGAAAACCAATGATTTACAAACAAACAAACAAAAACGAGGGCGTTGCCCTCAACCCGCCCTACAGTGGCCACAAGGGGGAAAGCCCCCTTGACCCCCGTCGTTCCCTGAGACAATTGTTCTTGTGAAAGGAAAATTCTATGTTTTGGGCAAATTAGTTAAACCAACATTCATAAAAGATGAATGGTGCATTGGAAACAAGATCTGCAAGTTACTGAGTGTTCCTTGTTGTATGCACTAACTTTTCCCAATAGAAAAGCTTTCCTGAATCTTCCTAGACTTGCTCCTACGGGTGGCTGAAGTTGGCACCCAGACCAAAATGTGGTTGTGTGTAAAAATGCAGGGATTTGGTGAAAATCGTCATTTTAGAAGTAGTGTGATTTTCACACCCAAAGTTAGAATGGAGCATGGGATAAGCATTGGAAAGCGTATCCAATAAAGAACAATGGAGAACCACTAGAGTTTGAATGAAGAGTAGAAAAGTACTAGTGGTTGCCTTGACAAACAATGTTGCTATCAATATGGACAAATCTGGGAAATTGCATGCCTAGAGGTAGCAAGACCATGAAGTCAAACCAGTTGTTGTGTGGAAGAGGAGTTCCATGCGAGGATGTGGGACTTGAAAAGGGAAGTTTCCTTAAAACCCTACCCTGCTGATTATAACTACATTTCCTAAGTTTTATACCTGAAATGTATAAGGATATGCTTTGCATACATAGGATATTGAGGATTATACATTTATAAGGAACCACTAATGATAGTCATTGCATTGGTGTTGGCATTAGTGGAAAAACCAACGACAACATGGACCTAGCTAAATATGTTGCTGATGCTAAAAAATGTGACTAGCAATCCTCTGGAGGAAGGGGTGAGGCAACCAGTCCATAATCAAAAGTTGGTGAGCAAATTCTGCAATCCTCTACAAGATGACGACTAAAATGGTAGTGTTGAAGGTGTAAGTAGGACCCATGAAGGTAAGAGATTGATTATGACAAATTCCAAGGAGTGGTAAAGGTAAGAGACCTCATACCATGTGGATATTTGAATGTTATATTACATTCCTATAGAAAGGTGTCATGCCTATACATGTTGATTGAGCTTAGTAACCCAAGGAAAGTAAGTACTGATGATCTTGATTATAGTAATGCATCCTATACGAAGTAGTCATGGTTAGGCCATGCATGATATGTTGAATGCATAGTATTCCTGAATCAATGCAAGGTAGCATTGAATGGATATGCATTAAAAAGATTTTATGAATCTTGTAGTCATGCATTGAATGGATGCATATGAAGGGTGTGAGTGACTGATTGCATAAGTATAGGTGCAAATGTTGTGATGCATTGCATGAATGCATTGAGATGAGTGCATGTGATATTATGAATAACTAATGGCTGAAATGATGAATTGATGACAATTCAGGAACCATTTCAAAGGCTGTTATGAATGCAGGATAGTAAGTGCATAAAGAGGATAGTCATGATCAATTGGCTGCCGGAAATTCTCTATGGAAGAGCAAGGTGGTACAAATGATACGCTTGTGAAGTAAGGAGTATCTACACATTTTATTTAATTACATGAATGATGTGACTATACCTTGCAAATGTCAGTATGATAATGATTGTGTGAAGTAAATGAGTTTTGGTAATATTGATGTGATTAACAGCTGGAAGTATTTGAATTTTATAAATTCTGAAAATGCTTCAGTGATGGTTGCAGCAATGAAAAGGTTATATGCATCCAAACTTACCAAGTGTTTGGTTGATTGAAGCTCAAATTTCAGGTAGATTATTTAGAGCATGGCAATGAGAGTAAGACCATGACAAATGTCGGAATCTACCATGTGAAAGAGCCAAACCTTATGAGAAAAGTCTCATGGCTATGAAAATAGTTGGTATGCATAATGGGTTGTTAAATTTGAATTGTGAATTTCAGATTTAAGAAATTGCTAACAACTACTAATCACTATTGGCTTGCATAAGATTGTGTCAGGAGGACGCATTGTAAGTGGGTATTCATGTTATGCTAGTAAGCATAAAAGTATAATGGGCATAGTAGTGCTACTTACAAGAGACCCACAAATGAGGATCACCTCATTGCTAAGCAAATCAATTTCTGTAGTAGACAGAGTTGCAAATTCCTATTGAATTTGATTACTAATGTCATTGCTTGGTTATGGAACAATCAATTTGGATTGTATTTTTCAGATAATGATTGACTGTTTGGCTATTTGATGAATGTGCTAGGGGTACACACTGCAGGAAGATCATGTGTGATGGCCGGCAGGAGCCAAACTTCATGGGAAGGTTTTCCCTTATCTTGGAAATGGGTTTCAGGTGAAACTCCATTGGACATTTTGGAAATGTCTCATCTGCACTACATGTTTGGTAAGAAACATGAGTGAGATGGTATAGATTATGTCGGTAAGACATGTGTGGATATGAAATGTAAAAAGGAGTTGGGATGGCTAACCGAGGGACTATCAAATCATAGAAAGGAGCCCCATTCCTCCTTAACGAAGGAATACTGCGTCGGCAAATGGATAAGTGTTCTATGACCCTTGCTAATAATATGCATGTCAAATTATTAAAATTCCATATGCAGAACATGTTTTGATTTTATTTCCATTATGACCAATTGCTTGAGTATGAATAGGGCCTACATGGCTCACATCGGAAAGGGGTGCACACTTTCCTGATGTCGGATCATGAAAGGGTTTTCAATGTTGATTACACCCTAGGGAGTGGACGCACTCCTGGTGTCTCAATACTTGATAGTGAATGATATGAAATATGATTATAGTTTTAGAGCAATAACGCTGATGAGTTTGCTTATATTGCTTGTGTTGACAGGCTAAATAGATGCAGTTGGGTGTTGCACCCTAAAGAGAAAAGGCAAATGGTTGTTGTGAGGGGTTGTGGAGTAAGGGTTATTGTTGATATAAGTGTATGTTGGTATAAGTGTATTGTTGATATAAGTGTATGTGTTGGTATAAGTGTATGTTGGGCTGTTATATGCCTGAGGATCCATAGTAGATCCTAGACCTGGAAATGGTCGTGGTAAATTTCCAAGCCCAGCCAACATGTGGATGTACTGGATGGACATTAATTATTTGATGTTGTGGAAGCAGCCTGCATGTTGACCTAACATCCAAGTCCATAGGTGATCCCAAGGCTTGCAAAGCGAAGCAGGATCCTGTGGACCAACAAGGAAACGCACAATACAGATAGGTATTGGATTATTTTGCTTATAAATGTACATGTGTATATGATTTGGTTATGATGTTTTAAGCTCTTGTTCTAGAGATAAAACTAATGAGAATAAACTAAACATGTGAATCTATTCAATGTTTAGATATAGGTATCGCTGGGAGCAAAGACTATGGGAGCATCCTAGGGGTGCATGTGGACATATGACTATCCTAGAGAGCTCAAAATAAGCAGTAATGAAAAAGGTGCTAGTAAGACTGTGGAGGTCCTAGCAGCCGAGACAAACCATGTGGAGAGACTCCATGGTTTAGGGGTATGGAATAGACTGAAGACACTAAGTGTCATGACCAAGAGGGATTGGTCCAGCATTCACGGTGAAGTGAAAGAGGCCGAGAGCATGAAAATCCACAGCGGTGGTGTGGGTTCCAGGATGGAACAAAACAAAGAGGGGAAAAACTCTTGCTGCTCTCTCTCGCCCTTTAATTTTATATATATATATATATTTATGCATGGTGAAAAACAAAAGATTATTGAATGCATGTATGACTGAAAATAGAATGTGTGTATTTGTTGAAAGTAAATTGTGAATGCTGGAATAGTTAATTCCCTGCCCAATAATGGACATGAATGAGCTCGTGTGCCTATTGGGAAGGCATGAAAAATATGAAAGTCTCCTTGATAAGACTTGGACTATCATGCCAATTGGGTAATTAACTGACTAATTTTAAATGTCTATAATATGCTTGGTCTGACATTATTTCAATGGTGCATTTCACAGGTGAGAGAAGTTAAACCCGGTGGTGCACATTGATCATGGCAGCAGATCAAAAGTTGCTGGACTTGGCTGGAATTCTCCTTCAAATGATTGCCAAGACCCAAGAAAATCTTGGAGAGATGCTCAAGATACAGAAAAGGTAGAATGAAATGAACCACCAGATTTTGCAAGACTCTATTGGTTTGCAAATGGAGGTGAAAATCCTTCTGGGGGCGATCGGCAAAAGAAAGGAAGGTGGATCAGTGATGGGACATTCATCCAAGCGACTCGTTAAGAAATGGTCCAGGCATGAAGACTCAAAGGAAATTGAGCAAGTAAAGATGAAGCAGCCAGTGAAATGCTGGGAATGCGGAGGACATCATTTACGTCGGGACTGCCCAATGAGGGAACATGATGAGGGCAATAGTCGCAAAGTTCCTTGGCTTTGGGATAAGCTGAGAGCTGAGAACCAGCAGGAGAAGTTCATGGAAGCCGAGGGGCTTGGTCTTGAACGTTCAAAGTAAATGATTGAACATGGGACAGATCTGCAAAATTTTGAAATTTTGATGTGCAATTGTATATGTATTGTATATGTATTCCTATGTATTGGAACACCGAGGACGGTGTTATTCCAAGGGGGAGGGGAATGTAACACCCCGGTTTTGACCATGTTTGCATGATGTATATAATGTAATTAATCGTGGTGAGGAGCCAAAGGCAAAATCCCCACCATCAATTTGGTTGTGTATGTTTCTGCAATAGGGATAGTTGCTAATGGTATATCGTGCTATCCGGCACACTATAGTTTGGCCTCATGTAAATACACACATCAAATAAAATAAATCACAACCAGCTACGACAGGGCAACGTTGAATGAAAAGGGCATGATTCCTAAGGTTAATGGGGGGGTTGTCTAAGCCACGGGAGCCATAGGGAGTTTTCCATGTGTCAACCACCCATTTAAACTTATGTTGTTTGTTAGTTGGGGGCAGTTATTGCTGAGTAGTGGTGGGTGTGGCAGGACTATCAGTCCTTTCCCACGTGCCCACTCCACCAGCAGACTCTCCTCTTCACATCGCATGGGGCAAAAGAAACATTCACTCCACTCTCCCACGATTCCACCCTCCGGAGGATTTGGTCCTGCTCATTCTCACGCAGAGGGACAGTTTGGCTTCCTCATGCGCACCGTTTGGGGGTATTCTTCATCGACTGATCACAAAGGGTTGTTCTCTCTCCTTCTCGCGCACAGGAATTCTGCGTTGGTTTTGCTCACGCAGGGAGCGGGAGAAATCATGGCTGTCACTCAGGATTTTTGGGTGCAAGAGCCATTCACGCTCAGGGTTGTGTGCCTGTGGGTTCCATACCGGTATCAATGGTATGTGTATGTCCCCTTGCCAATTGTGGCCGTGTATGTTGTCTATTATGGTCTGTGTTTTTGTTTTCCTCTGTCGATGCTAGGATTTTGTTCTCTCTCCCATTTGCGGACTGTGTAATGCTGCCGTGGTTTCATTGTGCATTCGGGGCTGTTGTCTTCCCGTTGGGTTTTCTTTCACATTCATTAGTTAATTTTTTCCTAGTCTATGCTAGGAGTTCGGTTTCTTATCCATTGCAGACTGTGGATTGTTGCCATCATTCATTGTGAGGTTGTGGTTGTTGATGTACCCTGGTTTTGGGTTTTTGTTGAGTTGTTTTGGCCACGCAAGGGCCAAGAACAACCCTGAGTTGTCTTGTGGATTTGAACTGTGTTTCACCTGTTGGTTGGGATTGTCACCTGGTTGTCTTTGCCTTCTTCACAGAGCTGTGAATGGGTTGTTTTGCTGCGGTATGCAGTGGTTGGTCATTCAGACTGTTGTGAGTGGGATTAGAGGCTGGGTATGCATGAGAAGACTGGTGTTGAGGGCACTAGCTTGGCATTTAGGCTTTCCTAGCTCCTTGATGACCTGGTAAAACCCTACTATGTGGGCTTGGCTGATTTGTGTACCTTGGCTATGTGTGAGCCTGTTTTGACCCCTATACCTTGAGGAATCATGCCCAGCTCGGGGGTGGTAGTGTTGTTGATATTGATGAGCACGCTGGCCTATGGTTGGGTGGAACGTTGCAGCGACGTAGCTGGTTGCGGGGCAATTTCTTCATTAAAAGATAAGTACTGCTAATTGTTTCATCTCTGCAGTTATATCTATTGTTTCATGAGAATGATGAACATGCTAAATGATGGAATGTATATGTTTGCTTCTGCTGAATGTTGAGTAACCATGCATCCTTGTATGTTTTATGCATCTTAGTATGTATTATGTTAAGCTTTTTATTTCAGTATTGATGTCTGTTCATGTTCATGGGGCTGTTTGCCCTTTTGTTTGGCATTAGTAGCGTCCTATTCGCCGGTCGGAGGGTCGGGGACGTTACACAAAAGCTCTTGTAAAGCGAATCACTCTCATGTGATCAAGGTATGATGGCCATTTTGAGTTTAGTACATTATATTATTTCAAATTCGACATTACACATTAGAGTTGCATTGTGAATTGAATCTGGTAGATGTGCAACTTGCTTTAAACATTGGCCTGTTGTGATGCTATGTTTTGTCACTTTGTGGTTTCTTGCTGGTTTAAACTATTTTCAATTATGTTTATTTGACTTATATTGTCTCAATAGGTATAATATATCAAAATTTAGATGTTTTCCAAATTTTGGATAGATCACTCTTATCTCATTGGCTGTAAATTTTACTGCCCTCTTCATGCCCACCAACTTTGTATGTTTTATATATTGTAGTTTCTTGGTCTTTCTTGTTCCAGTGGTTATGGCCAGATGGTTTTCTAACAAATGTAATGTGCAAGGTTATGAGTGTCTCTGAAGAAAATAAACATTAGCATATATCTGGATTCTGCATTTAATTTGAATATGCATTTATTTGTATTGGAAAAATAATTAAAGTGATCAATTTAATAATTTTTGTATGATCAAATTAAACCACAAGTTTTGGCAATTATAAGAATAAGGTGACTGCAAGGCTTGCCCTCTAGTACTTAGCCATTCAGATGGATTTTTCTTTTTATATATCTCAGTAATTCTACTTAGGTTTATGGAGGTAGGGAATTTGATTTAATTTTAAATTATATATTAATGTCCTCTAGTGGCCATAATTTTCCAAAGAGACTATAAAAATTACAAAGACAAGTGAATATTGAGAGTGCTAAAGCATCTCTCAGAGAACTGTAGAAGAAATAAAAGAATACATATAGTGCCAAAAGAGATGCAATCAAATCACAGGAATCCTAAAAAGAACAAAATGGATGAGGAGGGTTCGAAGGGCATCAAGGATAGAAGCCCTAAACCAATAATGTTGTCAACTATCATCATTTTTGACATCCAAGGCCAAGAAGAAGTGGGTGATGAGATTCCTGAATCCTGACATTCACTAGTTATGTGTGTTGTATTCTGCGTTGCATGTCTAACCTAGTGTTGGAGATTCTGATTTACTCATGCTACCTCTTGTAATTGGAGCCATTTAGAAGCAGAAGTAATATAAGATAAGATAATTTTTTTAATGTCCAACGAATGACTACAAAAGTAGGTCAATGGGACTAAAAGAGTACAGCCAATGTGAGTACAAGAGGAAATTAGATTAGAATCGATTGGCTGACAAGATCTGTTTCTCATATTCTTTGTGCTACATATTTGGTCTTTGTACTATGTGAAAATTCTCAAGGAGATGTGGGAGTCTCTACACTTGTAGTGATTAGGATCATAGATTTCATGATAGATACGGCATTTGAAGATGAAACTGAATTTTGACTTATGTTCCTGGATACAGTCTATAAATTGGATGCTTCATTAGAAGTTTATTATCGGTTTCCATGTGTAGCTGATGGGAATAAAGTTATAAGCCTAAAGCTAGGCTGAAGGGACTCTCAGGCTTTGAGGTGATTGCAATATGCTATATCCTAGAGTACAAACAAGGCCTTCCTTGAAGTGGATGTAGATGCAGAATTAATGATAAGAGTTTTGGAGTTAGGGTTTCTCTTGGCTCAGTCCATGTGGCTTTTGAGTATGCTTTTTATATCTCAAGGAGATATGGGAGTCTCTACACTTGTAGTGATTAGGATCATAGATTTCATGATAGATACGGCATTTGAAGATGAAACTGAGTTTTGACTTGGGTTTCTGGATACGGTCTATAAGTTGGATGCTTCCTTAGAAGTTTATTATATGTTTCCATGTGTAGTTGATGGGAATTAAGTTATAAGCCCGAAGCTAGGCTAAAGGGACTCTCATGATTTAAGGTAATTGCAATTTGTTATATCCTAGAGTACAAACAAGGCCTTCCTTGAAGTGGATGTAGTTGTGGAAGTAATGATAAGAGTTTTGGAGTATGCTCAATCCATGTGGCCTTTGAGTATGCTTTTTATATCTCTATTTTGGTACTTCCTTTAAGATTTCTGTTAGTGAGCTGGGGGTGTTGATGAAGAATTGAGGGGAGAGGCTTCTCAAATCTAGCTATTAATGATACCTTAAGGCAAAAAGCTGCATAAGAATTGGAGGGCCAGGTATGGATGTCTATTACAACTTGAGTTGAAGTTTGTCAAGCATCGAACCCCATGGAGTATCCATGGCATGGGAAGTCATGGAAATGGGGAGGGGGCAGACACTGTACTCAACCAAAATGATAGAGTGCAACCATGCAAGACTTTTTTCTTTTCTTGAATATGTTTTGAGAGCATGGTAATGACTCAATGAGTACCCTCTCAATGTGGTTGTGTCCTGTTTGTTGGAGGTATGGCCCTCAAATTATTCAATTGTAAAAGAGAGTTATCACAAGTGTGAAAAACACAAATCTTACCTTTAGTATCTTGAAATTGAAGTTGGAAACATTGTCTTACCAAGGTTGTTAATACTGGTTATCCTTGAGACAACATTGATTTTGTTGTCAGGATCAAGCTGAAAGATGGGCTGAAAGACAATGATGTCCACACATTTTTTTTTTAATGGAAACCCATAAAAAAGGAAACCACCTACAGCGCCCTATGGGGTTTGAAATCCAATTTTTTAGTTCATTAATATAAAGTCCAAAGAGTGTGGGTGAGATTGGTCACCCTTGCTTGAATCTTATGGTGGTGTTTTTGCAGTTTGTGTTGCTCATCTTGGTACCAACCCTACAGATAATCTTGTTGTAGAGAATCATGACCAAATAGATCACAAGTCTAGGGATCTGTTTTTATGCCAAACTACACAGCATATTTGTGTAATAACTTTAGGCAAACTGACCCTTGTTACAGTTGGAAAGGCTCTCCATTTGGAATGGTTATTTCTAGTCTCACGGGGTGTCCCGAAAAGGTGAATGCTTCCATCTAATCAACAAATTTGCACAAAGTACAAGATGATCATCGGCATACAAAATATCCACTCTTGTGTTGCCCTTAAATAGTTCAATACCTAAAATGAATTTGATTAAACTTGGTTGGTATCAGATTCTGTAGACAGTTGTAACAACAAAATAACAGAAAAAGGGTGAGGTGAATGTCCATCCTAACTAACCATAACACTGCAACGCAATTTAATCAGTGACAACCAATGGATTCAAGGAGCTAAAATATAGCATAATTGGACCAAATCACATTCTAACCACAAAATTAATTATTTCATAGCGAATCACAGGTGAAATGATACCATGGATCTCCTTTCTTACAGTGGACGTAGTGGTTTGAGATCTGGAGGATGAAAAGAACTTAGTGGTCTGCTGCTACAACACTGTCCACAGAAGATTATTGTCCAACCCATAAACTATATCTCAAATCTGTATATAACTTTCTAGTAGTTTTCTAACCCTAGTTCTGATCTATAATCTCAATAATTTACCCTCAACAATTAAATACATTCACCATTAACTGCTGAATATGATAATTGCAAATACACTGGAATATAACTTATATGCAGCAGAAACATAAACAGTAAACAACCACATTCAACCAGTCATTTTAACACAAGATGTTTGGGCAATGACCCTGGAAAAACCACAAAGGGAAACCTGTCCATGAGAGAGATTTTATTATTCTCATCCCACCGAAAAGAAATCTAGAAACAGCAAATATAAATCTTTAATAGCCTAGAAAAATGTGCTAGAATGAGATGTACGACCTCCACAAACAGCACATCCTCCACGGAAATAAATTCTAGCCTCGAAATTGATGCCCAATAGTACCAAATAGTGCACAAGCAGTAAGGCCCAGCAACAATGAGAAACTCATTCAGTATGGCCCTTCTTCCTATCACACATGTGGCTGTATAGAATAGACCATATGATGTTGTACAGACAATGATTTATTTGCCTTGATTTTCATGCCCAGCTGTTGCTTCTATGATTTCTATCCTTGCTCTTTCTTGGGATTAGTGCCTCTTCCACACCTTGCAATTTGTGCCTCGTCCCTTCTAGCTGTAGTCTTTTCCTCACTCTTCTTTTCTTAAGCTCTCACCTCTCTCATTCACTTGTGTGTGTCTAAACTCTCCTATTTCTCTTTTTATTAATTGTGAGAATGACTCTCTCTTCACTTTCCCAAGTTACTTTGTCTCTTCACCTCCCAAGTGACTCTTCACTTTCCATGGGTAAGATAAATTACACTTTTGTGAAATGAAATCATTTTCACTAACACTTTAACAAAATACTCACATTCACTTTATAACATTAAAGTAAATGTCTAGGAGAGTCACCTAGGTCCTTTGTACATGCCTAGACACCAAGCAATGTAGAAGACATTCCTCACTACAAATTTCAACACTTTCTTCGCCTCCAACCAAGTCATCCTTACTGCTGGAAAAAGGAAATAAAACACCCTAAAGCTCATAAGCTCTCCATGCAAATCACTTTGGATTAAATTGCTGTGTAGAGGAGTTTTTCTGTTGTTTTAGAATGCTTTTAAGTTTTCTTGTTGTTCATTCGCTATAAAAAGCATTGCATTATATTCCCATCTAATCCTCCCTGATCTCTTAGTTGTTGTTTGACTGAACTTAAGTGACCTGCACTAGCACTAGCCTTTAGTTGGAGACTTGGGCTTATGTGCATCAACCTCCCATCCATCATTCTTCTACTGAGGTGGCTTATTGTGTTTTGACATAGACAGGACAATGCAGGGACCCTATCATTCAAAGGCTTGTTTGGAGGGATTTGAGGCCAACTTTGACTGTGCTCTTGGCACTCCCTTATGGACCTGGCAACTATGTGTTTAGGTTGACCATGTTAAATTTTTAGGGTTAGGAAATTTTTTAACATAAGAAATAAACTTTAATGCATGAACATAAATATAAAAGAAGCTCCAAAATAATACTGCTAAAATCAATTTAAATTTTAAACTGCAATAAAAATTAAACATAGCTTTCATCTCTTTCAACTTTAACACTCCATTGATTCACCAAATGTCATGTACAATAATAAAATAATAAATAATGTACAGGAGATAACATCACTAAATAATCATAACCATTATTTTGAATCAGCCTTATACTCGGATACTTTTAGGTTTGATCTTGTCTCCAAAGGATCAAGTCAACTGGGTAAACAATTGACGTACCTTGAGAGAGAGGGTTAAAGCAAAAGTAAACAGACCTTATATTCTTCAATCAAATTAGTAGCATAGTCATACTTAGTACAGTCATATTTATGTATCTAGTTATACATTTACAGTCTAAAATTTCACTTATTCTCATCTTAATTTGTGTTGTAAGAGGTTCTGTGCTTGTAATCATCCAACAAGTCAATGGCCCTTGAGAAGAAGCTATACTTATGTATAATGATATTTACCATGGTTAAATGCAATAATTCTTGAGGTGGTTGTTCTAGGCATATCCAATGAAGGATCTAACTCGTGTATCCTTTAAACCCGTATGTACTTCTTGGCAGATTTAAGAAATATTCCCTAAGTTTATCTTTAGTTTGTAGGCATCTTCTTTTAGTAACCATTCATGAGTTCTTCTCTTACCATCCCATTGCTGAACAAAATTACCTCATCTTTATGTAGCAACACACACATCCTCAATTGGATTCTTCAACTATTTCTTAAACACATCCCTTATTATGTGTCCATATCAATTTTAGGTTATTAGGTATGCATCAATGCGTTATGTTGTTTTCTAAGACTCTTTTGCGGACCACTTTAATAGATTGCGTAACTGTTTATGATATTTTGTTTCCTGAGGACGGTATATTTTTGTGCTTATTAGTGTGTTTGAAAAATTAAATTGGATTTTAAGCTTGAATGTCTTTGGATCTTATTGTCTTTTATTAGAATTACAAATGATCAAATCTATGTGTTAATATTGCTCCTCTTCCCGATTCTTAAAGGGTGCTAGCTCAATGGAAGAGCGCCTGTTTTACAAGCAGGAGGTTGGTGGTTCAATTCCTCCATGCCCTAATGATATTGGAATGTATTTATAAAGGTAAAAAATGTAGTAGTGCAAGATGGATGCAATATTAGATGCAGCACTAAATGCAAAACAAGATGTAAAAGTGGACGTCACACCAAACACAAAAGTGGATGCAAAAGTCGACCTTATGTTAGACGCAAATATGGACACAAAAATGGATGTCACACAACACAAAATTGGATGCAAAAATAGACTCAACACTAGACACAATTAATGACTCAAAACTAGATGCAATACTAGGTCCAAAACTAAACGCAACAGTAGATGCAAAAGTGGACTCCTAACTAGACATTAAATTGGACATTAAATTGAGCACAAAATATGGTGTATCGATGGACATAAAACTAGGCCCGTAACACCAGGTGCAAAAATGGAAGCAACACTTGGCGCAAACAAAAACTTAAAATGAGACACAATACTGGATGCAAGATGGGACCAAACATTGGATGTAAAACTAGACGTAATATTGAATGCAAGATGGGATGCAACATTGGACACAAAACTAGATGCAATATTAGATACAAACATGGTTGCAAAACTAGGCGCAACATTGGGCTCAAACATAGATGCAAAAAAGGACATCAACCGGGATGCAACACTAGGTGCAAACCTAGATGCAAAATACGACGTAAAATGAGATGAAACATTAGGCACAAACATGGATACAAAAAAATATGTAAAACAAGATACAAAATTAGATGCAAATGGGGATGCAACATTATAAGTAAAATTGGATGCAAAACTAGACGCAACATTGGGCTGAAAATTGGATGCAATCCTAGATGCAACGTTAGATGCAGAATTGGACACATAATTTTATGCAAAACATGGTGCAAAATTGGGTGCAAGACTCGATGGAAAATTAGGAGCAAAATTGGATGCAAAACTGAGCGTGAAACTAGGTGCAAAGAAGGATGTAACAAAGGACACAAAAAAAGACGCAATAGAAGTTGCAAAATTGGGCGGAAATAAAGGCGTAACAAAAGATGCAAAAAATTGGGCGCAAAAATGGATGCAAAAATGGATGTTAAAATGGACGGAAAAAAAGATGCAATAGATGGCGTTTTACGAAAATGTACAATAGCACCAGATTTAGCGCCAGATTGTTCACCACAATTGGGAAAAAATTACACTAAAATCCGACGCTAAATCCAGTTTTTGTTGTAGTGTAAGGATGGTTATAATAAGTTTAGACATGGTCCAAGGTCAAAATAGATAGTTTGAATCCATAGTGTTTTTTCCTTTAGGACTCATGGACTATGTGTGGGCTCCATGCCATCAAATGAGCCTTTGCATATGGAATTATTGGCATACAACAAGGTTACTATGTCCATTTAAATATTTTTTATACCCTTCCTCCTAAGTTAGGTTAAAATATTCCATCCTTACATTACCCTTCAAGCATACCCATAGTAAGTCAAAGACAAAGAATAATGGTAATGTGGAATCCAAAGTGACCAATGGGGTGAAGACAACAAATCCACAAGGTAGCACATGGTGAAAGGACAAAAGACTACAAATATTTGGAATAACTTCATAATATTGCAAACATTTGTACTAGTCACATGAAAGATGGAAAAGTGTGTCAACAAAATTGTATAATTAAAAAGCCACCCATTGTGAAGTCACCTACTAAGTTTCTATTCATAGGAACTATAGAAAAAATTATTCAAAAACTACTTTAATTTCATATATGATAGATACCACCTCTGAATCATGTATGATAGATATCACCTTGAAACACCCCCATTTCTCAACAAGCTCCTCATGTGACCTAAACATGGACTACATGATGACATCATTCCCATCCCCACGGTCCATTAGATTTATTTTGTTTCTCTCCCTAAATCTATAAGTTCTCACCCAATGATATCTATATATTTATAACCACCTCCCTCTTTCCCTTCACCTCCCTGGATATTGCCATGTCTTGGTAATGATGACCCTAAACCTCAAGTAGGATGCTAATTTGGAATGTCAAGTGCCACATGGATTGGTGTGAAGGGATCTACCAAGAGATTAGGAAACAAATTTTACCATGTGAATGTCAATGATTTGAGTGTGGTGTTGGGTATCTAGTGTTCAAAATTTTCATCATGAAATCGAGTAAGTATTGCATCTCAACATTGAAGTGAGCAATGTTTGCAATGGGTTTAAGGGATAAAAATTTTAATGGCTACATTCAACCATAGTTGCTATAAAAAAACATTAGTTATACCAAGTTCTAGAATGTATACACCATCACTTTGCATGCACATACCTTAACAACATATGTGTTTATGCACCTTTGTAGTGTATGGCAAAGAGCGCCAATCCTCAATAAAGATATCATGAAATTGTAAAACATGCAAAATATTTAGAAGCATTTGTAACCTCTCAAAGTTTTGAAGATCCAAATATCTACATTTGACATATCTATAATGGCCATTAGTCCCTATCATCGATACTTTCCTTCAAAAATAAAAATATTAACAAGCCTTGAACCTTTGACCAACCCCAAAGGACATATCTAAATATATAATAGATTATTCAATAGCATACATTAATACGAGATTCGACATACATGTTGGCAATTTTTTGGTTGGATTTCACCATTGAGGTCGATGTTGTGGGTGGAACACCGTAAGAACCTTGTAATGTTGATTTAAGAGTGTATATATGTCATAATATACACCATCAAGGTGTGCCAAGTTGAAAAATATATATCCTAACATACACTCTCTTTAAATGTTGCATTGAGAGTATTATATTGTTTTCCCTTGTGAAAACTAGAATCCATGATTTGCACAATGTGGGGAAAAGAATTTTTGTTTTGTTGGTCAATATTATAAATTTAAATCCTCATCTTGACCACCATTCAAATTAAATGTAGAGTTTATTATGTTTTAATTGAATATATGTAGCATATTCAAGGTTTGTCTCATTACTATATTGCATGGGACCTTAATATGTCATACATCTTGTTTATGAGATTTTGATGCAAAGTCATAAAGAAAGATAAATTAAGTTTAAGACGGAGCATAAAAATTCCTCTTTTTTCACTTTGAATGATCCCAAATTATCTTGTCGGATAAAAATCTTGTTCCATGCTACTATAACTATTTAATGGGCCATTAGAGATATCATTGTGACCACAATTAAATTATCTAAAGTTGTCCTCATACTTCATGGGGACAAAGTTGAGACATTAGTTAGTTGGTTTAAATGGGTATTACGCCACTCACATCAAGCACTAACAACCCGTATATACCACATAACCCTTACACCTTTCTCTCTTGGAATTTCTCTTCCAACCAATTATATATCTTTTAAAACAAATAGAGCATGTCAACACCATCATTGAGCTCCAATTAATCCTAGTTGATAATATTAATGCTCGCGACATCTTCATACATAAGGTAACTAAGAATCTAGCTCTATTCCTCTAGTTGCACCTTTAGTCACCTCAAATATGGCCATAACATGGGCCTTGAAAACCATCCCTGCCATGCCCTTCCTCAAAACGGTGAACATATCTCACATGTAGGCTAAGATTCCCCATGTAGGCCTTGTGTTATAATCTAGGCCTCTATTCATGGGCCATGAACCCCTAGGTATTTCATATGGCCATGTACCCTAAATTTAGACATTGGTCCATGGTCCATGCCATAGAAATCATCTTTAGTGTTAAAAATATTTAAATAGAGACCATATCTTGCTTATATGCCAAATGCAAATGTTATGGCCCAAGGCTATGTCTTTTGACCTTGTCATTGCTTAAGTTACAATAAATATCCATGGTTGACCAAAATTCATGAAAAGAGGTACTATATCTTTCTCACATGCCAATATTCCCTTTATAGGGCTTTGTGGTGGCTTAAGGCCCCACACTTAGTTCATGAGCCCTAAGGAAAAATGTTTTGGCCCAACAACTCTTTTCGCATCAAATCATGGCCCGGGGACTGAAAGCCATACTTGGTGTGCCAAATCTCAAAATGGTCGACATATCTTATGCATTGGATAAATATTATCTATGTAATATATAGGACCTTTGAGGTGGTCTAGGGAATCACACATGACCCATGAGCCCCTTACCCTTAGACATTATGTTTTGACTTGATAATATGGCATAATCAATGATAATCATTCTTGGTCGCACGGAGCTTCAAATGGCCATTTCTCGCTTATAAGCCAAATCTTTCCACATATATATGACATTATGGACTAGGGCCCCATGTGTGGACCCCGATCCCTTGAGGAAAATGTTATGGCCTAGGACTTTGTATGTTTATCCTAGAACATGGACTAGGCAATGAGAGCCATCCTTAGTGTTCCAAACTTGAAATGAACACTATATTCCACTTACATGATAAATATTCTCTTTATAGTTGGGCTTGTGTGGTGGACATAGGCCTATTAATGTCGCATGATCCCTAGAGAGAAAATGGATTAACGTAAGGTTGATGCAGAAAAATTATCCTTACTTACATGGCATATTTGGATGTGTGAGGTTTTGAGTTTAATTAATGTGTCCTCCCACCTTGTAAATGGCCTAAATGGCCATTTTTTGCCTTGTATTTGTCCCGTTTACTTGACACATTAATCACATATTACATTATTTTACTCCCTCAAATTCCTCACTAGTCATGTCTTAGACAAATGAAGGTCAATGTTCAAACTATGATGATAATCGTAAAAGGTGCCATGATGGAATGCCCTCATGCCACTCCAAGTATCTATTAGGTCCACATAAAGAAACAAAAATATCAATGCAAGAACATATCTCCATGCTTGAAACGATGCATATATCCATTGTAAATCTTTACAAGAGGATTGAACACACATGCCCAATATCATGGGAAACCTTGGTTTAGCTAAGCCCTTGGGATTAAATGGCCCCTACTTACCTATAATTGACTTGGTATGTGTTTCAAGTCTAAGGGTTAAGTAACACTACATGATGGGTAATACGAAGATCTAGATCTGAAAAACACAAAGATGGCCCGAAGGACTATTGCAACAAAGTTGTAACTTACAAACTTTAAAGTTTTTCCCTCAAGGGAACATCAATATATTTAATGAAAACATTAAAATTCATGCACATAGAGTTGTTATTGTTATGGGAGTTATAGGGTGTGGTTGTTGTTATCGTATTTCAAGGGTTGTTTTGGCATAGCCATTTTCAAGTTGGGATGAATATCTATGTTTCCCTTCCTAGAATTTATGATCAATTGGGGTTCACCTGCTCACATTCCCTCATAATTTTTGGTGGTCTGGGGAGTACTCTATGAGTGGAAACAATTCACAAGCACAACCATGGTGGAGCGAAATCATCTCAAAACGAAGTGGGTGCTCTCACCAGACGATGTTTAAGAAGACAAAGAGGAAGAGCAGAGGCGGTGAGAAAGCCCCTCACTTTGGTACTTAACCTCTTCTGGTCACAAGATTGAATTACTAAATTTACTTTATATATTATGGCCTAGATTAGCGCTAGAGGATATGACATTCTTGCAAAAGCAGCGAGAGCGCAAGGAGGGAATAGCTGCAAATGACACCAGCAAGGAAGCAATCACTAAAATCCATGATGATAAAATAATAACAACAATAGCAATATTGATAAGGTGGAAGGAAAAGAGGGAAAGGGAAGAGTCCATTATACAGGACACCTTCTCTTAGGAAATGAGGGTTACAGTTGAATACCCTAACATGTGTTTCATCATCTTTAATCCTAGGTTCACTTTCCCTTACATTCGTATTTATTTTCATTAATACCACTACTTTTACATAGGCTCAAATATGTGGAGGGAATCTCCTCCTCAATAGGAACCCCAAAACTAAAGTCGAGCTATGAATTTGGTCATCCTTCCACTAGGGGAGCCGGTGGGTTGAAAGATATTTGGCCAACATATTTTCCAGAGCTCTTAGATTCAACGTTGGTATCCTCCTTGCTGCTAGTATCCTCCTCACTGCTGGTGGTATTCCGCTTAATAGGGAGAGGTTCTATTTTCCTAGAATCTGCCACAATGTTGATGGTTGCTTTACCTTGCATGGTACTCGCTATGGGCCTCATAGGTGGAGAAGGTTTTTGTTCTATGTCCATGGTAGCCGCAAAAGGGATCGAAGAGGAATCTAGGGGTTCTTTCTGGGTACATGTGAGACAAAGGATAAGCTAGGCCAAGAGATTTTTGAACACCCAAAAATTGCAGCTACAGAGGACAGTCTGCTTCGTCGCGAAGTGTGATCCCGTGATACTGTCCTCCAATTCATGCATAAGTTGTTGGATATAATATGGGATTTCTACATTGTATCCTTCTTTATTAACCTAGTCTATAAGAATTCTATCACGTTTGTTGGCATTTCCATGGCCACCATGTCGCCACCTTGGCTTAGCACATAGTACGTGAGACATCTTCACATGAGTTGGAGGCACAAAGTGATAAGGATTATGCACTTCGAATGAGAGGGTGGGTGCAGGTATTTTTCATTTCACTATCACCATAGGCTCTGCAAAGATTTTGGCCTTCAAAAAATTGCTCAGGAAATAGAAAATGAGGGATGAGGAATTGAACGAGATGCCCATAAGAGGGATACACAAAATTTGAGGAGCAGTTAAGATCCTCATTACTCTTCATGATGGAGCATAGTACCGAGTGATGGAGAGGAATTCACCTCTAATCAATTTCCCTTCTTCTTGAGTAGAATACTCAAGGGAATTTCTAACAAAACTAGGGTTTGAGACCCCTTGAGCATCCTTGTCCTTTTTTCCTTTTGTATCACTACATGGATGAACATGGTGTTGGCTTCCTTCACATCTCTCATCGGAGTCCGTCCTTGCATAAACTAGTTTCACATTTGTGATATTACCTTGATTTTTCCCTCATTAAAAGGTATCATCCAACAACTAAGTAACCCCACCATATCTCTCATATGAGCTCCCACCTGGCTCCACATTGATATGCTACTTTAAATTTGCATGGCATTTGTCCTTTCCCTTATAAGACTCATGGGCCCTTTGTAATATCTTCCTATATTATGCATCAGACTAGAGAAACACCCTCCTGGGCCCATAGTTCATCCTCCCATGGATCCAATAACCGATCCACCCCGTCTCTTAAGTACAACCATTCATATACCATCTCAACTTTTCCTCATCAGCACACCTAATCCACTTCCACAGTTAAGCTCCACAATTCTACAAAAAACAACAAACATTCACCAAAACCCTAGCCATGAGGATGAGGGTGATTACTCTATGCTTTTTATATTTTCAAATTCATCACCTTTTTATTTTAATAATTTTGTATTTTGAATATAGAATGAAGCAAAAAAATACTTAAACTAATCATTTTCAAAATTGTGAGTTGTTTGGACTCTCAAAACATTGAATGAAAATCTATATCTTTAAAATTTTGATAATTTATTAAACTATGTTT
Organism: Pseudotsuga menziesii; assembly: GCA_001517045.1. NCBI lineage: Eukaryota > Viridiplantae > Streptophyta > Pinopsida > Pinales > Pinaceae > Pseudotsuga > Pseudotsuga menziesii. The sequence continues at coordinate 313,225 of LPNX011160791.1, read as the reverse complement.
AATATTATATTTTTTGTTAAAACAATTATTTTGATAATTAAAACATATTTTTTTATCCAATATCTACTCAAAAATAAAATGCCTTCTTTATAGATATAATTACGTCGATAGGCATTTAGATATGATAATTATTGGACCTTTTAGGGTTGGGGTGTCCCCATTTTAGTTGGGGTTCCTCATTCAAACAAAGTATTTGCAACAAGTCGTGTGATTTTTCTTAATGGCCAGCCATCTCCACAAAACTAAGTGGTTGGCTGCACTTATTGGAATTCAACTACCAATTTACTTGTAGTTGTACTAGTTTTATAACTCTTTAAAGATAAGAAGAAACCTTTCTTTATTTCAGATTTGTTAAATTTGCCGCCTAAATTGTGTACGCAATCTTTTTCATGTGGAAACCCCACCTTCTTGTTATTCTAAAGGAATCAAGGAAGCTCACATACGCATGAGAAACATCAACAAACTTCCCCACTTCTGTGGATGGTAGGTCGAGTAGACCGTTAGCCGAACATCCATAAATTTTTCCTCTAGGAGTCATGGGCTATTTGTGGGCACCAAGCCATCATATAAGCCTTTGCATAAGGAATTGTTGGTCTACAAGAAGGATATAGTTTCCATTTAAATATTTATGATACCTCCTACTCCTAAGTTAGGTTCGACTATTTCATCCTTATATGACCCTTTAAGCATACCTATAGTAAGGCAAAGACCAAGCACAATGGTAATATTTTCTCTCGTTGAAAATATTACTCGCAACTATTTGAAAAGGATTACTCATCAACTTTAATTATGAACAAACAATACGTAATTATAACAAAAATATTATATCACATTTTTCACATGGCAACGACATAAGGGGAATTCAATGAAGCCTCTAAGGGAATTACAACCTTTACTAATCTCTTCCATGGTTCGAACTGGAATTTCCATTGATTTCAACCTGGATTTACCAAATGTTGGCAAGAAATCATTGATCATGGTGGTTGATCATATTTATAAATATTCTTACTTTTTTTCTTTACAAAACCCCTTCAAGGCCTCCACAATAGCCTAAGTATTCATGGACAATGTGTTACGAAGAGAAACTTCCTATGGCTTGGGGTAGACCACAACAAATTGAATGACACTAGAAATAAATCCATTCCAATATGCAAGAGAAACAAATGATGCTAACACTAAGGGATATGAAGTGTACCTTATTCCGGACGGTTGATGTAGATCCGCGTTAATCTTTTCCAACATGCTTGTGTTTATAATTCACTCTCAACAATAGCAAACAAGACAAGCATGTTATATATCAAAGTGTTGGGCCTACTCTAGCATATATAAAACCATCACGTATAAGCAAATATAACTACATCCATGGATAAAATATTCATAGTTATACACATGTAATGGATGAGAAATGGATATTTATATTAATAATAAACAAAGATAAAACAGTGACAAACTCTGTCGTCACCTAATCGAAATGGAGAAACCAAGTCCTCCAGCTGGGCCTCCACCACTTCAATCCTCCATCTCAATGGAAAGCTTACAAGGAAATGGAAAGCTTGGGAAGAGCAGCAATGTGTGCTCCAAAGGGACAAAGGGATGTAGACTCAAGCATAGACAAGTGAGGCAACAATGAACTATAGTTTTCTTTCTCTCCAAAATTATCCTCCTTCAATGCATCCAAGAGGCTCAATATATATCCCTCCAATGGAAAATGGAGGGTCAATTCGAAGCATTTCCAAGAATATGGAAGGCCAAGAGTCAAGTTATTCGGGACTCATTGAGGAAAACTCCAAAAAATTTTGTTTTTATGCACATTTCCTGGTGTACGCGGGCTACAGTAGAGCAACTTGGGTGTACACACAGGTGTTAGCTTAAAAGTTGCGTATTAAATAGGTGTTTTTTAGTATTTTCTTGGATCATCAAAGTATAAATTGAGCAATGGGGGGTTCAAGGAGTCTGTAAAGGGACATGGAAGGACATAAAGATGTGACCTACCAAGTGTGGTAAAATCAACTATAACACAATGTATCTAAACTCCTCGACATGCCTACTTTAATTGTGAAAAATCATGATCCTACATCCACTAGTACTATTTTATGGTTAGAGTTGTTTCATCTTCATGGTACTCGATTGAACCTTAGCACATCATATCACTTCCAAATATATGGTTATGATAAACAATTAACAAGTGTTTGGAAACTTACTTATGTTGTTTTTCCTCGAAAATATAGGCCCAATGGGTGCAGCGGTTACCCCTTGCCTAATGGTGGTACAATACCACCTATCATGGTGCTACCAAAATGATCCCCTTGTTTATGGATAAAAAAACCCATTAATGATATCCTACTTATGAGGCATATCTAATGTTTAAGGTGGAAAAATTAACAACCCATGTCGACATTCTCGATACACTCAAGGATAATTTGGTGTTGTCCCATAAAAAAAATGAAGCAAAGGGAATATCAACATCAATCTAAGCACTAGTTTGAAAATGGGGATCGTGTGATCCTTCATCTACAACTCTTTAAGCATACATCACTCAAGGAGAAAGGCCATAGCAAGTTGGCATTTAAATTTTATGGACCCTATACTATACTCAATTGTATTGGCTTTGTTGCTTACAAGTTGCTTCTTCTAGTGCACTTGAAGATCCTCCTAATATTTCATATGTCATGTCTAAAGAAAGTGTTTGGGACAAATTATATACTTCAAATCATCCTCCCAAAAATAGATGAAGAGGGTTACATTTGGTTGTAGCATAACATTGTTTTAGACAAATGACTGTTTGAATGTTGCGCCAACACAATATTCAAGTAGACTTAATCCAATGGAAGAATACACAACCCAAAATTGCCACATGAAACCACCAAAAATACTCAATCATTTTCCTCATCTACATCCTTAGGGATAACATTATTCTTTAAAGACATGCATGTTAGAGTGGCACCCTAGTCCTTTCTAATAAGTAAAGCCTACTAAGGAGTTAAAAATGTTTAATAGAATGGTATAAATTATATAATACCTAACTCTCAATACACATTAATCTAAATTAACTACTAACATAATCTACATTAACTACTAACACCTAAATTTGTGGATACACCTCTCTTTAAGCAATAAAATATTTTTATTAAAAAAATACCTATATATTCAAATATTTTTACTACACGCTCATATATTACACTCATATATATTTTAAGGTGGGTAGGTCGGTGGGTGTATTTCTAGTTTGGGGTTTTTCAAGAGAGCGATTTTAAGATTTTTTCAGATTTCGTTGTATTTCCCCCTGCCAACATTTTCAACTGGATAGAGTCGATACAGCCTCCCAACTTCTTCCACTGGATAGAGTCGATAATTTAGAAGATGTGATCTTCCACTTATGTCACCGCCACTGTGAGGCTATTCTTTGGAATACCGTCAGGGACAACTCTCTCGCTCAGGTTTTTCGATGCTTCTCTCACTGTGGGAACCTCAAGGAAAATATTGAAGACTTCCAAGGAATACACGGGGTCTCTTAGAGGGTTTTTTATTCCACAAAACACCTATGAAATGAGGGATTGAATATGTGCCAGTATATGTGGTTTCGAAAAATTCCAGCCTCATCCTCGTGTTTCCGATTATATAAGGAATGTAGGACCTGGCTCTTCCACATCCGCGGATGGAGTTTCTCAACACAAAACCTCTGCCAAACTATGTGTTGGGGCTAGGACGAGGGGCCATGGGGCCTATAACGGGGTTTGATATTAGGCTTGTGAGGGTCGCCCCATACTGGTTGGACTGTTCTACCACCACCATTGGTGGGAAGAGGGCATGACAAGGGTGGAACTAGCGTGGAACCAGGGTGGAACCAGGGTAGAGAGCACTGAAGAGGAGAAGAAGTAGACAACGAAAAGGTGTATGATGAGAATCAAAATTTTGATGAATTTGAGAATAATGATGTGGGTCTATTTACCTTTACGAATACGATGAAGTTGAAAAGGGATCCTATGCCATCTGGGAGATAATTGATAAAAGAATGGAGTCTCTCCATAAGGATCGGTAAGAGGCAAGGCTGAAATAAGATATTGAGAAGTGCGAGGCCTTAATCCTAAGGTTACAAAACAGTTTGTGGTCATTAAGAGGAAATTGTATCCTCTCTCGACCGAGGAGTGGGATAGGATACTATATATTGGGGACTATTCGCTCCGAAACAAGAAGAAAACGTTTGAGAAGAAAACACTAAAGATATTTGATTTCTGCTTTTTCATGTAGCCCACAAACTAAAACAATCAGTTTAAGATTGCATAGTGTTGCATGGTTATGCTCAGTGAGCTGAGATTGGATATTGTGTTAAAAATGTTATTTTTTGCAAGTTTATTTGTTTGAAGTAATTTGATTAGATAGGTTGTAACAAATCCATACAAGAAAGTATGTGGATGTAAAGTATTATGGTGATGTTTTTCCTTCTGAGTTTGGCTAACTCCCTGTATTATGGTTTTCTTTAACGGATGGGAGTGAGTGTTATAACTTATTATTTATGGGAACATCATTTGGTTGGTATAATAAAAATGGACCTATAAGTATTAGATATCTTCATCCCTGTGTTTCAGTCGTGTTGTGCAAAAACATCCACGGAATCCAATGTTGGGTCGTCATGAGATCATAAATGGACAGGTGACATTAATAAAAATATTAATTGGATAGAGATTGTGTTTTTATGTTGAAAATCTTGCCGTTCTTAGGATACATTGCTACCAAAGATGATTTTAGGGGTGAATCTTATCCCATGGGTGAAATTAGAGGGGTTTGGAAAATTCATTGGGCGAATTTTTATATGGTTAAATTTTCTAAATTTTAAAATATTAGCCCACTATTTATTTAAAAAATAATATTTAATATGAAAATAGAATTTCAATTTACACGACGAGAGCGTAGAAAAGCATTGTTCACCCAGAGAAATTCCCCTAAAATTCTTTAATCGCTCCCAATTTCTGGGCATTGAGGTCAACAATAGAAATTTCGCCCATTTTTTTGCTTGTTAAACTAAATCTAGTGTAAATCACCCCTGGATTTTCCTTATGGATATTTTTTATAATAGAAATCCATCCATAAATCCTGGCATCGAGGTAGAATGGGATCAGTTTCGTCCCTATATATTGATAGAAACAAGTTTCAAATATTAATACGGTTTCAATTTCGGAGAATTGGGTTCAAAGGTTATTATGGAGTTGCAAGGATCTTGCTAAGGTTCTTCACAGGTTTCCAGGCTCTAAAATTTCGGCTCTTGCAATCACGTCCAAAATCCAATATGCAGGTATGTTTATACTTCAATACATAATTGTTATTTTGTTGGGTTTGATTTCTTGTCGTTAAGGTAGGTCAGACTTACCAGATTCGTCATTATACTAAGTGGCAAATATCTAGGTTCAATGGTAAATACTAGGTGTGAATAATCCCCTGATTCTACTTTGATTCTCCATTCATTTATTCTAATGCTACCTACGCTAACCCTTCTAATAAATCATTGGTCTCACCTCCTCCATTTTTAGTCATTAATGGGAATTTCTTGTCAGTTTGAGACAATGCCAACAGAGCCACCTCATTAAATTGTTTTGTCCCTCAAGCAATTGGTAGTAGATGTGTAAGTATTCTTGGTCCTTCCCCTTGTATCATCTCTCAAGGTAGATCTTGCAAGCTTGCACTGAATGAAATATTTTATAGTACTCTAATCCTCACTTTTTAGCATCTGAAGGTCAATCCCCTTAATACTATTTGCAGTTTCAGATATGATATGGCCAACTTTAATTTTCACTTTCTATTTCCAATATAAACATAGTCATATTCATCTACAACAACATTGTTCTTATATTGAGATCAAGAACAAGGTTTATAGGTTTCTTGTAGGAGACAGATCAAATCCACAATGGCAGCAAATCCATGCAATGTTAGAGAGCTTCATAGCAAAGATGAAGGAGGATGGGTATTTTTCTGCCACAAACTATGTGATGCAAAATGTGGAGGAAGAGGAAAAATAACTCCCCATATGTAGCCACATTGAGAAGCTAACCATTGCTTTTGAGAATATCAACACATCCTCTAGGACAACCATAAGAGTTACAAACAACCTTTGTATACGTGGTGACTATCACAATGCCACCAAGTTCATTTCAAAAAAAATTGGTAAATAAATTATTATTAGAGATATGAATCGATTTCATCATTTTAAGTATGAAGGGCGTTCTTGTGGGGATTATAATACGCAGAACTAGCTAGACTTAAAGTTTAGATTATTTTTATTGTTGTTTATGCTCAGAGTTGGTTTTTGATGCTACTTCTACTTTCAATCTCAACCTAGAATTTGCTACACCCTACTGGTCATTTCTTTTTTAGTGGATGCAATATGACTTTTGACCACTATTTGTGCTCAAAACTGCCTAAAAAGTGCGCAGATTTGAGTACTATGGCAATTTTTATGGTGGAATTAAACCTAGAACCCAAGATGAAGAGTGTTTACCTCATGAATGATTCCCAAAATTGATACAGGTCTCTTTTCAATTTTTTCATGCCTAAAAAGCGCCTAGAATTAGGGATTTATGACTGCTTGTTCCTATTATTCATGCCAAAATATCAAAGTATACTGCTTGCTACCTTTTGGAGGCTACAACCATGCACAGGGATGTCGAAATATTTCCAAAACTTTTGTCCTTCAAGGCTTTTCCGCTATTGTCTCATAGACCTAACAACTTAGATTAATGTTTCATTATTGTTTGAGGGATGAAAAAGAGCCCTGGTGTGCCTCGAGTTTAACATGGTGGAGTTTTACTTCTGATTCTAGTCAAATGTGTGCCTAAGGGCTAGAAACTCCATAAAACTATCTAGAAGTGTCTAAGATGCACCTGGATTTAAGAATTAGGGTGGCTACATGTTGTTTAATAGCTAAAACAATTCCTAAGATCACTATTTAATCTTTTTAGGATGTTGGGACATACCCAAAACTGCCCATGAGGTCGAATGAACCCAGGGGAACCACCCAGATTTGCACTTTTTACCTTTGTTTGTACTGTTTGATGACTTTTGTCACCATCATGGCTTCCAAAGCTAAACCACAATTGCTTTCTAGGGTTTGAAGTTGACCCAACGTTTCCATAAATGAATATCTACCCCTTTTCCATTTCCATAAGATCTAAGAATCAGCTTGGCATTCCTCTGAAAACATAAGGTGAACACACTATGCAAATAAGGGGGTAATAGGATGAAACCCTATGTTTAGGAGGCAAAATTTCCTATAATGTCACCCTAGGGATGCCTATTGTTTGGTATTCGTTTTGCAGCTAGGATCCAAGGTACATAAGAATCTACCCTAACTGCCAGTGAATATCTTTGAAACATTTTGTTTATATGTGAAGGGAAAGATGTTGAATTTTAGATCAATTCTCAATCCTTGACAGTAATTCTTCAATCATTTATGATCGATGGATCCCTATTTTATTTAGATTCTCAACTGTCGAAAGTTTCTGATGGGTTAATGGCCAGAAGATGGTGTTTACCTTTTGCAAAGAATAGTTTTCCCAAATGTAATTCTGATATTTATGCTGGGGATGTTGTATCTTCATGGTATATAAATATTTGGATTCCCCTCGGATTATATTATCTATATGGTTCATCTTCGTTGGAACTTTCCCTTACATTGTTGACAGAAGGAGATGGCATTCTTTGTATCACATTCGAAGGCATATTTAGTGCCATGTTTGGTTTCCAACTCAACCACCTGAGGTATTCATCGTCCCATACTAGAATAGCTGACATGTGGGTTAGCTACTGGGCCTTAAACCATGCTTGCTTATTATGAAAGTTTATACTTTATTCCACATTTGTCCTAGCGGGATCTATATCCTCCTCCCACAGTAGGATATTCTTCAGTCCTGACACGGTTTGCTTCTTTACATATTATGGAAGCTTATACTCTCTTGCAAGGTTGGCTTGGAAAGAATTATATCCTCCCACGGCAGTATACTTTCCTTTCTGGACACATAGTTTGCTTCATTATCAGTCACATAGTTATGAACTTGTATGGCATTCATTCATGTATTCATGTATTTTGTATTGTTTGTGGAGTAGCATAGGAAGCAAGGGAAGATTTAGTCAAAGGACCAACATCATTAGTTGCTGATATATGTACATATTAAGCATAACTTGTAGCACCTATAGCATATTAAGTTCCTATAAAATACCTATTAAGACAGAAGGCTGCTGTTGTGTTGGGAGGTCATCTTACTGTTTTGGATTTCACATCTTGTGGTGATACTATCTTAGAGGAAGTTGAGGGGTTTTCTCCAATTTTGGTTTCCCCTATCAAAACTCTTTGTGTCTCTTGTCTCATGTGATGTGCTTATGTTATTGTTGTGCTTGTTATTCTCTCAGTGAAAAGATCCTAACATAATGCTAACTTAAATGTTGAAAAACTAACATGGTATCAGAGCTAACCTGAGAAGAAGACATTGTGCAGCTACAGCAACTAGGGCTTCCTATTTTGTGGATCTTCCTCCATAGATTTTCAGCAAAAGTATGCTAGGATGACTCTCCATTGAAGGGTGCATTTTTCTGTCGATGTGGAACTCAATTTCAAGCATTTTCAGTTTCGATGTGGAAATTAGGGCTTTCTTCAGAAGAGGAATTTTTGAGTGAGACCAGCATAGGATTTTTCTCCTCATCAAAACCGAAGTTTAGAGACCTGGATCAAGAAATTTGGTTGGGTGAAACTCCAAGAAAGTCAAACCCTAGTTTGACCCTGAGCTAGGAGAAACCCTAAATACTAAAACTGCTAAGTTTTGGTACAGTCGCTATATTCCGCGATTGGTGAAGTCTAAGAAGCTGAAAATTTCAGGGGCCGAATATAAAATCCTGATGAACACTGTATCCAAAAATCAGCCTCAGATTCACTAGATTCTTGGAGATATGATCTCTCCAAGTTAAAGCTCCTTCCTCTTCCAGAAATCATCCATAAACAGGACACCTGGGGATATCTGCAATATTTTGGGCTACAGAGGTCCAAATGGAATTCCTGAAGATGTTACAGAAATGGAACGGACTGTAATTTCTATGGTCTAAATATCAGACTCAGAAAATAAACCAGTGACACGTGGCATGCCGTACAACTTCGCTATTCTGAACAGTCCTGTAACAGGTCACCTTGGGAAAAGGATCATAAAACCCAAATGGTGAAACCAATTCTGATGAAAACTATGGTGTTGGATCAGGAACATGTGAGGTTACCTCAGTGAGAAATTGCAGAGATAGAGAATTAGTAATTTTGGAGATATCAAAGAAACAGAACAAGCATTTCTGCAGAAGAAATCAGAAAATTAGGGCTTCCTGTTTCAGGAGTTTACCTCCACTGTTTTCAGAAAAGGAATACATTGGACAGCTCCATTTGAAGAGATCTATCTGTTCATCCAATCAGATCTAAAAGATTCTAAGTTTTGAAAATTAGGGTTTCTGTGACAAACTCTAGATCAGCGAACTCCGGGACAAGGACGGACACCTCAAATTGGTAAGATCTAATCCTTTGCTATTTCCATTTGAGGTTCTCATTTAAAAGTGATCTATCACATCAGCTTGATGATAAGCTTGGTGAAGTTGACAACTTCCAAGCATAGAAGTATTTTATCTCTCTGGATTGGTCACCTACATGAGTATAGAGGTTCCAGTTTCTGAGGGAGACGAGGCCAAAGAAGACATCATGCTCATGCTGCAGAGGATGATGAACCATCCAGAAAGAGATCCAGATATGAAAGTGAAGATTATTCAAGCGAGGATGAATATGTTCTACTATCAGCTCTCACAGGTAACATTACTCATGGAAGTGATGATTGGCTTATAGACAGTGGGGCTTACAAACATATGACGGGATTCAAGGAAACCTTTGTAAGACTGTCGGAACATGAATCACCTCACAAGGTGAGACTAGGAGATGACTACCAATGTCCAATAAAAGGTAGTGGGGAATCTTCATACAAGCTAGACTCTGGTAAGTCTCTAACAATGAAATAAGTATTGAAGAAGAACCTTCTCTCTATTTCAACATTGATGCAAAAGGAATGCGGGCTGCATTCATAGATGGTCAAGTCATCATATGGCCAAAAGGAAAGACTATCGAGG
>LPNX011160791.1:252357-303070 GCA_001517045.1 Pseudotsuga menziesii | reverse complement strand
GAAACGATGCTATTATGAATGAAGAATATGATGAAGCTGAAGGCTCAAGAAGGAGTCTACCCTCGAAACAAATAAAGATAAGTATTCAATTGTCATTTCATGATATTGTTTTGCTATGCATTTGTTTATATTTAGTTATTGTATTATGCATGATAGGATATTTGCATTAATGACAGTATACTATTAATGTGCATGTGATGGGAAAAACCGCATATATAATCGCCTACAAGCAAAGAAGAATGAAGACTTGTTCTGAGGAGCAAGTGACGACATTTCAAAATGAAGAATAATATGACAAGTGCAATGACATCATTGATGCAGAACCTTCCATCCACCAAGAAGAAAGGGAAGACCAGTTCAAGAAGAATGATGTCAAGGCGCAATATTGAGACCTTAAGAGAAGTTCATAGTTCCATCATGCAGTAGATGGAAACATCGTGGGATACAAAGCAAGATTCGTAGCATGAGGATTCTCACGAAAGGAAGGCCTAGACTACGAAGAGACATTTGCAGCCGGTAAGAGTTGAAACACATACATGATGAGATTGGTAAATATCTTAACCTTTGCTACAAGGTTGAAGATGCAAGTCTATACACTAGATGGTCACATAGAATATTAGTAGCATAGGAAGCTACTTGTCACTCCAGTACAGAATGTTTTCAGTGCATAAAGCACAGAAGACAGAGGGAGTATGATGCTTCGCTCTAGAGGGAGTGACTACAGAAGATCTAAGGTTCGACATGGTACGACAGGATGGGCAGATTACTGATGACTCTAGGCTTTACTGAGAGTAAAGTGGATTCCAACCTTTGCTTCAAGGTTGAAGGCGGAAGACCAGTAATACTCCTGTTATGTGTCGATGCACTATTGTTCTAGGTATGGAGGTGTGGCAGAGTGTGGATGGAATCTTCCTTAGACAAGAGAAGTATGTAGTAGAGATCCTGAAGAAATTTGGGATGATGGACTGCAAGACTATGGCCACACCTATGGCATCGAACCTGAAGCTATTGAGTGATGCTTCATCAGAGACGGTTGATTCTACGATGTATCGTCAGATGATTGGTTCATTGATGTGCCTGATGAACACGAGACTAGATATTTGCTTTGACGTGAACACCTTAAGCCAATACCTGACAGATCCAAGAAGTGTTCACTTGATGGCTGCAAAGCATATTCTGAGGTACATGAAGGGTACAGTTGATTATGGGCTCAAGTACGATGCGAATCAGAAGATTAACCTGGAAGGTTATGTTGATTTAGATTGGGCAAGCAGTGCCATCGACAGGAAGAGTACTTCAGGGTGTTGCTTCAGTATGAGATCAGGTGTGATCTCTTGGTTTAGTAGGAAGCAATCCTGTGTGGCACTGAGTACAGCTTAAGCAGAGTATGTCGCAGCTTGTTCAGCTATTTGTGAGGTATTATGGCTGTGGAAGCTACTGTCTGATATATTTGATCTCCAGTTGGATGCTACTTGTATACATTGTGACAACTCGAGTTGCATGAAGTTGTCAGAGAATCAAGTGTTCCATGACAAGTCGAAGCATATCGAGATCAAGTATCACTATATCAGGGATATGGTGCAGAGAGGAGCAATGAAGCTCTTGTATGTTGTGATGGAGGAATAGATAGCTGATGTATTGATGAAGCCATTGGCCAGGCTAAAGTTTGAGTACTTCAGAGAGAGACTTGGTGTTCTCTAGATCGAGGCTTCCTCCCAGGGAAAGTGATGAGTCCCAAAGCCATTCTGACGAGTAGGTCAGATGTAAGGTCTGAGCCATTCTATCATGGTGAGAGGATTCAGTTCCTTCCATGTCAGATATGAGTGCTAGAGATCCACAAGCCATTCTAATGAGGAGGTCAGATATAAGGGCTGAGATATTCTGTCATGGTGAGAGGATTCAGTTCCTTCCATGTCAGATATGAGTACCATATCCATTCTGACAAGCAGGTCAAATGTAAGGGCTGAACCATTCTATTCATGGCTAAAGGATTAGGTTCCTCCCATGTCAGATGTGAGTGTTGGCCATTCTGTCGAGTATGACAGATGTAAGGGCAATTGCCACTCTCCGGGAGAGTGGAGGCGCCTGGTCAATTACTAGGTAGCTCAGTCTGGGACTGGGGGCCTTTCTGACAAGGGTGGAGGATTTGGTTCCTTCCAGGTCAGATGTGAGTGCAGGCCATTCCATCATAGTGAGAGGATTAAGTTCCTTCTATGGCCGATGTAAGTGCGGGCCATTCCGTCATGGTGAGAGGATTAAGTTCCTTCCATGGCCGATGTAAGTGCGGGCCATTCCGTCATGGTGAGAGGATTAAGTTCCTTCCATGGCCGATGTAAGTGCAGGCCATTCTTTCATGGTGAGAGGATTAAGTTCTTTCCATGTCAGATGTAAGGGCAGGCCATTCTATCTTGGTGAGAGGATTCAGTTCCTTCCATGATAGATGTGAGTGCGGGGCCTTTCTAATGTGATTGTAGTTTACTACATGATCAGATGTGAGTGTTGGGCGTGCCTTTCTGAGGAGTAGGTCAGATGTGAGTGCTGGGCATGCCTTTCTGACGAGTAGGTCAGATGTAAGTGCTAGTCATGCCTTTCTGACAAGTAGGTCAGATCTAAGTGCTGGGCGAAGACCTACCTGTGGGCTAGGCCTACAACCAGCATGAAAAAGGGCTGGCTCTGTAGAAATTCCTATGATGAGATAGTACACACATGATGATGACCAAAGGAGATCTAGATCGAGCTATGATCCAGATCCAGTTATGATGACTCCGAGAGATCCAGATCGAGTGATGATAAAGATCCAGCAGTGATGATCCAGATCGAGCTATGATCCAGATCCAGCTATGATGAATCCGAGAGATCCAGATCGAGTGATGATCCAGATCCAGCAGTGATGATCCAGATCAAGAGATGATCCAGATCCAGATCCAGATCAAGTGATGATCCAGATCCAGTCCAGTGATGATGATCTAGATCGAGTGATGATCCAGATCCAGTGATGACGTTCTATGATGATCCAGATCGAGAGATGATCCAGATCCAGATGACTTAAAGACGAAGATGACTTGAAGATGAAGATGACTCAAAGACGAAGATGATCCAGTTGATGCAGAGAAGAAGACCAGTGCTGAAAAACATGTCGAAAGAATACCTTCCTAGTTAAGAGGGAGTGTTGATGTATATGTAACTTCAGAATGTATTCTTCCATATATCTTATGTATTGTAACCCGATGTTTATTCCGGGATGTTTCTATTATGCATTTGAGTCATGTGGTCATGCCCCGATGTTCCAATCGGGAGGATTAATAATGTAATCAAGTCATATCAAGTCATTAGGTAAGTCCCCACAGTTTTGGGGCACTTGAGTTATTATACACTAATTAAGGTGTAGGATCAGGTAAGTAATATTAGGTTGAGCCTACGTGTGAAAGTGTAATTCAAGTGAATGGACTAATATAAATAGAGAGTGTGAGTCTCTCTATTTATCACTTGTGAATTACATCACTTGCTCTCTCAAGTGTGGCGCACCTTTGGAGAAGGAAATACTTTGGCTTGACAGAAGACAGAAGGCTGTCGTTGTGTTGGGAGGTCATCTTACTGTTTTGGGTTTCACATCTTGTGGTGATACTATCTTAGAGGAAGCTAAGGGGTTTTCTCCATTTATGGTTTCCCCTATCAAAACTCTTTCTGTCTCTTGTCTCATGTGATGTGCTTGTTATTCTCTCAGTGAAAATATCCTAACATAATGCTAGCTTAAATGTTGAAAAACTAACAAGGTATATATCAGTAATGTTAACCCTAATCTTGATGAGGGTAATCCTAGTGATTCCTTCACTAGACCTTGTACTTTTAAAGCTTGGATGACAGGGGTACTTACTACTATACCGATACAGAATATTAGACCTATCACTTAAAGCATATTGTTTCTAGCCTAACAGTTCCATAACTAAGTAGGTTTTGTTATGATTGTCTGAAGGATTTGTCTTTCTATACTAGTGACAACATGCAGAAGAACTAGCAAGTTAACAACAATTCAACTAGTCAAAAAATGAAGTTCTGGGTAGAAATAACATGATACAATGTGTGACAATAATACTCTCTCAAGTCTAGAAAAATTTGGACATCATTTTTTGTATGCATATATCAACGTTCAAGCATAGCATGATCATGCACCTTCTATAGTTTAATAGTGAAATCTAGGCCTGAAACAAATCTATAGCATGTGAGAATCCAATAAGAGATAGGGTGCTATGATAAGATTACAGTGGCACCCTCTATTTTTTTTGTACTCGTTTTTAATTTCATTTATCATCTTAGGGGACCTCTTGTACCATAAAACACAGAACTAGCCAGACTTAAAGTTTAGATGATTGTTACTATTTTTTATCTTAGAGTTGGGTTTTGATGCTACTTCTACTTTCAATCTCAACCTAGAATTTTCTACAATATGCTAGTCATTGCTTTTCAGTGGTTGCAATATGAATTTTCACCACTATTTGTGCTCAAAATTGCCTAAAAGGTGCCCATATTTGAGTACGAGGGCATTTTTATGGTGGAATTAAACTCGGAACCCAAGATGAAGAGTGTTTACCTCATGAATGATTCTGAAAATTGCTACATGTCTCTTGTCCATGTTTGCATGCCTAGAAAGCGCCTAGAATTATGGATTTAAGACTGCTTGTGGCTGTTATTCATGCCCATATCTCAAAGTATATTTCTTGCTATCTTTTGGAGGCTATAACCATGCACAGGGATGTCGACATATTTCCAAAAATATTGTTGTTCAAGGTTTTTCCAGTTCTATCTCATAGACCTAACAAATTTTATTATTGTTTCATGACTGTTTGAGGCATAAAAAAGAGCCCTAGTGTGCCTTGAGTTTCACATGGTGGATTTTTACTATTGATTTTAGTCAAATGTGAGCCCAGGGGACAGAAACTCCATAAGACTACCTAGAAGTATCTAAGATGCACCTAGATTTAAGAATTAGGTTGGTTACATGTTGTTTAATGGATGAAACAATTCCCAGGATCATTGTTTAAGGTTATTAGGAGGATGGGATGTACCCAGAACTTCCCATGAGGATGACTCAACCCATAGTAATCGCCCAAATTTTCACTTTTCACCTCTGTTTATACTATTTGATGACTTTTGTAACTGTCATGGCTTCCAAAACTAAACCAGAAATTCCAAAAGTGAAGATCTTCCCCTTTTCCAGTTCCAGAAGATCTAAGAATCAATTATCATCCTGACATTCCTTTGAAAACATAAGGTGAACACCTTATGCAATTAGGGGGGTAACAGGATGAAACCCTATGTTTAGGAGGTAAAATTTCCTAGCCTAACACCCTATGGATTCCTATTGTTTGGTATTGGGTTTGCAACTAGGATCCAAGGTGCATAAGAATCAATCATAACTGCCAGTGAATATCTTTGAAACATTGTGTTCATATGTGAAGGGGAAAGATGTTGAATTTTAATTCAATTCTCAATCCTTGACAATAATTCGTCAATCATTTATGATCAATGGATCCCTATTTCCTTTAGATTCTCAGTTGTCAAAAGTTTCTGATGGTTTAATGGCCAGAAGATGGTTCTTGCTACTTATGTAGTCCTTATACCCTAAGGTACTATTCATCAACTGAGTTCATGTTTCCAATGTAGGAATAGTGAGTAGGTAATTATTGCAGAGAGAGACCGCCTCCACTCAATTCTTAATTCACTTGTAGTTGTTTTCATACCTTCAATTATGAGATAGAAATCTATCCATACTAGAGAGAAAGAGAAATCTCTAGAAACTGAAATTTTTTCTTGGGAAGTGGAATACCTTTAATTTAATTTTAAATCTAGAAAACTAATGTTCAGATATTTCAAAAATCATTTGTAAATTCTGTCCGTTGGGAAAGCTATATCTGATATCATGGACAAGTGAAGCCAAGTGGTATACTAACTAGTGGTTCTCAGAACAAAAAATTATTTTTATAGATAGGTTATGAGAAACATTTAGTTGATCATTACAGTCTATTCAGAATTTGTTTAAATAGTAGGCAAATTACTTCCATTTACAGTCATTTTTTGTGGATGTATTAAGCTCAGATATTTGGCCGGGGTTTTTGTCAAGGTCTCAATTATGAGGTTTTTATGTGAATTATTACAATATTTCTATATATGCAAAGGAATATTAATACATGATGTAATTGACCCTAAATTCTCAAATATGAAAGGATTTCTATCAACAATAGTGAAGCCACTCATGCTACTCACAACAATTTTTCTATACCATAGCCTTTTGTCTTTGATGAACATAAAGTGGTTGATAAAGAGGATGATGTCTACCATTTCATAAGTTATTTACTAGTTGATGGCACTCTATATGAGTTAGATGGGTTGAAAGGAAGGCCCATTAGTCTTGGACAATATAATGGAGTTTGACAGAGTTTGGAATGGTTAAAGAAAACATGGGCATGTTGTCCTGTCTAATCCTCATACAACAATCAAAATGAATCCTAGGCACATTCCTTGATGACCTTGACATATGTTGATCCTCCTAACAGTCTAATTAATTGATATGGGATATTTCTGTTTAGTTATGGTATTTGTTAGCCTCAAACAACAATAGAAAAAATATGTCCCAACCTTCAAAAAATCATAAATCAACCAAATACAAGTTTTAGCGTGTTCTAGATACAATTTTGACAAGATGGTAAAGTGGATAAAACTCAGACCTAGGCACTTCTGAGAATGAGTATCATTAGTAAAAAATCAATATTTGAGAAATAAATCCATGTTGTTGGGCACATACTAGGCCCTAAAATAATTTATCATCCCTATTTGACCTCCTAATCAACAATGATCTAATGTTGGGCTAAATTTGAGGAAAAACCTATGCATCAAAAGGCAATTTTAGGAAATCTAAGTGCTTCTATGGACTAGATTAGTAGCAAGAACCATTTCTTCTTGAATTTGGAAAACTCATCAACCTCAAATCTAGCATATTCATTTCACCATGCCCCTCAGCAAAATAAACAGGTTGATATATGTATCGTGCACAACATATGGTTGATAGCTCTTCATAATCTTTTTATCATATTATGCCTTTTATGTTTGATACATGAGTTTCTATTAGGCTTAGAGGTACCTTGTTTTAGGTTTTTTGAAGGATTAGAGATCTAGGGCTTGGGGTATTCAAACTCTTATAGGGTTTAGTAGGTGGGCTATTCAAACTCTTGTGGGGTTTTGTAGGTGGTCCCTTTTCCAAGTCAAACAGTATCAAACACCTCCAATTCTCATATCTAGGAGGTTCCTAGGATCTCCTAGGCACTTTGGGACCTCTAAAATATAAGCTACAACCCTGTACAACATTTATGGAGGAGGTATATTGTAACATTAGTGTATTTCAGGCTAAATACGAGATTTTTGAGCTGATTGTGGTCAAGTACAACAACAACAAGAACAAATCTGGGTATGTTTTTGACAAATCTAGGCATAGACAACCCTATTTGACAATCAAAGGGGCGTGAAGTCATCCCTAATTGTTGGAACACATAATGATACTGAGAGGGGCATGAATCAGTATCATGCACCTTTTAACATTGTTTACTTCTTTAACAATTCATAAAACATATGTAGTTATTCATTATTCAATAACCATGTATGCATCGATATCAATCCTCAAGTCTGATCTTCACCTACTTACAACTCTACCAAACTACTCTAATTAATATAACATATAGGTCTCTTCTTTAATTAGATTCAATGTTGCTCTCAACGCTTTTCCCCAAGCTCTGTAATGTACTTCATCTTTTAGGGGTTTCATTAATTTCACCAAACATGACTACTTGAAATGGAACTCAGAAGGAATAATTGTTCATGATGGTGTGAATTCCAAGGTTAGTGGAAGTTAAAACATGGGCAGGAATTCCTGAAGCCTTCTCTTGTGTCGTCATCTGATTTAGTTGCTTAGATTTTTGCTTTATGATGGATGATAAACGAAGAGCCTAAAAATCTTGGCCCTTAATAAATTAAGGCATCAATTGGGTCAATCCACATTTTTTTATGACCAAATTAATATTTATTAAGATACTTGTGAACGTTTTTATTAGATTTTTCCTGATATTTTTATGGATGGATTAAATTTTGTTATTATATGAGGATAGTAATATTACATTTTTCACTTAGTGAACTGATGTATAGAAGCTAATTATGTTGATAGGTGTTTCTTTTGTGAGTCCTATGTCTGACTGCAACATACTTTTGGATCATATTCATTCATCTATATTAGACGACAGTCAATTTGTTGTTGTCTCACCATTCTTGCACTTAAACCTTTTATTTTTCATCCTTGTCCCGATTTTTGTTTCCCGTCCATCATGTGAGAACCCTACAGCCTATGGCGAAGGCTTACCCTTTGTCATCCCACCTGATATGGAGTGGGGGGGATTTTTGTTTCTCTTTGTAAGTCAGGCTCTGATAATGGTTGCCACAAGATGTCTATGTTGTGGTATAACTCTTAGGATAGGAGGATCTCATGCATGGGATATTGTTTTATCCATTGCAACCTAGTAATACTCTTTCCCTCTTGAATAAGATGATTCGATGTGAATTAAGGCATGTGTAATACTCTTTCCCTCTTAAAAATTTTAATATCGATTGTTTGTGATTTGAATAAATTACTTCTATATCCTCTTGTGTTTGCATTTCCCTCCCCTAGAGTGGGAAAGGCCATTCTTCTTCTTCTTTATTAGATTGCATTTCCATGCATCATTGGATCGTCATTTGACTTCCTTGAATATTGGCCCACACCTAGTTCTCATTATTCCCAACACAGTCCATCCATATCCTATCTAACCTCTTGAAGTGTGATAAATTCAACCTTTTTAGCGATTGAAGACAATGGAAATCACCACAGAGTTCTTCTAGTCAAGAGCATCTTGAGAGATCCATCTCTTCCAAGCACCCAATCTTACTAAAACCTTTGGGAATTTTTACCAAACCCTCGCATTCCAATAGCTTCAACACTTTTAAACAGCTAAGTTCGCCAAATGTTTGAGGCAAACTTGACAACCTATTGCAATTGGGAATCTTCAATTTTTTTAGTGCTAACAAGGAATGAAAGTCACTAGGAAATTGATCCATCTGATCACAATAAGATAAGTCTAACATCTCCAAACAAGAAATATTGACGAAATATTCAAGTAACCTTACTAAGTTCCTGCAAATGGACAGTTGCAATTCTTTAATCTTTGCCAAACAATGGAAGTTACTAGTTAATTGTTCCAGATTATCACAATATAATAACCCTAACACCTCCAAACAACTAAGTTTGTTAATATTTTCAGGAAATCTTGACGAGCTCTTGCATCCAGACATTTGCAATATTCTCAGCGTTTCTAGACAATGAAAGTCACTAGGTAGTTTCTCTAACATTTTACATCCTTGTAAACATAAGTCTTTGAGGAAAATAAGCTGACCCAAACCTTCAAGTAGTCCCCACAAACTCCTACAATTAGATAAATCTAAATGTCACAAACATGTGAGTTCTTGGAAGCATCTTTAAGCTAAAACAACTCCTTATTGAAAGTATTCCTATCATTTTTAGACTGACAGTTCCTTTTGGTACTCCCGTCAATCTTGAACAATAATTGAATGCAATAACTGACAGGGACTTGTGATACCAGCCCTAAAGGGCTTGCAAACCACCCAATTGAGTTTTCTAGGACACAATAAGGCCCTCTTGAAGGAGATCAGGGTCTTGAGGTACCTCACAGTAAGGAAGGGGCATGCAATAGCTGCTATAGCATATGTTACAAGGTTTGGCCCTTCGCTAATGATGATGCCTTTAGGGATACAAGCTAGGAAGAGTAGGCTGCGGCCTCTTAAGAACTTGAAATTTGTAAACAAAATTATATTTTTGGATTTTGAATTTTTATAGTTTTTAGGGTATTTCTTATTTAAAACATGCAAACCTAATCTAACCTACTTTAACCATGCAAATGCAAATAATTTATATATCAAACACTTAGAAATTGATAAAAATGACAAGATATAGGGTTTTCAGAAGTGTCACTTCAAACCCTAGGCCATGAGGGATGGGTGACCAATATTCCTCTTGGAATATTTCTTTAAGCCTCCAAACTAGGGCATCCAACAACAACCTTTAGGGTTTGTTGGAGGAGCTTAATTGGGGGAAAATCAGATATCCTAGGCCCAAACAAGATAAAACTCCTTTAAGTGGATGTTTTCTACCATGAAAATGTTGACAAAAGGCTGGTAAGAAACCCTAATTCAGAGAAAATGCATCATTACAACTACCATTCAATCCACATAGAAGCATGAACTAACCAATTTTTACCAATGGAGTGATCAAGGAAATCCCTAGATCCTCCTTGTGCTTTTGTTTTTCCAACAATGCTAGCATCAACCTTGCAAGTGCATGAAAACCCTAGAAAACACTCCCATTTTTCACTTCAAGCAAGAGAGAACATCACCCAAGGGGTGCGCATCACTAAGAGAGAGGCCAAGAAGGGTTAAAAAGTAACATAATAATGTTTTATCCCAAGTATAATGCCTTACAAATGAACTTATAATGGATGTTTATATCCATTTTAGCACAAGATATTAATATTTTATTATGTCTACATGTCTTAATTTGTCAATTTAAAATTAAAACAATAAAAATACTAAAATAACCTAAAATAAGACAATTAGGTAATGTCATCTATGTGTTGGGGACTAGACCCTAAAACTAGCATAAAATGATGAAAAATGCAAAAACAAGTAATCCAAGGTCTCACTGTGATGGAAAGAGTGAGCCTAAGGAGAACGTCATGCCCCTACTAACCCCTTAGTGATAACAAAAGTCCCTCAACATCCCTCTTTCCTTAACTTGAGGCTTGATCAACATGATGATGTCATAGAGAGGGTCTAAATAGTTGTAGAGAAGGTCCAAGTGGGGTGTGAGAGTGTTGATAGGCTTGGGATGACCTCCCTAGATGAAACATAGTGACCCTCAAGGCAGAAAAAACATGGTGGTCATGTGACTGAATGGTCCACACCTGGAAGCTCTGGACACCAACCTTCGGGCTAAAATATCCCTAAAGGGAAGCCAGCATTTCCACTAAGCCATAGAAAAACCAAGGGACCTAACCACGGCCAACCATACATGGACAACCCCATACTTGGCCTTTCGAACAATTTTAGCTATTTTCTACCGAAGGACCTGCTGGAACGTTGCAGATTGCAGAAGCGTAACAATGGGCAATGGAAATTTGTCTCCCTTCATATAACTCAAGTAGAATAAATCATTACTTGCAATATTTTCAATTTGATATGGACCCAACTAAGTACACACTATGGCCTTTACCCCCCACTTAAAGATAGAAATGCAGGCTGGGCTAATACAAGCAAGACTGATATCGAAGGAAAGCGGATCCATTCCTATTATGGATATATCTGCTACGGTCCTTTTTCAACATGTAATTGCATTCCTTTAACTTGCATAAGTTTCATGCATGCACATCACTTTAGATGCATTAAGTTTTCCTTTTTCATTGCCAAAATGAATATCTAATAGTCTTAATATTACCTATATAATATATTAATTATTAGCATGTTACAATAATCTATAATTCAGTAATGTCAATGAGCAATCAGTTTAAAGGAGAGGATTTTTGTTTCTCACCTTGAGGATTTTAAAACAATGGTAAAATGGACCTTTATATAGTCTATTATCTTTAGTTCCCATGCTATACAGTATATCTTATTTGACATCCTATTTGTAAACAAAGAGTTTGGACGGCATTTTGGAAAAACGTTTACATCAGATAAATGTTCGAGGGCTATTGTCTATTGTAACTTAAATTATTTTTTCTACAAAATGAAACTAACTCTGTAAGGATTTTCTTTCCAATACTAAGGTATTTTACTAAGTCAAAGTTTAGACAAAAAGTAATATTCCCCCACTCCATTCTTAATGCTTGATGTGCTCGGGTCCAAAACCGGTGTGATTACATTAGCAAACATTCGAGCCACACACTTGGTTGGGTGGTAAATTTTTCACATAAAAACCATGTCTTTAGTGAAGAACAGCCTGCAGAAAGTTTGTTTCATGGGATGAACTATACAAGTTCGATTTGTCATTCCTGATATTATTACACTTTCCAAAATTAGGTTTCCATGAAGGGCCAACTCCAAGTAATATTAGTTCTGCAAACACTTGAATTGTCACAGAAATCTCTCTGCAAACAGATATGCTCAATGGATCCAGATTCTAGAAGTAGTATTACCCTATCATCACAAATATGCACAGGAAAATCCACATGAAAACTATCAATAACCATCCCTTGTCACTGGTGGATATCTCTCTATTTGGATTGGTGCTTTTCTAGTCTGAATGGGGTGGCCCTAAGGGTTGTATTATGTTTATCAAACTAACAAATTTGTGGAGAGTCCAATTTGATTAGCACAACAAACAAACAAAAAATTCCCTTGAGATGCCCATAATAAATCAAGGGAAAGGATCAATTTTAGTTTAAATATGAAGTGGTTGAAACTTTAGATCATATTTATGAGAATTATAATAGTGAATGAAAGAACGAAATGAAGAGAGATGCACTTTAAGTGAATAAGAAGTCAAAGTAAGTACATCAAAGCTAACCAAACCTTGCAATATAGCTAACAACTATCCAACGAAGAGATTCAAAGAGCCGGAGAGAAGGAAAAGTCGACCCAAATCAATATGTTAATCAGGAGATTGAATAACATCATAATTGCACTAAGAGTAGTGAGGTGCTCTATAGCTGAGTATGGAGGAATTTTTTTCATGTAACGTAATATAATGTATGTGACAACAATTTTTTTTTTTAAATAAAGCTATTCGGCAGCATATGTCAACTATATTTTCAATTTTACACAAAAACTAAAAAAAAATCCATGAAAGATCCATCTTAAACCTTGATCTATCAGGCACAGAAAGGGATCAAATTTCTAGAGGTGTGGTTTTTTTTTATCTTAAATTTTACACATCAAGAAAATAATTTACACCTTAATAAATTTGATCCCTCTCGGTGCTTGATAGATCTAGCTTTAATATGGAACTATGTTGGTGGAAACATGTGAAGGGATGCAATAGATCTAGTAGTATGCAGTGGTGGAAGAAGATCATGGGAACCTGGAGGTGGAAGGATAATGAGATGTCTAACTGTCGTAACCTGCTTTAGGATAATACTGTCTAACCCCTTCAACTCATCTTGAGCATGTATATGTAGAATCCACCACTAGTAACGGAGTCAAACCGTCCCAACTACCTATGGAGGAAAGAAAGAAAGAAAAATTCTAATTGTCTGCATGGCTTCAAACTATATCAAGTTGTTGTTTTATTGATCTTTTTAGTGACAAGGGAAATATGTTGTTTGTTGATATTTCAATTGGAATGAAGGTTGTTACTTACTCTAGACAACCTCTCCAATAATTATTAGCATGAAATCACAGCAGAGAAGCTATTTCTGGCTGGCAATTCTCTCCAAAGAAAATCAACCTTATTATAGTCTCATGATCCTTTCCCCAAATAACATAAAAGAATTACTAGCATTAAATCCATGTCTTACCTGGCTGAAACATGCAGTTTGATGATAAAACTGCTTTTCTTGAGGGTCAAACTGTTAATTTTCCAAAACTCAAATCTGATTTTTCGTTCGAGTAACTTTTACGCGTCTAGTGGTGAAAGACCAGAAGAGGGCTTAATATGTGATAACATCCTAAAAGTTTAAGCTATCCCAATTTTATTGATATTGTTAAAGGATATTTAAGTCCTAAGAGGACCACCCTAATCTTGATATAAAATGGCAATTCTAGGCTCATTTTGTCATGGTCACCTTTTCATTTTGCTTCAACCATCAACTAGACAAACTTAGTTTTTAACAAAGATGGGAAGCATTAAAAGGTTCTATTTTACAGTAGTATATTGAAGACATTATCTTAGTTCTAGAAGGCATTGTTATCCGATGTTTTTCTCTATCAAGGATATTGCAAAGTTCTTATTATGAAACTATTTGGCCGGTCTTGCAATTTTTTGAATTATTTTATGTGAAATTTTGTCTTTTTCCATTTAGATTTGATTGATGTTGAAATTAGTTGATTTTACTCACATTAGCAGTCACACCATTATGAATTGTACTATATTCTAGAGACACCTTCCAAATCATTTTCAGGTTAGGTTGTAAAGTGAGTTTTAAAATTATATCTTGTAAAACTCATAGAGGTTATTAAGATATGCATATTACATATAGAATGAATTCTTTGGGTTTTATGTGCATTCAAGATAGCACACATAGATCTAATATCTCTGCAAAACATATATGGTTTTAATGTGCCTTTGGAACATTAAAAATAGTGGCTTTTTATAATTTTCATTAAGGGCCCCATTGAAGAAATAGTATGTTCGACATTAAAAGCAGCAATGTTTGGTTTTATACTTGTTGTTAAACATCAGCTTGAACCAAACAAAGTTATGGGATGAAAATCCTATTATACTCGGGATTTCTCCAAAAGTTGAGATTTATGAGCACAAAGCACTACTTAACATTCTTGAAGAAGCAAATATTGTCTAGGTGTAGAAGTGCATCCCTATTATTGGCTATTTGTATTATATAGTATAGACACCTTCCAAACCATTTGAATGTTAGGTTGTAAAGTGAATTTTAAAATTTCATCTGGTGAAAATGATGGAGTTTATGGAGCTATGCAAAATACATATAAGATCCATTCTTTGAGTTTTATGTTCCTTCAAAATTGAAACTCATAGAGGTTACTTTCACTTCACATTTCTAATTATGAGCATTTTTTTGAGTTGAGATGCTTTCACGCATCTCAAACTGTATAAGTTCACCTTTCCACGACATTTTGTCAATCATAGGTCTACTAGATTTCCTAAGGGTTGCCTTTTGTATAGTTTATCCTCTGATCACTATTTTCTGCAGAAAAATAATAGATCAAGCAGAGTAGTTTGTCTTAACTCATAGCTTCCTGCGATCCATATTTGAGAAAATGGCAAGCATAGGTAGCCAATCAATGTACTTATGACATTTTGTACCATAGTTGCTCATTCATTGAGTAAATATTGAATGAAATGTCTTTAGTCATAGCTTCTTCTTATGGATATTTGATATAATCGCTAGTATAAGAAACCAATAAAAGTACTTATGAAATTTTTGTACCATAGACTCATTTATTATTTAAATGTGTGTCCTTAATAACATTGGCCATGGATGATAACAACCTATTTTCCCCTAATTTTGAAACGTTTGCGATGTGAGAAGTGATGACTATAACTTTATGAGGAGAAAAGGAAAGGATTTAAGGTTCAATTATGTTTTCATGTTATTTGAGAACATAAACCGTCTATAATTTAATATCAATATGTTTAATGTTGAATTTGATTGTAATTATATCTTTAACATGTGATTGAAAATGGCATAATCTTTTGTTAGACTGTTTATCTTTTAATTTATTTTGTGCAATTAATCGAAGGCATTATTCAGATGAGTTTATTTGAATTTCATTGCTATGCATTATATTTTTGTGTTATCAAGATGTTGTGATATCATTATAGAATCCTACCTCATTATGAATTCTGCCAAAAGTGTATTGTTGTGCTCATGGGTATTTACTACAGATAGTGAGAGTAGAGTGTTTTCACTTGCATGGTTTTATGTTACCATTCACCTCCTCTTTGCATGGTTTTATATATTTATATAGTATTTTATAGTAGCCTTTTTCTGGTGGCACATTATCCATTTTGGATCTTCACCTTTTACAGTGATGATAAAGATATATGCAACACACATGACGATATACCTTGAGAGAGAAAAGATTAAAGTCCTTGGTCATGTTGGTCTTGTAAGTAAAAGGGGTTGTATCCCCACCTTTATGGTACACCTTGGTCTTGTGGGTATGGGGTTTGCCTTACCACCTTGTTATGACCATTAGTTGACTTATGGTACTTTTGGTACTATCACCCTTATTGTTTGTGGTACCATGACCTCTCTGATATGATGACCTGACCTTATTGTTTTTATTGTTGTTATTTATGTGACCATTTTGACCTTTGGAACCCTATACTAAGTCAACCTATTTTCATTTTATTGGTAACCATCCTAAAAGTTGGGTTTGAAGAAAGACCCCTTATAAGTCCTTTCAAGTTATAAAAACAAGTCTTATCCTTCATTATGGATCCATCCAAGAAGATGCATCTCAGCTCAGATCTTTCTGTTTGGCATCAAGGATTATGTTGCTAGGGTTTCACTCCTTCATCCTTGGGTTACTAGCTCTGAGTTTAAGGGTTGCTTTGTGCTCCCTTATTTTCCAAAGTGTGCATTGTGCTGAGTTGTGACCTTATGCATATGACCTATGGACTGTGTGGTGTCTCTCTTGCTGAGTTGTGACCTTATGCATCTGACCCGTGGAATGTGTGGTGTCTCTCCTATTTCCATGTTGGCTATGACTTTATGAATCTAACTCGTGACTGTGTTAGGTTGATCAAAGACCATTTTGTTGCTGAAAATATAGGTTGTGTTCATTTCTATGGGATACTCTTGGACTGTTAGCTTTGACGTCATCCCTATGGGAATGCTAAACATTATTTGTGACTATGTAAGGTCTATCATAATGGATTGTGACTATCTATTATCTCTCCTAGATGGTCCATGGATTGTGATGACCTCCCTCATCCTTAAAGTGGATTATGGTAACCTCTCCTAAATAGGTCATGGCTAATTTGACCTTACCTTTCTGGACATGACTTGTTTGGTGTTGATTATGCTAGAGGGAGTTGTGATCTTTTAAGGGTGATTAGTCGTGTTTTTGGAATAAATATCACTACTACTATCCTACTAGGGTCTTCACATATGGTGATTGAGATGTCTTGCTTTCTACTATATGTATCTAACCTCAACCTACAACACTCTAACCTGCTTCTGTCAAGGTATGTCATGTGTTCCTTTGGTGACTTGTCCTTTCGGTGACAAGATTTGAACCTAAAAGTATCTGAGTATAATGTTGATCCAAACAGTTCTAGACTAGCTTTATTACTATTCTTTGTTAACTGGTTATTAAATTTACTAGTATTTCTATTGCTGCTTTATTTCTTGTACATTGCTATCATTCTTTTAATTAGTTATAATATTGTTATTGTTTATGTTTTATACATGGTAATTGGTAAATAATCTCAAGGACCAACTTTAACACAGTGAAAATTTGAGTTTTAAAGTTGCAAGAGATGAAATTATGTTTTGAATTTATTACAGCAGTATTGTTCTGGATCTAGTTATGTTTTAGTTTTGTTTTACGCATTAAAGTATAAAATTTTAGTTTGTTTAAGATGCAAAAAATGGTTAAATCTGAACTGTAAATTTCTATAAGACAATATTCCCGCATGACGAGGCTATACATATTACGTGATGACTCGGATGGGTTAGATGTTGTGATATGTTTTTGACAAGAATATGCAATATTGTTCAACATGGCTTTCTTAGTTGAAAGACTGATTATAGTTTGAAGGAGAGAACAAAACAAAAGAGTAAAGCAAGTTAAAGATGCAAAAAATGGTTAAATATAAGAGGCCAAGATCGAGCATAATGTATGATTCTATAAGTTTATCGTTTTGACAAGATTCAGGTCCCAACATGTACGCTAGACCATTGAGGGACGAGATAACAAGTGGAGTCCCCACTTGCCCTGAATCTAGTTAGTACAATTGTGTTTCATTGACACCTTCTAGGTATGACTCGTGAGTCTACATGTTTTATTGTTAATGATGTGATTCATGTTATTTGACTAATGTTGTTGTTCCTTTATTTTTACAATATTTTATAAATCAGTGAAATATTCGTGACTCTTTACATTTTTATAATGAAGTGAAATATTCGCCAAGATTTTACAATATGTTATAAATTATTGAAAGAATCACGAAGATTCTACAACATTATATAATAAAATGTAAGATTCACCATGATTTTACAACATTATATAATAAAAATAAAAATTCCAAAATTTGTATATATACATTTTATATTATTAATAAAATCGTCTTCAAATTTTCCTATATATCGGAGAGATTCACCTATTTTTTATACATATAAATCTAGGGGGGTTCTTAAAATCATCCATGATTGCTGCAATGGTTAATTGTGAAACTAAAGACTAATAACTTACCAGGATTTGATTTCATGTGATGGAACAAGAAGGTAAATATGCATGGATGACATAGCAATAATTTTACAATGTGGTTCTCAAAATTGGATCTGCTATTTAGAGTTATGGTCTTGTGTCGGTAAGTAAAGGATGTAATGATTGATGCAGTTATTTCCCCTTTTTTCAGTAATTGGAGTAAATTGGAAAGTTCTCCCACTTCTTTCATTTTGTACTGAACAAAAAGGTCCCATTCATGGGTCAAGATGTTGAATCTAGAAATTTTATCTTTTGGCTCGCTCCTTCCTTATAAACTTGGAAGAAGAAAGGCCTTGTTACAATACTATTCAAGCTATTATGCTTATATACTTCACATTTTCGGTACAAAACTTCAATCCCCTAGGTACAGTCATATTGGCACTAAACACGATAATTTCACATAATAATCTAGTATGAAACACTTCTTATCTATCTCACAAGAATTTAGAATAGAGTCTTATTTAATATATTTCAAAGTAAAGCCTCAAAAGATGCAAAGGTATGATGGAGATTATAGTTCAATTCTTGTTGGGTGGTGAAAGTATTAACCAACAATCCATTTTCCAATCAATGAAGGTTGTTGAGTTAAATAACTATTTCTCAAAGCTAGCTTGAAGACATATTGAATCATGTAATTTCTACAAGTGGTAGGTGGCAGAGTTATAACAAAAAATGGATTCGTTGTCTTTCAATAACTATGAGACGTTTAGACCAGTAATAGTTCTAAGATGCACATTTTACAGCCCAGCATGGAGGAGGTTGTATCATCAATCCATCCATTTGTCTGTGGTTGATAAATTTACAGTGTTTAGTGCCAAAGTCACTGAGATATGACAAAAAAAGAGGCATTGAACCTAATGGTTCATCCTTTTAGGATCTGGAAAGGTCCCTCAATATATTTTGTTTGTGAATGGTCATCTTGTGCATGTATAAAGCTAGACATATCTGATCATGGAACATGCAGTGATTTCTTCCTCAAATCTCATAATATATTGGCCATTTGAAGACAATGTGTACCTTTATGTTCATCTTCTTAAGATGGCACAGTTAAGTTATCTACTCTATTTTTTGTATGTGGTGATCTAAATTGACCCACAAGTGAACAAACCTTAGCTTGATGTGCAAAATCTTGAGATCATGTGACAAATGGAACTGAATGTGGTTGGGACAAACTTTGAGATAATTTTGCAGCTGCATCAAATTCTCATAATGGAAGGCCATCTTCGTTTTTTAGAGGAGGTGATCAGGGGTGTCTCGTGAATACTTAAAGTGAGGTAGGTGCTTAATAAAAATACTAATGGACTAAAGGGGTGAAAACCCTTAGAGACCTGAATGTTTCCAGATGGTCCTAGGGAAGCAATCCTCTTTGAAGAGAAAATGGCCAAATATGGGCCTCTCTTATCTAGTAGACTAGTAGTTGAGTCACTCAGGGGGGGAATCTTATGAAGAAAAAAGAAAATCCTAAAAATGCTTGTGATGCATAAAGGACGGGTGCCAAACTTTCCTTGGACAAATGGCTTATGGAAAAAAATGCTAACAATGAATCATATGTTGGAGAAGGATAGATTGGACTCTCTCCAAATGTGTCCAATCAATGGAAACTAGACTAGGTTGCCAAACTTTGAGCCATAAAGAGTAGTAGTTTTGATGATTGTGTCAAAGAGATTGATCTTTGCTAGGAAATATTGAAATGAAAATATAAACATTGGTGCTCAATCATTGAAAGAGATGCATACCCCTTCTTGATTTGGTGTTGGGAAGTGGGTCTCATGTTGAATCTAGGGCTTGTGAATTTGACACCCATAAGTGTATTTTTTATTTTGTGCAATTAGGACATAATTTAGAGAAATCATCATCAACATAGGTGTTCTCCTTAATGTGTGCTTATAACTCATCAATGTAAATTTAAAATAATCATCATAAACAAACATGTTGCAGTCTCCATCACGAGATCATGATCATGTACAATATCAGTAGACATTTGACATGCATGGCAAGTCTTCCCACAAGCCTCTTCCATCCAAGATTGGATAGGGCTTGTATAAGTTTAAACATAATCAACATAAGGGTGCCAACCTACAAAATCATCAAAAATATCTTCAAGAGAGAGATTTAGGCTCCTCCATCCTCACAATATTCTCATATTGACATGAAGAAAAATGTTTGAACATGGAAATGGCATTTTTCCTCAAGCTACATTGCTGGAAATGACTGATTTTTTTATCTTGTTGTTCAACAACATTTCCATAATGCAAAAACAAAATTATGTGTCTAAAACTAGATGAAATTTCCAAAATTTGAGATGGTGAAGATGGCTTGGAAAATTTGCAACAAAACCTTGTTGTACTATCTCATTTCCAGCCTAAAAATTGGCTCAAGAGTTGATCCTTTACCCACACATGTATTCAAAAACATAGGGTTTCTTGGCTGGAATTTTTTTGCAATGACATCAAAATGAAACTACCCAAAATATTGAGAGAAATATTGACAAGAAGGTGAAGAAAATAGTTGAAAGTGACCATCCAATTCATAAGAAAATATCGTCAATAGTCTGGTAGTAATTCATGAAATTCATGTGTCCTTTAGTTTTGAGTTTTTTATTCTCCAAATTCTCTAAAATCCACGTACTCAAAACTGTGGCATAAAGTCGTTCCAAATTTTTGGTTCAAATCGCTGCAGTACAAATCTCCCTAGATGAAATTTGTGTCTCCTGTATATTGGATTAAGGTGTATATTTATGTCTCAGATCTGTTCAAGCAATTTACAAAATAAAGGAGTTTCTAAATATAACAAACCTAACTCCTAAAACTATGAATTTCAGTTCTATCTAGATGTGTCATCAAAATTTGATTGACATTTGTATGATTACTCGTGCTTCAGATCTGACGAGTTGCTTCTTCCAGAGTAGTGAGTCTATCCAATGCTTGAGACTTTTAAGAAGTTTAACTTGCCATGTTTCCAGCACTTGAACTTTATTTGATAATCCTGTATTTTTTTTCTTAATTCTTCAATTTGACTTCACGCATTCTTTTTCCTTTTTAAAACTTCCTTCTCAATGTCCCAAATGGTGCAAGTAGTATTAATTTTAGAAGTTCCAATTTTCCTCGGATTAGCAACATTATAGTTTCATATGACAAATGCAAATGAGTAACCTGTGTGTAATCCAGGGTACCATAAAGTAATTTGAGAGAATTCTTCTCATGATGATTGTTGCCAATGCACGTAAATGGAAGCTATAAATAGAGATAATGAATATATCCATCATCTTAGATATGGAGCCATTGTAAGCATAATAATAAATTTCAAAGCTTCTTTATGACTACAACTTTTTTCTCATCTGATCTTCCCTGAAGATGATAAAGAGTTCTCTAAAATCTTCCATCCATTCCATCAAGCACACCGAACCAAAATCCCTTTAAAGGTGGTAATTGGGCTACAGATGCATTCCATGGTGGGTATCCAACTCCACTCCGTCAGACATGTCCATGATACATACACAGAGAGATGTATATAGGCTTCTCTTCTACAATATTTTCCAATGAATTTTGTTTATTCAACCACTTTGACCATTCTAAAGTATAGATGCGAGTCGACTGCCATAGCCTTTTTCTTCTACTAATAGAACGTAGTTGTTCATCATATTTTTTGACATTTGAATTAGAATCTGTATTTAAGATATGTAAGTTAGGTACCAAACCATCAGTGGAAAAATAGACCACCCTCACTCCTCTATCTAATAAATCATTAGTGAATGGATCACTAATTCTAAATGCCTCTTCAATGAAGGAAGCAGGTCCAACAACTATAATGAGACGTGCAAATACTCTTAACTCACTAATAGGAACTACCTCCTTCCCATTGACCTTTAACATCAAATTATCAAGGGTTTCTTCCCTTGATAGCTTTGTTAGTTGTACATTATGTGACTTCAATTCCCTTGTATAGAGAACTGCAAACAAGGAAACTATGGCCAAGCCAATTCCCAAAACCTTGAAGATCTCTGTTTCTCAGCGCAACAATCAGACAAGATAAGGAAATCAAGCCTTCAAGACCACCACTTGCTATAAATGAAGATAGAAAAACATCCTGGCAGTTCGAAATGGAGACGGGACTTCACTTCTTATCTTTGCCTTCATAGATCCCTTCCTTTTCCTATATAAAATGTTCATTGAGTTGTGTGTGATGAATATCCAAGGTATGTTGAAGCAATTCCTTGTGTCCATTGGTCTTTTTCAAAAAATCATCAAGGTATTCTAAGTATTTTTTTTTTCAGTTTCGACTTCCTTAATCTATGTACGACAATTCACTTGAAAAGTACTAGATCAAGGTTAAAATTTTCTGCAATAATTCTTTGTTGTTGGAAAAATGACATGAAATGACTGAGGTACCCATGCTCCTCTTGTAAGTTGTATATGTTTCTCTACATTACTGACTCCGACAAAGATTGTTGACAAATAATTGTCATTGTTGATCAAAGAGTCCACAATAATAGAATTTTGTATGATAGGATTGAGGCACTTGTATGATAGTTGTATGATAATATTGATGTTATGCCAATTCTTGAGTTGTAAGTTGATTTGCTTTGTGTGTTACTTTTTCCATTTACAATTTCCTTCTGCATTCATGTATTTTGGTTGAAGCACATCTTCTACATATGGAATGGTTGATGGGATCAATGTATATGAACCGGAAACAATTTGAATTGACTCAAGTATAATGGCATGGCCTGGGAAACTAATTGCATGAGTTGACTAAGGGATGTTTGATAGGATTGCCTTGAAATTTTGAAACTCCTGTCAAAGAGTGTGTGAGTTCTTGACATTTTTCTCAATTAGCTCAAACTTAGGTCGGCCAACCAGTTTGTGGAGCCAAAGGGTTTTACCATGAATTTGTGTTTAAGATTGAGATATTCATGTCTTCACTAAATTAACAACTTCATCACTACAATGCTATTTTTCATATTTTGTGCTTGCCTATCTAAGATTTCATCATACGTAGTCAATTAATTGACTTCAACTATTTTAACTCTTAATGATGTTGATGTGTTTATACATTTATGGAGGTTCATGTACCATATGTTATGTCATGCAATATTGATGTTCTTGGTCAAATGCGATTTTCTTGGTATATTAAAAAAATATACTATTTTCATGCACTGAAATTGAAAGGAGGGGGATATTGTTGTCATTATAAAATGAAACTCATTTGTTTTCATAGTCAAACTATTGTTACCCTCATGTTTGTCTATATCGAGCTTCATTCCCTCCGTCAACGGACTTACTTTGACTTGACTATACCATGTGAAGACCTGGGTTAGTTATGGAAATTTTTGGCTTAACTGTTCCATGGGAGGAATATCTTCTTCAAGGGAGATGTATATAACCCAAACCATTTCATACTGAAAAAATTAAATGAAAACAAAGCTTTAGTCTTATGAGATCATAAAGGAGCATCTTGGCAGGATGCACATTCTGATCAAGATAAATGACTTTTGTTTACCTCTAAGTTGTGTTGCATCGTAATGCCCTAGAGCATCTGTTGTCATATTCATTTTCTTCTCTCTGCTTGTTTGGTTGTGCGTATTTCTCTTATTGGTGCTACTTTGTTCCCTTATTTACAAACTATTCCTTCTTCAGCATCCAATCCAAATCTTCCATGGGTTGGCTGCCATGTTTTTCATATCAAACTTTCGATTGCTATAGCAAGGGTACCAGGACGTTTATTGTTGTACATAGGCATGTTGAGTATTTGTGCACCCGTAGTAGTTGTTGTGTGCTTTTTGGGTGTAAGGTATACTTCATGTTACTTAAACATTGTAAATTCTACATCATTACGATAATAGTATTAAATTTGTAGGGGTAGTTTAACGAAATGAGATCTGCCTAAGGCAATAGGCACTGATATATCTAAATAAATTCAAAGATCCAAAAAAACATGTGATTTGGTATCTCTATTCCACCCTAAAAATTTACTCCAAGGTTTTATCCATAAACTCTAGAAAGTGTCATCTTTTGAGCAAGTGCATTGGGATACGTGAAATCGGTGAAATTAAGGTGATTTCTAACTATTTGGTATTTATGGTTCACCCTCAAAGTATTTGTTGGGTAAAATTAATTCTACTTAATTTACCTTCAATTTAATTATCAACCAAGACACGTAAACTTTGAGTCACTACACCATGTGTGCAGAGCAAAATGGTTTCAAGCTCATGCCTAGGGTAATTTTGATTTGCTCATGTACAAAGAAAAAGAATGTAGTTTATGAAACTAACTACTCTATTGAACAACCAAGACCAAAAGTTGTTAAGTCTAATCTAAAAAAAAATCAACTTACTGAGTACTGTTTTACAGTCCAAAAGTTTATCAAATCCAATTAATAAAACCTACAGCAATTTCAGACTATACTAATTGTTGCTCTATTTCCTCAAAAGAGCAACCAAGCAAGCAAATGGTTCGTTAAAGGAAATCCTACTAGTTCATAAAGATCTTCAGCTCTCAAACCTGCCTACACAAGGAATACTATTTGATCAATCTTAGTGTCTTACACCATTTTAACACAACCTCTAAGACTACACTCATCATCCATAAAGAACTCTATACTAAATACAATGGCTCTTCTTCAAGAACTAACCCTAATTCATACCAACATTATCATTCACAAATAATTACAGAAATGACTTTGCTTTTTTAATAACAAAAGAAACAACTCCACTTGTATTCTATGCTCACAAAAGTAAATTGAAAATATTCAGACAAAACCACATTTCACTCCAATTTGACTGACCTACGAGATTTATCTATGAACAACAAAAATCAACGTGTTCTAGCAAATACTGCCAAATATTAATGAGTTGTACTTCCTCTCTCTAATCTCTTTCAAGATCTTGAAATAAGCAATGCATAATCCCAATCTTCTATATAACAAGTTTGAAAATGCTAGCCTGAAAACTCTATGAACTCTATAAACTTCTAAAACCTCTATAAATTCTATAAATGCTGCAAGTCCTTTAAACTCTTTAAAACTCTACAAATATTTGAAACACTCTAAATCCTTGTAAACTCTGTAAACTATAGGAACTCTGGATAAGAATTTTAACCATTCAATACTTAGTACTACAATATGATCTAATTCTGGAAATGAAAGAAGAGGAAATCTAGATCCAACACATCTATCTACTCTCACTATTCTTCAAATCTATATTCCACCAAATCGAACCTACAAACAGAGCTGGAAGTAATTAAATATTCTATTTAAGGATGTTTAGTAACACAACCAAGCCTGTCCACACACATTCAATAACATAAACCAATTTAATGCAAGCATATATATATTTCCCAAATCACGAGTTGCTAAAACTACTAGCATACATATATAAAAGACAATATCAGGAATAGATAATGCAAGTTTGCTTACAGCAATGAAAAAGAGAACAACACTACACACAGATAGCAAGAGTTGAAGGTGGGCCCAGCCTTCAACACCTCTGAATCTGAAACTGAAGCTTTAGGAAATCAAATGCAGCTGTTGGCTAATTAATTAAAAGTCAGAGTTTTTACAATTTCTTCTTCGTTTTCCCTTAGGGTTTCAAAATCATATTTATACTTGAACTACATAATGGATCGACAACTGAAAAAGGGTCGACCCCATCCCAATAGATCTACACCTATCCCGATCAATAATGCATAAAATAGATCAAGAGATTGGATTCGGATTTCCTGGAATCCATACATTGCTGAAGATTGAGGGCAACGATTTCTTAAGCAAATGAAAGCTACAAAACATCACCGGGTAACTCATATTCAACCTGAAAATTATTTGAGACCGAACTAGACATTCTCTCTAGCAACAAAATCCCCCAAATATCTGAATCAGTCAACATATGCTCGTTAAGTGTCGGAACAAGCGTCGAATCGAGCAACCAAAAGAACCATTGCGCGGGAAACAAAAAACTTGTCAATTGACCAACATTTAATTAAAAGCTAAAGTTTCATTTACGAATTGGAACCCAACAAAATGATAAATAAAATAATAAGAAATGTCAAAAATTCACCTGTTAAAGCACCTTGGAATGTTACCCTTGAAAACGCATATTCAAGCACAAAACACACTAGATAAAGTTGAATATACTTGATCTCATATAACTTTGAACTAGAAATAAGGTGCTAGACAAGCAAAAACAAGAGGTCATCATCTCCCCCAGACTGAAGACCTTGCATGCCCCAATGCAAGAAAGTTTTGCCCCAAGCATACAAAAATTAAAATCAAAATAGATGACCAAACTTTGGATTAAATTCCAGAAACCGATGCTGAAGTATTAAACAACACTTGTACTTGAGGATGAGATGGAGCTATTTTCTGTTGTACATTGATCAATTTTTCAAGCTGTTTGTCATTTTTCCTTAACTGCTTCCTGAGACTACGATTGGATCCAGTAATGTCATCAACTAAAGTTTGCAAAGATGTTACTTTAGCTTTCAAAACTGCATTTTCTTGTTTGATAAATCAGTCCAATCTAACATATTCTTGTAACTGTTTAGTCAACTTAAAATTTCTTTGTCGAAAGTATTCAGCCCCCTGAGCTGAAGCATCTGACCGGTGAGATTTGACAAACTTCAGAATAGATTTTAAAGTTGGCGATGCTGAGAAATCAAATGGCAATGAAGACTCTGTGACAGGACTCGGTATGGAGGAATTATGATGGGAGCCATGTGAATTAGAATTACCGTGTGTAGATGAAGAAGTGGATGAGGACAGCTAAACATGAATAGGTGTCTTACCTTTGGACTCCATATTCTTCTCTTGAGCAGCCATACTACGGGTAAACCTACGGGTTGAGGAAACAGCAAAATTTCCACCATCAAACTGACCTTTTCCCCCCTCAAACTGAGAGTTTACATGCTACCCTTTTGATCCCTGAGGTTTCTTGATATGGGACCCTCTTGCCTTTTTACAGCTCTTGAATTCTTGTTCCTGAAGGTGACTAGTTTCACATTTAGAAGCATTCACAGAGGATGCTTTGTCAATAATATCAGGGATAAGACGTCTACTTACATCATTAACCAGGGGTGAATTGATATGGAAATTGGACAATTCATATATAAATTGTTCCCATACTTGATTCTTCTTCTTCAACTCGGCTAAAATAATCATCTTGATAATCCCATGATGATACAGGCTATGAGTAGGATTTTCTACGTTTTTCCTAACCTGAGAAGCCATCTTGCTCAAACTTTTCCAGAAATAAAATGGAAATTTAAGGAGCTTACCGAATTCAAAATGTGCAAGCAGTCAAAAGTGACAGGCTTTGAAGGTAGAGAATCAACCCTCACACGTAATGAGCTTGGTGATGATCACTAAAGAATTGATAAATTCTTCTCTGATCTATAGTTTTGAGAATCTTTTTTCACCTTTCACAACCAAGAATTCAGGTTTAAAAACATAGTCGTAGTCTTTGTGCGGCAGCCTGAAATTTTTAAACCAGCGATCCCCTGTTCGTGGAAGTCCTATAGCCTACATGACTGACTCCTCCGTAGCTTGAAACACCATCGATCCAACCTTGGCTGTGTGCCCATCAAACCCTAGGGTGAATTCCAAGGAGACAGCATCATCATGCCCCCATAAGTTGGTCAAGAAGGGGTGCGACCCAGCTCGAATAAAAAACTCATTGTAGACTAAAAAATCAGGCATAGCCAATAACTTTCCATACACAGTGGGTTCATGTCGATTGAGCATCGTGGAGAACAGGAAGAAGATGAGAGAGTGAATAACACAATG
Source organism: Pseudotsuga menziesii (assembly GCA_001517045.1). Classification (NCBI taxonomy): domain Eukaryota; kingdom Viridiplantae; phylum Streptophyta; class Pinopsida; order Pinales; family Pinaceae; genus Pseudotsuga; species Pseudotsuga menziesii. The sequence continues at coordinate 275,077 of LPNX011160791.1, read as the reverse complement.
ATCACACAATTAATTCGAAGGGCAATTCAAATAATTTATCAATTTTCCTCCCGCTGGCAGAGATGAAAGCCGGAATCAGCCCATTAAAAAAAACATAATGGCAAAGGGTGGCAATGGCAATGGCAGATGTGCAAAGAAAATCATGGCAGACTAAGGCACGTACTGCCCACATTGCCTTGTCTTATGATGATATGGATATGTCTCAAAAAAAATTTCATAACCTTAAGACATCGAATGTCAATCTTAACCATGGCATCCAAGAATTTAAATTGGAGTATATTAATGACATAAAATGAATTAAAAATGGCAAACTAATAATTAATAATATAAAGTGAAATTTTGCCAAAGGTAAATGTCATTAAATTATTTACAAAGGAGAGGTGGCGTATCAACTATATGGATTATAATGTCATTCACCAAGCGTAAATTAAAAACACACCTGGCTTATAATAGTTAAAAATTACCCCAGTGTTCTGACCATTACCTTCACCATTTAATTTATCAGTTTTCCAATACTCATTCTAGTACCCCATCCAACACCTGATCCGGCACCTTAGCCAGTCTAGAATATAGAAGTATTTTTCAAGCTTGTAAGGGAAAAATGATTACCAACATAGTGATGATGTTAAAGAAAATAACTTTCTTCAAAATATCCCACTTGTATGAGCTAAAAAGGAAATTAAAACTGCTTGAAAAAGTTGTTTTACCCAACAGGCTCATTGCACAATTACCTTATTCCGTGGTTGCTTCTTCATCTGGCCACATAGAAAAAAAGCTAAGTCATAAAACTACTTTTTATTATCAATACAAAAACATAATTAAACACAGTCCATAGACTATCAATCTCACTCCTGTATTCAAAACTTCAACCATGAGCACAGACTTCTTCCTCTTTATTCATAGAGAACTTTTCCACCAAAATATGTGCCTTAAAAAAACATAAGACAAGAGGAGTACCAAATGAGGCCAATGGTGTACTAGCCAACTTGACTCAGCTTCACACGAGACGGTTTGAGTGGCAAAAAAAATAAGGTTCATAGCTATGTTCATTGAATCAGTAAACGCCAGTACACTCTAGAGGCATAAACCTTTTCTTCTAGTAAGGATCAAGTAACAAAGACTTAAAGCATCTGAAAATGATTATCGACTAGCTATTACAAACAGTTCCCTTAAATTTCATTTAACCCCACATGACTTCCCTTTAACATTTACATAGGTACATTGTTCACACAGACAAGTATAAATGAGGCTTTTAAAAGAGATATCAGAGTCAGAACCCTTTGCCAGTGAGTCTATTCAGTACTCCGGTGGGGTAACTGTAATATCTTAGAAGATTCTTCCCTAGGCATAATGCCCCATTGCCAACAGGCCTGTTCAGTACCCTGATGGGTTTACCTGTTTGTACCATAGGTCAGTACCCGCTGCCGGCAAACATGTTCAGTATCCCGGCGGGTTAACCTCTTACGCCCTTTTTCTATCAGAAGCCCTTGTCCCAAATTCATCTTAAAGATAAAATTTATAATTTGCTTATGCATAGATGAGTGGGGGAGCAACTCTGAAAACCATCTAGGAGTGGGATGGTATTAAAATTGGAAGAGTGTTCTTGAAACATGCCTATAAAGATTTGTCTGAATGAACAACTAACCCCTATAACTGTATAAAGTGAAAGACATGAAGTGGCTGGAAAAAAATGTATATATATATATATATAATATAATGGAAGCCAATAGATAATGATCAAAAGATTCCTCAATCCTGGAAACCATTCCCTATGATGGTGCCTACCTGGATAATAACTCAATGTCCATAGCTGTTATTACTTGGAAAAAAATATCCTCATTCAATCCAGTGTAAAACCAAGTCAAATGGCACTAGTATCCCATGAGTTCATAAGTAAAACCCCTTGAGGCTGAAATTACTAATGTAGGTAGTGCTAGGTAGATAGGTACCTGTATGAATAAAGAGGACAACTCTGAAAAAAAACTGAACTGAAAACAACGTGTCCTATTAAGTAAAGCAAAACACACTTTCATTTATTTGACACAGGCATTCCAATCACCTAGTGAAACCAAAAATATTCAAAGTGTTTCTTAGAGATTAATTCAAATTAAAATAATTCCTGAAAATTCTTTGTAAGAGGAATCAATGGTCTGAAGTAGGAAAAGTAACAGAAAGAATTCCCTTTTTTTAAAATACCCTGAACCTCACCAAAGAAAGTACCTGTTGTTGATGTATTTGTAACTTCGGAATGTATTCATCTATATATCTTATGTATTGTAACCCGATGTTTATTCCGGGATGTATCTATTATGTATTTGAGTCATGTTGTCTTGCCCCGATGTTCCGATCGGGAGGTTCATAATGTAAACAAGTCATGTCAATTCATAGTGGGTAACTCTCCGATTGTGTAAGAGTTAAAGTCCCCACAGTTCTGGGGCACTAAGGTTATTAGACACTCATAGAGATGTCGACTCTAGTAAGTAATTGTTAAGTAAGGCCGACATGATTGAGTGCACTTCAAGTGAACGAAAGAATATAAATAGAGAGTGAGCCTCTCTATTTATCACATACATCACTCACTCACTCAAGTGTAGCGCATTAGTGAGGAAGGAAATACATTGGGACTAGACAAGAAGAAGACTACTGCTGTCGAGAGTGCATCTTATTGTTTTGGGGATTTTACTGTTTTGGTGCTGATTCTATCTCTGAGGAAGTTGCGGGTTTTTTCCATTTATGGTTTCCCCGAGGATAAACACTGTGTTCATTGTCTGTTGTGTTTGATTGATGTGCTTGTTATTCTCTCAGTAAAGATCCTAATATAATGCTAGCTTAATGGAGAAATTTTAACATGGTATCAGAGCTAACCTGAGAAGAAGACACTGTGCAGCTGCGGGAACTAGGGCTTCCTAGTTTGTGGATCTTCCTCCACAGATTTTCAGCAAAAGTAAGGTGGAATTACTCTCCTCCTTAGGGCGCATCTTTCTGTCGAAGCAGAATCCAATTCTGAGGTTTTTCAGTTTTGGACCTGTCACTACTGTCGGAAATTAGGACTTTTTATAGAAGAGGAATTTTTCAGTGAGCCCAGGCCTGGATTGATTTCCTCCCCAAAATCGAAGTTAGGGACAAATTTCAAGGCATTTGGGTGGACAGAAATCCAGAAAAGAAAAACCCTAATTTGCTCCTGAACTAGCTCTACAGGATTTCAGCTCAAGTTTCAGATCCGACATCTTGAACTTGGTAAGATCTAAAATCTTTTGTATTTCCATTTGAGGTTCTCATTTAAGATGTTTCATCATACAAAGCTTGAGGGAGCTAAAAACTTTCGAGCTTGGAAGTATAGGATCTCCCTAGTCCTGGAAGAGAATGAATTAGACTCCTATATCAATGAGGAGGTTCCAGTCCCAGGGGGAGATGAGGCTAAGGCCTTGCATAAGAAGAAGACGGTTATGGCAAAGAGAATCATTGCTGATTCTATCAAGGATCATCTCATACCACAGGTATCATCTCTTAAGACACCTAAAGCTATGTTTTATGCCCTAACCAAATTGTTTGAAGGGAAGAACATTAACAAGAAGATGACCTTGAGAAACCAATTGAAGAATGTGAAGATCCAGAATGCTAAGACTATTCAGTCTTACTTTACAAGGGTTTCTCAGATCAAAGAGCAGCTAGAAGCGGTAGATGAAGAAGCGAAAAATGCAGAGATTGTGATGACCACCTTGAATGGTCTCCCAAGATCATGGGACTCTTTCATTCAAGGAATCTGTGCCAGAAAGAAGTTAGTCAAGTTCAGCAGGTTATGGGAAGAATGCTCTCAAGAAGAAGCTAGGATAGCAGCTTGAGAAGAGAAGATGGGTAGTGAAGATCAAGCCCTCACAATTCACTCCAAGAAAAACAGGAGGAACAATTATCACTCCTAAGGTAAGACCTCACACTCTAGAAAATATCTAAGTACCATTAGATGTTACACATGTGATGAAAAAGGTCACATATCCATATTTTTCCCTAAAAAAGGAAATCTAAGGAAGAAGGGAAACAAGAGAAAACATCATGCCCATGCTGCAGAGGATGATGAACCTTCTTCAGAGAGAATCAAACAAGAAAGTGATGACTCTTCAAGTGAGGATGAATATGTACTAATCTCCACTCTCACGGGAACTATTTCACATCGAAGCAATGATTGGCTTATAGACAGTGGTGCTTCCAAGAATATGACAGGATTCAAAGAATCTTTTGTAAAGCTATCTGAACATGAGTCACCTCACAAGGTGAAACTTGGGGATGACTACCAGTATCCAATAAAAGGTAGTGGTGAATCCTTCTATAAACTAGACTCTGGAAAGTCTTTGAAGATGAAGAATGTTCTATTTATTCCAGGTCTAAAGAAGAACCTTCTCTCCATATCTGCATTGGATGCAAAAGGAATGAGGGTTGCTTTTGTAGATGGCCAAGTTCTCATGTGGCCAAAAGGAAAGACTTTTGATGATGCAATTGTGATCGGAGAACAAGAAGGAGGCTTATACAAGTTGAAGGGACAACCAGATCAAGCTTTAGTTCATGACACAGTAGAACCAAATGAACTATGGCATAGAAGGCTTGCACATGTGCATTACAAAGCACTACCACTTGCAAGCAAAGTTGTTGAAGGTCTTCCAGAAATACAAGCAAAACATGAAGGGGTCTGCAAAGGATGTGCAAAAGGAAAGAATACAAAGAAGACATTTCCAAGTAGTGAAAGTAAACCAAAAGGAATCTTGGAAATCATCCACTCCGATGTATGCGGACCAATGTCATCAAGCTCACTAAGCGGGTATGTATACTATGTTTATTTTATTGATGAATTTTCTAGGAAGACATGGATTTACTTCATGAAGAATAAATATGAAGTGTTTAGCAAGTTCAAGGAATTCAAAGCCTTGATCAAGAACCAGACTGAAAAGAAGATCAATACTTTTCGATCAGACAATGGTGGAGAATTCACTTCAAATGAGTTCAAGGAATTATGTAAGGACTCAGGGATTAAGAGGGAGTTGTCTACTCCTTAAAATCCACAACAAAATGGGGTTGCAGAGAGGAAGAATAGAACCATCATGGAAGCTGCAAGAGCTATGCTTCATGATCAAGATCTTCCTATGCATCTTTGGGCTGAAGCTGCCAGAACAGCGGTATATGTACAGAACCGTACTCCACATAGAGTACTCAAGAACAAGACTCCTGAAGAAGTCTTCTCTGGTAAGAAACCAGAAGTCAGCCATCTCAAAATATTTGGTTGTCCCATGTACATACACATTCCAAAAGAGAAGAGAAAAAAATTAGATCCTTCAGGAAAGAAGAGCATATTTGTGGGATACAAGAAGATTGACATCAGTAGGGATGTGACATTTGATGAAGACACAACCTACAACAAATCCAGAAATAAACCTGCTGAAGAACCTGAAGAAGCAGAAGCTCCCAGGATTCATGATACAATCATGAACGAAGAAACTCAAGAAGAAGATCGAGAATTTGAAGAACTACAAAGACCTGTAGATCCACCACAGGAGAAGAATCCTCACAAGATGAAACCTGCTTGGGTACGAGAGATTATCCAAGGTGCGGAAATATTTTGGGTTCTAGAAGAGAATCTCAGAGAAAGAAAAAGGACCAGATCATGTTCCAGTTATGTAGCTCTACTATGTGACTTCATTGATAAAGAACCTTCCAAGTATGAAGAAGCGGCAGATCAGAAAGAATGGAAGGATGCAATGATCGAAGAGTATCAATCGATCATGAAGAATGATGTTTGGGATGTTGTCCCAAGACCAGAAGGGAAGTCAGTAGTAACTTCCAAATGGATCTACAAGATCAAGCATGCTACAGACGGTAGCATTGAAAAGTATAAGGCAATATTTGTGGCTCGAGGGGNCCAGAAGGGAAGTCAGTAGTAACTTCCAAATGGATCTACAAGATCAAGCATGCTACAGACGGTAGCATTGAAAAGTATAAGGCAATATTTGTGGCTCGAGGGTTCTTCCAGAAAGAAGGAATAGACTATGAAGAAACATTTGCACCTATACCCAGATACACTTCCATCAGATCGATACTTGCTCTGGCTGCAGTAATGAAATGGAAGATACACCAAATGGATGTCAAGACTACCTTCTTGAATGGTGTAGTAGAAGAGGAAGTGTATGTAGAACAGCCACTCGGTTTTGAGACACATGACAGAGAATATCATGTGTGTAGATTGAAGAAAGCCATGTACGGACTGAAACAGGCACCCAGGACATGGTACGGCAGAATTGACAGCTTTCTATCCAATTTGGGCTTTACCAAGAGTAAAGCAGATTCCAACCTTTACTACAAGGTGGAAGGTGGAAACCCGGTGATACTCCTACTATATGTAGATGATCTATTTGTGACAGGTATGAATGGGTTGATTGCTGATACAAAGAGAAAACTTGCTGCTGAGTTCGAGATGAAGGACTTGGAAATGATACACTATTTCCTAGGTATGGAGGTGTGTCAGACTGTAGATGGAATCTTTCTTGGACAAGGAAAGTATGCAGTAGAGATCCTAAAGAGATTTGGGATGATGGACTGCAAGGCATTGACCACACCTATGGCATCAAACCTGAAGCTATTGAGTGATGCTTCATCAGAGTCGGTTGATGCTACGATGTATCGTTAGATGATTGGGTCATTGATGTACCTGACGAACACGAGACCAGACATTTGCTTTGCTGTGAACACCTTAAGCCAGTACTTGAAATATCCGAGAAGTGTTCACATGACTGCTGCAAAGCATATTCTGAGGTACCTGAAGGGTACAGTTGATTATGGGCTCAAGTATGATGCGAATCAAAAGATTAACCTGGAGGGTTATGTTGATTCATATTGGGCAGGCAGTGCCATCGATAGGAAGAGTACTTCAGGGTGTTGCTTCAGTATGGGATCAGGTGTGATCTCTTGGTTTAGCAGGAAGCAATCCTGTGTGGCACTGAGTACAGCTGAAGCAAAGTATGTTGCAGCATGTTCAGCTAGTTGTGAGGCAGTATGGCTGAGGAAGCTACTGTCTGATTTGTTTGATCTCCAGTTAGATGCTACTTGTATATACTGTGACAACCAGAGCTGTGTAAAGTTGTCCGAGAATCCAGTGTTCCATGACAAGTCAAAGCATATTGAGATCAAGTATCACTATATCAGGGATATGGTGCAGAGAGGAGCAGTGAAGCTCTAGTATGTTGCGATGGATGAACAGATAGCTGATGTGTTGACTAAGCCATTGGATAAGGTGAAGTTTGAGTACTTCAGGGAGAAGCTTGGTGTTCTCCAGATCGAGGTTCCTCCCAAGAGGAACTGATGTTTCCGTGCTATGCCATTCTGACATGGTGAGAGGATTGGTTCCTTCCATGATCATATGTAAGTGCAGTGCCATTCCGACATGGTGAAAGGATTGGTTCCTTCCATGGCCAGATGTAAGGGCTGTGACATGGTGAGAGGATTGGTTCCTTCCATTGTCAGGTATATGTGGATGCCACATCCAGCATGAAAAAGGGTTGGCTCTGTGAAGACACATCTAGTATGAAAAAGGACTAGCTCTGTGTAGATGCCACATCCAGCATGAAAAAGGGCTAGCTCTGTGAAGACACATCTAGTATGAAAAAGGACTAGCTCTGTGTAGATGACACATCCAGCATGAAAAAGGGCTGGCTGTGTGGAGGCTCATCTAGTATGAAAAAGGACTAGCTCTGAGTAGCTGCCACATCTGGTATGAAAAAGGACCAGCTCTGTGATGCCTCATCTGGTATGAAAAAGGAACAGCTCTGTGATGCCCTACCTAGTATGAAAAAGGACTAGCTCTGGGAAGGCTCATCTAGTATGAAAAAGGACTAAGCTCTGAGTAGCTGCCACATCTGGTATGAAAAACGACCAGCTCTGTGATGCCTCATCTGGTATGAAAAAGGAACAACTCTGTGATGCCCTACCTAGTATGAAAAAGGACTAGCTCTGGGAAGACTCATCTAGTATGAAAAAGGACTAGCTCTGAGTAGCTGCCTCATCTGATATGAAAAAGGACTAGCTCTGAGATGATACATCCAGTATGAAAAAGGACTGGCTCTATAGAGGTTCCGATGATGAGAAGAATCAAGAGATAGCACCAGTGATGATCCAGATCGAATGATGATCCAGATCCAGTGATGATGATCCAGCAGTGATGATCCAGATCCAGTGATGATGATCCAGCAGTGACGATCCAGATCATGTGATGATCTAGATCCAGTGATGATGATCCGGCAGTGATGATCCAAATCGAGTGATGATCCAGATCTAGTGATGATGTCTCATGATGATCCAGATCGAGAGATGATCCAGATCCGATAACTTGAAGATGACTTGAAGACAAAGATGAATTGAAGATGAAGATGACTTGAAGACTCAGAAGACCTAAGATGCAGATGATGAGATGATCCAGTTGATACAGAGAAGAAGACCAGTGCTGAAAATTGTGTCGAAAGAATACCTTCCTAGTTAAGAGGGAGTGTTGATGTATTTGTAACTTCGGAATGTATTCATCTATGTATCTTATGTATTGTAACCCGATTTTTATTCTGGGATGTATCTATTATGTTTTTGATTCATGTTGTCTTGCCCCGATGTTTCAATCGGTAGGTTCATAATGTAAACAAGCCATGTCAAGTCATAGTGGGTAACTCTCTGATTGTGTAAGATTTAAGGTCCCCACAATTCTGGGGCATTAGGGTTATTAGACACTCATAGAGATGCCAGCTCTAGTAAGTAATTGTTAAGTGAGGCCGACATGATTGAGTGCACTTCAAGTGAACGAAAGAATATAAATAGCGAGTGAGCCTCTCTATTTATCACATGCATCACTCACTCACTCAAGTGTAGCGCATTAGTGAGGAAGGAAATACACTGGGACTAGACAAGAAGAAGACTACTGCTGTCGGGAGTGCATCTTACTGTTTTGAGGCTTTTACTGTATTGGTGTTGATTCTATCTCTGAGCAATTTGTGGGGTTTTTCCATTTATGGTTTCCCCGAGGATAAACACTGTGTTCATTGTCTCTTTTGTTTGATTGTTGTGCTTGTTATTCTCTTAGTAAAGATCCTAATATAATGCTAGCTTAATGATGAAATTCTAACACCTGCATCATTCAAAAAAACCTAATGATAAAAAAAAAAACTCCTGTACATATATACAAAGAAACAATTTCATTGGATGTCACTGCAAGAAAGTAGGGGGTGAAGAAGTCATTTCTTCACCTACCAGCTCTAGTTCAGATTGCTGACTCATATTACGAATGAATTCTTGCTTAGAAAGAGGTTTATGATATACCTTCAACCGATGTCCATTCACCACAAATGTAGCTTGTTCATCATCTATTGTCCTTATCTTGACAGAACCATTATCAAAAAAAGTCACAATTTCATATGGTCCCATCCACCTAGTGGTAAGTTTACCTTTGAAGTGTTTAAACCGTGAGTCAAACAACAGGGCCCAATCACCTTCTTGAAAATTTTTCCTCTTCAAAAACTTGTCATGCTATTTAGTCCTTTGATTCAGTATTAAAGTAGTTCATTGGACAGCATCTTGTTTAATTTCATCAAGCTCATTCAATTGCATCAATCTCTGTTGCTGGGATTCATCTAAATTCAGGCTCAATTGTGCAGCAGTATGGAAAGTCTTCACCTGAAATTCTATAGGGAGCAAAACCTGTTTCCCGTAAACAAGCTTATATGGGGTATGCCCTATGGTGTTTCTCCACGTAGTTCTATAAGCCCACAATGCCTCTGGAAGCATGTCTACCCAGTCCTTATGATGCATCTGCACAGTCTTGGTTAAAATGGCTTCTAACACTTTGTTTGTTGACTCCACCTGACCATTAGGATTTATAGTGTTTAATCCCATATTGCTCTGTCAGTGCTTTTATTGATTTAGAGACAAACTGTGCTCCATTTTCAGTTATGATTTCGCGAGGAATCCCAAAGTGAGTGAAAATTTATTCATAAATAAACTCTATGACTGATTTCTCGGTGGCCCTTAATAGAGCATTTGCCTCCACCCACTTAGTCACATATTTAGTACATACTAATATATATCTCTTCTTTCGTGACATTGGCGAGATTGGTCCAACAAAGTCCAATCCCCATTTTTCAAAGGGTTCAATCTGTACCTAGGTTTGTAATGGCATTTCATCGGTAGCAGTGGGTCTTCCCATTCGTTGGCAACCGTCACAACCCTGTACATATTTTTCAGCATCCTTGAAAAGTGTGGGCCAGTAATAACCTTGATGTAACACCTTGTATGTTGTCCGCTTATCTGAAAAATGTCCTCCATGGGGTCCATCATGACAAGCTTGAAGGATATCATACATCTCATCCTCCCTTACACATATCCTGATAATCAAATCTGGACCAGTTCGAAAGTGGTCATTACCTGCCCATGAATAATTGGCACTTTGTTGTATGATCCTTCGTTTTTCATATGATGACAGATGAGCAGGTACTTTTCCTGTGACCAAATAATTGGCTATATCTGCAAACCATGGTGTTTTAATAGAAACAGCAAATAAATGTTCATCAGGAAAGGTATCATCTACAGGAACATTATCATCAGTATGAGTCAATCTTGAGAGGAAATATGCAACCAGATTTTCCTTCCCTGGTTTGTCAATTATAGTAATGTTAAACTCATGTAGCAAAATAAGCCATCTAGTAATTCTGCCACTAGTTATAGGTTTATTCATCAAAAATTTAATAGCAGAGTGATCAATGTGAACAAAAACATCATAGCCAGTAATATAATGCCGAAATTTATTAATGGCATGAACTACTGCTAGAAATTCTTTTTCAGACACTGTATAATTTAGTTCTGCTGGTGTTAAATTTTTACTGATGAAATAAATAGCATAATAAGATTGATTTTCTTTTTGTCCGAGCACTCCCCCTAGAGCAGTATCAGAAGCATCATTTTGTATATGAAAGGGTAAAGACCATTTTGGTCCCCGCAGAACTGGTGTTGAAGACAATTCTGTTTTTAAAGTGTCAAAGGCTGCCTGACAGTGTTGATCCCAACAAAAACCAATGTCCTTAGCTAATAACTTGAAAAGTGGGGCTGCTATCTTGGTAAAGTTGGCAATAAACCTACGGCAGTAACCCGCATGTCCCAAAAAACTTCTAACTTCCTTTTGTGTAGTTGGTGGGGATAAACTGGTAATGATTTCAATCTTTGTTGGATCTACCTTGATACCTTCTGATGAGATATGATGCCCTAAAACAACGCTTTCAGTTAGCATCATTTTGCACTTTTCATGACTTAAGGAAAGATTTGTTTCTTGGCACCTAATTAATACTTTCTCTAGGTTATCTAAGGCTTTTTTGAAATCATTACCATATACTGTGAAATCATCCATATATATTTCCACACAATCATGGACTAAGTCAGCTAGAATTCTTAACACTGCCCTTTGGAAGGTGGCAGGAGCATTACACAACCCAAATGGTAACACCTTGTAATCATATGTTCCCCATGGGCAAGTGAAATTAGTTTTTTCTTGGTCTTCTAGGCCTATCCTAATTTGGTTATATCCACTGTATCCATCAAGAAAAGAAAAATACCATTTTCCGAACAAAGTGTCCAAGACCTGATCTATGAAGGGAAGAGAGAAGTAGTCTCTGAGAGTTGCTTTGTTCAATTCCTAGAAATCTACACATATTCTCCACTTACCTCCCTTCTTTGGGACAATCACCAATGGAGATACCCATTTACTATCAGAAATGGGATAGATAAAATATGCATCAAGCAATTTTTGTAACTCATCCTTCACAATATCTTTAAGAGTAGGGTTCATTCTCCGCTGTGGTTGCCTTACTGGCCTAATGTTTTCCTGAGTGTAAGTATGATGGATACATGTGTCAGGGTGAATGCCTTTCATATCAGTATAAATCCAAGCAAATGCCCCAGACTGTACTTTGAGTAACTTGACTAACTGACTTTGTTGGTCTTGAGAAAGATTTGCATTAATAAATAAAGACCTTCCAGGACTAATCTCCATTGGTATGGTTGAGGCTCCAGCTTTCTCATCTATAAATAAAACCACTGATGATGAGATAGTTGAAGGGTGGTACCGTTCTTGAAAATCTTCTGTGAAAACATGATCTAAGTCAGAGAAGGACTGGGGAAAATCAATACTAGTAGTGGCTGAGATAAATTGATCTAAGATATCATCTTCAGTCTGGTCTTCCAGCCCCCTAGTTTGATTGATGGATAGTAAGGGTTGTTCCACATCCTCATCTCCGTAAGGACTCTCTAACCATAACATGTTTTCTGTTACAGGTTGCGCTGGTGGATAAATGATAAGGTTCTGTAGAGAAGTACCATTTGATATAGTTAAAATACCCTCTCTACATCCTATAAAGGCATTGGCAGTTGCTAACCAGGGTCTGCCTAGTATAACAAGATGTTCCCCCATTGGGTGTTTGGTTTGGAGTACCAAGAAATCCACTGGATACTCCTAAGAAGCTACAGTGACAGTAATGTCAACCAATGCCCCTACAGGTTTAACTGTGCTCCTATCAGCCAATTCCAAAATGGTAGGAGTAGGTCTGAGGAGATTATACAATTGTAGTTTGTGCATGGTGGTCATAGACATGACATTAATTGCAGCCCCCAGGTCAACTAGAGTGTTTCCTATTGAAATCTCATTAATACAAATGGTTACAACTGGGTTCCCAGGATTTGCAAACTTCAGAAGTAAGGGATGGTCTGAAATATAATCGAACAGCTGACCTATAACATGTATTATGGGTGGATCTTTTTGTTTTCTACCAGGCTTCTTCAAGCATAATTCCCTTACCATCTTTGAATAAATAGGAACATCTCTAATGGCCTAGAGTAACAAAATTTTGATACAAACATTTTTTAACTCATTCTCCAAATCAAATTGCGAACGAACCACAGGTTTCTCTATTGATAACCTCTCTGGATAAGGAGGGTTTTTATTCAATTGTGGCTAAGCAGTTGATTGGGAACTTTGAGTTCCAAGCACTTGAGTGTTTTCTAAGGCAACCTAAACTTCTTCCTCCTCTTGAATTTCTTTTTCAGTAATTTATTCTCCATATTCTTCTTGAATAATCACTGCTGGAGGAGTTTTATTTAATGTTTTCCTAGACCTTAATTGTATTTCCTGTATAGAAGCTGAATGGATCACATAAATTGGGGCCATTTGTATTTCAGCATTATGAAGAGGCTGGGATGGTCTGTTATTAGAGTTTGGGATAGGTTGAGCTGGAAACAACATGGGTCGAGGAGGGTTTGGATTTTGATACTGTTGTGGAACTGGGGGTATAGGAGGAAGTGTAGGTGGTGTAAAACCAGGTAATAATTGTTGCATATTTGGGGGCATTGGACAGTAACTAGGAGGAGTATGCAATGGAGCTGTTGGTTGTGTTCCTCCATAGGACTGTCCTCGCCAGCCTTCCTGCCATGTTTTGGTTTGAGTAGGTTGAGATGGCCAATTCTGCCACATTTGTGGACTCCATGGCTACTGAGGTTGCTGCATTGGATAGTAATATGCAAGATTTGGAAAAACAAGCTCTGAGTACATGTTTTGGGGTTTAGGCTGCTAGGGCCTTTTTGATGCATATGATGGATCCATAGGTTCATTATTAAGCTTGTAAAGAGCTTGCAATTCTGGTAATGAAGGGAAATTGTCAGTAGGGTTTTTGTCATAACAAAGAGCACAAACTGAAATAATATTAAGGGGACACTCTTTCAAAGGGTGTCTTTTATGAATTTAGGACGGAATATGTGTAGTGCTGCTATGTCATCTTCTTCTTGCCGTCTTTTGGTTTTCAATGCATCAAATTGGGAACTCAAGGTGCCTAAAATATTAGTTTTGAAATTTTCCAACAAGTTCCCCAATTCAGTTCTTGTGACCCCACCAGTTCCTGCTATCTTAGAAATGCGGGAAGGACCTTCTCTTGTACTTCTTCCAGCCTTGGCTCTACTTCTAGAATATTTCTACACAATTCAATAATTTCCTCAAAGGATTTATGAGACACATCACCTGATGCCATGAGATTAAGGATTTCCACATACTCCTCCAGAATCCCTTTTAGAAAAAGAGTTCTGACTGCATCTTCTTGTAGAGTATTATACTTAGAATTCTGTAATACAAAGCTAAAGCGTTCAAGAAAATCCTCAAGACTCTCTTCTTCATGCTATTGCATTTTAAAGATATCATTTTGAGAGTCTCTAGGTCCAAAGTAGTCTCGGTATTTTTTAAGAAAAGCATTCTTCATCTCATCCCAACTTCGAATGGTGGATTCCCCCAGACCCATAAACCATCTAAGTGCAGAATCTTTAAGGGTGGCCGGAAACAGTTTTAACTTTTGTGCGTCATGTAGATAGTTATAACTCCTACACAGGATGTCAAACTCAAACAGAAAGGTATCCGAATCTTCAGTACTTTTACTGTAAAAGGTAGGTAACGAAGATGCTAGGATATTTTTCATATTGACATCACGTGCAAGATCCAAAATGGGGAAGCCAAAATTTGTTTCAGTTCATCCTCGTGTTCTCCTTCTCCTTCCATATGGTGTCTGGTTTCCTGATCGCTCATAACAAGAGGATTCCTAAACCAATTGACACCTAACCTATCTCTTCTTGGGGATGGGATGAAATTCCAACGTTCTGTCCTAGGCTGATGTTGAAAAGGAGAATTTGTGGTAGATTCCACTTGAGAAACCACCAAATTATGTGTATGTCCGAAAAGGGAATTCACTTTCTATGTCCACTATGTCAACCAAATTAGGATCTTCCCTTGTTGGTGAAGCTTGCAGGGTCTGTGGAACCTCCACTGAGTGTAACAGTTCACCTTGAGGAATCTCAGTTCCCTCTGGTCTGGTTCCTAATTCCACGGATTTTTGGGTGTTGTTCCTTTCTATCTCTTTGTCGGTATTCCTATCCCTAGGGTTAGTCATGGGTGGGGTTTTATTTCCAAAAAGATTTGAATGAATTTTAATGTATCTACCCTTACTATCTCTGGGTCTCATCAAAAAAATTATTGTAAATAACAAGACTTCTAATCAAATAAATCAAAACACCTACGCTACAGATGGGTTTGAAGGAACCTGTTATAACAGATGCGCAGGTTCTTACCTCTCGTCTTACCACCCCTTCTCCTCCAACCTACAAAGGTTAATCATACCAAAAGGAAACAACCAACAAATCAATAGAAAACAAAACTAATCAAAAATGTCTAAATAGATTTTACGTATCTACTTCTACTATCTCTAGATCTTGTCAAAAATTAACTCTAAGTAACAAAACGAAAGAATCACACACATATGCTACATGTGGGTTTGAAGGAACCTGTTATAATAGATGCGCAGGTTCTTACTTCTCATCTTACCACCCCTTCTCCTCCAATCTGCAACAACTAAACACACCTAAAAATGCTGCCAACAAATTCGTAGAAAATGAGCAAGATACCAGCTTACCTTGGAGCAACTCCCCAGCAACGGCGCCAAAATGTTGGGTAAAATTATTGCTACTTAATTTAGCTTCAATTTAATTATCAACCAAGACACATAAACTTTGAGTCACTACACCATGTGTGCAGGGAAAAATGGTTTCAAGCTCCTACCTAGGGTAATTTTGATTTGCTCATGTACAAAGAAAAAGAATGTAGTTTATGAAACTAACTACTCTATTGAACAACCAAGACCAAAAGTTGTTAAGTCTAATCTAAAAAAAAATCAGCTTGCTGCGTACTGTTTTACAGTCCAAAATTTTATCAAATCCAATTAATAAAACCTATAGGAATTTCAGACTATACTAATTGTTGATCTATTTTCCCAAAAGAGCAACCAAGCAAGCAAATGGTTTGTTAAAGAAAATTCTACTTGTTCATAGAGATCTTTAGCTCTCAAACCTGCCTACACAAGGAATACTATTTGATCAATCTTAGTGTCTTACACCATTTTAACACAACCTCTAAGACTGCACTCATCATCCATAAAGAACTCTATACTAAATACAATGGCTCTTCTTCAAGAACTAACCCTAATTCATACCAATGTTATCATTCACAAATAATTACAGAAATGAAATTTCCTTTTTACTAACAAAAGAAACAAATCCACTTGTATTCTATGCTCACAAAAGTAAATTGAAAATATTCAGACAAAACCACATTTCACTCCAATTTGACTGACCTACGAGATTTATCTATGAACAATAGAAATCAACGTGTTCTAGCGAATACTGCCAAATATTAATGAGTTGTACTTCCTCTCTCTAATGTCATTCAAGATCTTGAAATAAGCAATGCATAATCCCAATCTTCTATATAACAAGTTTGAAAATGCTAGCCTGAAAACCCTATGAACTCTATAAACTTCTAAAACCTCTGTAAATTCTATAAATGATACAAGTCCTTTAAACTCTTTAAAACTCTACAAATCTTTGAAACACTCTAAAGCTTTGTAAACTCTGTAAACTATAGGAACTCTGGATAAGAAGTTTAACCATTCAATACTCAGTACTACAATATGATCTAATTCTGGAAATGAAAGAAGAGAAAATCTAGATCCAACACATCTATCTACTCTCATTATTCTTCAAATCTATATTCCACCAAATCAAATCTACAAACAGAGCTAGAAGTAATTAAATATTCTATCTAAAGATGTTTAGTAATGCAACCAAGCCTGTCCACACACATTCAGTAACATAAACCAATTTAATGCAAGCATATATATATTTCCCAAATCACGAGTTGCTAAAACTACTGGCATACATATATAAAAGACAATATCATGAATAGATAATGCAAGTTTGCTTACAGCGATGAAAAAGAGAACAACACTACACACAGATAGAAAGAGTTGAAGGTGGGCCCGGTCTTTAACACCTCTGAATCTGAAACTGAAGCTTTAGGAAAGCAAATGCAGATGTTGGCTAATTAATTAAAATTCATATTTTTTACAATGTCTTCTTCGTTTTCCCTTAGGGTTTCAAAATCATATTTATACTTGAACTACATAATGGATCGACCACTGAAATGTTGATGTATATGTAACTTCGGAATGTATTCTTCTATGTATTGTAACCCGATGTTTATTCCGGGATGTTTCTATTATGTATTTGAGTCATGTGGTCATGCCCCAATGTTCCGATCGGGAGGATTAATAATGTAATCAAGTCATATCAAGTCATTAGGTAAGTCCCCATAGTTTCGGGGCACTTGAGTTATTATACACTAATTAAGGTGTAGGATCGGGTAAGTAATATTAGGTCGAGCCTACGTGTGAAAATGTAATTCAAGTGAATGGACTAATATAAATAGAGAGTGTGAGTCTCTCTATTTATCACTTGTGAATTACATCACTTGCTCTCTCAAGTGTGGCGCACCTTTGGAGAAGGAAATACTTTGGCTTGACAGAAGACAGAAGGTTGCTGTTGTGTTGGGAGGTCATCTTACTGTTTTGGGTTTCACATCTTGTGGTGATACTATCTTAGAGGAAGTTGCGGGGTTTTCTCCTTTATGGTTTCCCCGAGGAAAACTCTTTGTGTCTCTTGTCTCTTGTGATGTGCTTATGCTGTGCTTGTTATTCTCTCAGTGAAAATATCTTAACATAATGCTAGCTTAAATGTTGAAAAACTAACATGGTATCAGAGCTAACCTAAGAAGAAGACACTGTGTAGCTGCGGAGGCTAGGGATTCCTTGTTTGTGGATCTTTCTCCACTAATTTTCAGCAAAAGTAAGGTGGACTTACTCTCCTCCCTAGGGCGCATCTTTCTGTCGAAACAGAATTCAATTCTGAGGTTTTTCAGTTTTGGACCTGTCACTAGGGTCGAAAATTAGGGCTTTTTGCAGAAGAGGAATTTTTCAGTGATCCCAGGCCTGGATTGTTCTCCTCCCCAAAATCGAAGTTAGGAACAAATTTGAAGTAATTTGGGTGGACAGAACTCTGGGAAAGCAAAACCCTTGTTGCTCCTGAACCAGCTCTGCAGGATTTCAGCTCAAGTTTCAGATTTGACATCTTGAACCTGGTAAGATCTAAAATCTTTTGTATTTCCATTTGAGGTTCTTATTTAAAGATGTCTCATCATACCAAGCTTGATGAAAAGCTTGAGGGGGCTGATAACTTTCGAGCTTGGAAGTATAGGATCTCCCTGGTCCTAGAAGAGAATGAATTAGACTCCTACATTCATGAGGAGGTTCCAGTTCCAGAGGGAGATGAGGAAAAGGCTCTTCATAAGAAGAAGATGGTTATGGAAAAGAGGATCATTGCTGATTCTATCAAGGATCATCTTATCCCTCAGGTGTCCTCTCTCAAGACACCTAAAGCTATGTTTGATGCCCTAACCAAATTGTTTGAAGGAAAGAACATCAATCGAAAGATCACCCTGAGGAACCAACTGAAGAATGTGAAGATTTAGAATGCAGAAACTATTCAGTCATACTTCACAAGGGTTTCTCAAATCAAAGAACAATTAGAAGCTGTTGATGAAGAAGTGGAAAATGCAGAGATTGTCATGACTACTTTGAATGGCCTCCCTAGGTCATGGGATGCCTTCATTCAAGGAATCTGTGCTAGAAAGAAGCTAGTCAAATTCAGCAAACTATGGGAAGAATGTTCTCAAGAAGAAGCTCGGATAGCAGCTCGAGAAGAAAAGATGGGAAGTGAAGATCAAGCCCTCACAGCTCACTCCAAGAAGGAAAGAAGAAAACATCATTACTCCAAAGGTAAGAACTCTCATCCTAAAAGAGATATATCTAGATTAAGATGTTATACATGTGATGAGATAGGACACTTTGCAAAAGACTGTCCTAAGAACAAGGGCCACTCTCATAAGAAGAAGGGGAACAAAAGAAGACATTATGCTCATGCTGCAGAGGATGATGAACCATCCAAGAAGAGATCCAGATATGAAAGTGAAGATTCTTCAAGCGAGGATGAATATGTTTTGATATCAGCTCTCACATGTAACATTACTCATGGTAGTGATGATTGGCTTATAGACAGTGGAGCTTCCAAACATATGACGGGATTCAAGGAATCTTTTGTAAGATTGTTAGAACATGAATCACCTCACAAGGTGAAACTAGGAGATGACTACCAATATCCAATAAAAGGTAGTGGGGAATATTCATACAAGCTAGACTCAGGTAAGTCTCTAACAATGAAAGAAGTATTGTTTGTTCCAGGACTTAAGAAGAACCTTCTATCCATTTCAGCCTTGGATGCAAAAGGAATGCGGGTTGCATTCATAGATGGACAAGTCATCATGTGGCCTAAAGGAAAGACTATCGATGATGCGGTAGTGATTGGAGAACAAGAAGGAGGCTTGTACAAATTGAAGGGCCATCCAGAACAAGCCTTGATCCATGATTCAGTAGAGCCAAATGAGCTTTGGCATAGAAGGCTTGCACATGTGCATTACAGAGCACTACCTATTGCAAGCAAAGCTGTTGAAGATCTTCCAGAATTCCAAGCAAAGCATGATGGAGTTTGCAAAGGATGTGAGAAAGGAAAGAATACAAAGAAGACATTTCCAAGCAGCGAAAGCAAAGCCAAAAGCATTCTAGAAATCATCCACTCCGATGTATGCGGGCCTATGTCATCAAACTCTCTTAGCGGGTATGCTTACTATGTTTCTTTTATTGATGATTTTTCTAGAAAGACATGGATTTATTTTATGAAGAACAAAGATGAAGTATTCAGCAAGTTCAAGGAATTCAAAGCCTTGATCGAGAACCATACTGAAAAGAAGATCAAGACCATTAGATCAGATAATGGTGGAGAATTCACTTCAAATGAATTCAAGGAGCTATGCAAAGAATCTAGGATTAAGAGGGAGTTTTCCACTCCTTATAATCCACAACAAAATGGGGTTGCAGAACGGAAGAACAGAACTATCATGGAAGCTGCAAGAGCTATGCTTCATGATCAAAATCTACCTATACATCTTTGGGCTGAAGCTGCTAGAACAGCAGTGTATGTACAGAACCGTACTCCACATAGAGTGCTCGAAAACAAAACTCCTGAAGAAGTATTCTCCGGCAAGAAACCAAAAATCAGCCATCTCAGAATATTCGGCTGTCCAATGTACATACACATTCCAAAAGAGAAGAGAACAAAACTAGATCCTTCAGGAAAGAAGGGCATATTTGTGGGATACTCTGAAAGCTCGAAGGCTTACAGAATCTACTTTCCAGGATACAAGAAGATTGACGTCAGTAGGGATGTAACATTTGATGAAGACACAGTTTACAACAAATCCAGAAAGAGACCTACTGAAGAACCTAAAGAAGCAGAAGCAGAAGCACCCAGGATCCATGATACAATTATGAATGAAGAAGCTCAAGAAGAAGATCGAGAGTTCGAAGAACCACAAAGACCTGTAGATCCATCATCAGAGAAGAATCCTCATAAGAGGAAACCTGCTTGGGTACGTGAACTTATCCAAGGTGCGGAAAGATATGGGCCTCCAAAAGAGAATCATAGAGAAAGAAAGAGAACCAGATCAAATTCCGGGTATGTAGCTTTACTATGTGATTTCATTGATAAAGAACCTTCCAGTTATGAAGAAGCGGCAGATCAGAAAGAATGGAAGGATGCTATGATTGAAGAATATCAATCGATCATGAAGAATGATGTTTGGGATGTTGTCCCAAGACCAAAAGGGAAGTCATTTGTCACTTCCAAATGGATCTACAAGATCAAGCATGCTGCGGACGGTAGCATTGAAAAGTATAAGGCAAGATTCGTAGCTCAAGGATTCTCTCAGAAAGAGGGAATAGACTATGAAGAGACTTTTGCTCCTCTAGCCAGATACACTTCCATCAGATCAGTAGTTGCTCTGGCTGCAGTGACGAAGTGGAAGATACACCAGATGGATGTCAAGAATGCATTCTTGAATGGTGTAGTAGAAGAGGAAGTGTATGTGGAACAGCCTCTCGGTTTTGAGACACATGATAGAGAGTCTCATGTGTGCAGATTGAAGAAAGCCCTGTATGGTTTGAAACAGGCACCCAGGACCTGGTACGGCAGGATTGACAGCTTTCTATCCAGTTTGGGCTTTACCAAGAGTAAAGCAGATTCCAACCTTTACTACAAGGTTGAATATGGAAACCCAGTGATACTTCTACTGTATGTAGATGATCTATTTGTGACAGGTATAGATGGGTTGATTGCTGATACGAAGAGAAAGCTTGCTGCTGAGTTCGAGATGAAGGACTTGGGGATGATGCATTACTTTCTAGGTATGGAGGTGTGGCAGAGTTCAGATGGAATATTCCTTGGACAAGGGAAGTATGCAGTAGAGATCCTGAAGAGGTTCGAGATGATGGACTGCAAGGCTATGGCCACACCTATGGCATCGAACCTGAAGTTATTGAGTGATGCTTCTTCAGAGTCGGTTGATGCTACGATGTATCGTCAGATGATTGGATCATTGATGTACCTGAAGAACACGAGACCAGATATTTGCTTTGCTGTGAACACCTTGAGCCAGTACCTGACAGATCCGAGAAGAGTTCACTTGATTGCTGCAAATCATATTCTGAGGTACCTGAAGGGTACAATTGATTATGGGCTCAAGTACAATGCAAATCAAAAGATTAACCTAGAGGGTTATGTTGATTCAGATTGGGCAGGCAGTGCCATCGACAGGAAGAGTACATCAAGATGTTGCTTCAATATGGGATCAGGTGTGATCTCTTGGTTTAGCAGGAAGCAATCCTGTGTGGCACTCAGTACAGCTGAAGCAGAGTATGTCGCAGCTTGTTCAGCTAGTTGTGAGGCAGTATGGCTGCGGAAACTACTGTCTGATATATTTGATCTCCAGTTGGATGCTACTTGTATACATTGTGACAACCAGAGTTGCATGAAGTTGTCATAGAATCTAGTGTTCCATGACAAGTCAAAGCATATCGAGATCAAGTATCACTATATCAGGGATATGGTGCAGAGAGGAGCAGTGAAGCTCATGTATGTTGCGACGAAGGAACAGATAGCTGATGTATTGACGAAGCCATTGGCTAGGCTGAAGTTCAAGTACTTCAGAGAGAGACTTGGTGTTCTCCAGATCAAGGTTTCCTCCCAGAGATAGTGATGAGACCCAGATCCATTCTGACATGGTGAGAGGATTGGCTCCTTCCATGGTCAGATGTAAGGGCTGAGACATTCCGTCATGGTGAGAGGATTGGTTCTTTCCATGACTGATATGGATGCTGAGATCCATAGCCATTCTGATGAGCAGGTCAGATATAAGGGCTGTGCCATTCTGTCGAGCAGGACAGATGTAAGGGCAATTTCCATTCTAGGAATGGAGGCACCTGGTCAGTTACCAGGATCATTCAGTGCAGGACTGTGTAGCCATTCTGATGTGATAGAGGGATGTGTTCCCACTTGATCATATGTAAGGGCTGAACCATTCTGTTCATGGCTAAAGGATTTAGTTCCTTCCATGTCAGATGTGAGTGTTGGCCATTCCGACGAGTAGGTCGGATGTAAGGGCAACTGCCACTCTCTAGGAGAGTGGAGGCGCCTGGTCAGTTATCAGGTAGCTCAGTCGAGGACTGGGGGAAATTCTGATATGACTACTGAAATGTGTTCTCATAGGATCAGATGTGAGTGCAAGCCTTTCCATCACTGTGATAGGATGTGTTCTTGTCTGGATGGATGTAAGTGCAGAAATCTT
>LPNX011160791.1:205139-247553 GCA_001517045.1 Pseudotsuga menziesii | reverse complement strand
CACCCAAACCCTGCCTTGAAGCATCGGTGCAAACTGTGAATTCCTTCTCCATATCTGGAACTCGTAGAATTGGTGCACTTGTCAATAGTCTTTTCAGCTAGGCGAATGCGGAATCGCATTCATCTGTCCATTCGTACCTGGTGCCCTTACGTTGTAGGGTAGTTATGGTTTTCGCGATTTTTGAGAAACCTTCAACAAACCTTCTATAATTCCTGGCTAACCCCATGAAGCTCCTTACTTCATGCGCATTCTTTGGCATGGTCTAATCATTTATGGCCTTCACCTTTTCAGGGTCAACAGAAATTCCCTCACCGGAAATTATATGCCCTAGGTAATGGATCTCCTTCTGATAGAACGAACATTTGGACAACTTACCATACAACTGATGCTCCCTTAAGCCTGACAACACTATTCGCAAGTGTTCCTCGTGCTCCTGTTCATTCTTGGAGTAGATGAGGATGTCATCCAAGAAGACTTGCACAAACTGATCTAAGTATTTTCGGAACACGCTATTCATGAGACTCATGAATACGGCTAAGGAATTGGTCAAACCGAAGGGTACCACCACAAACTCATAGTGCCCAAACCTTGTTCGAAAAGCAGTCTTAGGTATATCACTTTCCTTAATCCGTAGCTGGTGGTAACCCAATCGTAAGTCGATCTTTGAGAAGACTGTCGCCCCTTTCATTTGATCAAAGAGGTCATCAATTCGAGGTATCGGGTACCTATTCTTTACGGTGGCTCTATTCAAATCTCGGTAATCTATACAAAGACGCAAGGAGCCATCCTTCTTCTTCACAAAGATTACTGGCGCACCCCATGGTGAAATACTTGGTCTGATGAGCCCTAGATCTAGCAAATCCTTCAACTGCATTTGCAACTCACAAAGTTCTGGAGCCGTCATCCTATAAGGTGTCTTCGATGTTGGCTCTGCACCGGGTTTTACCTCAATGGTAAAATCAAGTTCCCTCTTAGGTGGTAACCCAGGTAATTCCTTTGGAAATACATCACTGAACTCGGCTAACACTGGATAGTCATCAAAGGAGGGTCCCTTCTCACTGTTTACTGCTTCAACAATGTACAACTGGCATCCCTGTCGCATACATCGCTTTACGTTCATATTTGATATGAAACGTAGGGACACCTTCCATTTGATACCCTGGATCTTGATGGCCTCTCCGTTGTCATTAATGCAAAGAACCTTCTTTCCATAACAGTCTAAGAAAGCTCGATGTTCCTCAAGCCATTTCATACCGATGATGAGATCATAAGTTCTGAGAGTGGTGACGTACACTTTGACTTGTGTAACACACACCCTGAGATCCACCACACACTTATTGACACTAGGTCCTACTGCTTGCTTTACCCCTGAATCCATTTCGACTAAGCTGAAATCGTCATGTTCGTAGGCTGCCAACCCACATTTCTCTAATGCATATGGAGAAATGAAACTATCAGTAGCACCAGGATCAAACAATATTCTAAGCTTCACATTATTGACCGTACCTGATGATTCCACCACAGTGGATTGGTGCTCTGCTTGATGGTTGTTTACTGCAGCTGAGATCTGATGCCTACTACCCCCACTCCCCATTGGGGCTTTTCCTTCTCGCTGCACTGTACCGGATCGTAATTCGGGACAATCACGCTAGTAATGTGGACCTCCACATCCCCAACAAGCAACCTGTAATGGAGTGGGAGAATTAAACTGTTCAGATCTTTGAGAGGGGCTCCTCCCCCTAGGACCCCTTCCTCTACCGGCTGATCCTCTGAAATTCCTCACACCCTGGTGAGTTCCTGTGGATGACTGGGGCACCGCCCTAGTTTCCACTGATATTTCTACCGCTGCGACTCTTGGTGTGCTCCTGTTCCAGTAGGGAGGTGGCCTCGCATATCCTCCCCGAGGGTAGCTTCAAGGGGCCTTCCCCGCAAACCCTGACTGCTGAGAGTTGAATGACCTGATGGGATTTGCACCCAACATCTCCTAAGTGTAACGAGCACAATCTACTGCTTCGGCGACTGAAGACGGTTTCCACATCCGTACCTGAGCCCTGATCTTGGCATTGAGCCCACACACGAAGCGCTCAACCTGGCGTTCGTCATTGTCCAAGTAAGGGACATACTTCACTAACTCCATGAACCTCTCTTCATACTCCTCCACCGATAGATGCCTTTGTACCAAGGCATGAAGAGCCCCTGCTTGTTCTTCCTGGTAGGATGCGGGTAGGTACTTCCCTTTGAATTTTTCCACAAATAGTTCCCATGGAACCGTGTCTGGTGTAAGGTGTAGCTTCCTTTCTTGGTTTCCCCACCAGTTCAGAGCGGCCCCCTTTAGCTGAAATATGGCCAGTTTGGACTTGGATGTGGAGGTGTACTCCTGCAAGGTCAAGCACCTCGTCATTTCTTCCAACCATGACTCTGCTCGTATCCCTGATCGACCCCCTGAAAATTCTGGAAGCCTTATCTTCTGAAGTTCCCTCTTGATATCCTGGTGCGGATTTCTTGGTACTACACTCACTTCTACCATAGGAACTTCCTCCCTTAGTGGAGGGGCATCCATTTCTACCTCCGAGGTAGCACTTCCTCTCTGTGCTATTCCCCTGAGTGTTTCATTTATTGCTTCCAACGAGCGCAGTATAAGGATGGTCTTTGGCGATGGTGCTGGCACACTCGGCTCAGGTAACGCCGTAGCCTGACCTCGCCCCCGACCTGCTCGCGTTCTTACCATGTTTATCCCTGCTACATGGAATACTAAAATAATTAGCATATGAAAACATCATGACTAATTTACCATCAACTCAACAATTAATACAAAATGCGTCATGACTAAGTTATGAGCATTTACTATAAGAGCTATAGTTCAGGACGTTTCGATCAGGCCATCTTGAGGCCACCCGGTACTAGATATACTGCAGTAATTCTACGTAGGTTTAGGTAT
This sequence comes from Pseudotsuga menziesii, assembly GCA_001517045.1. Taxonomy (NCBI): domain Eukaryota; kingdom Viridiplantae; phylum Streptophyta; class Pinopsida; order Pinales; family Pinaceae; genus Pseudotsuga; species Pseudotsuga menziesii. The sequence goes on along the minus strand of LPNX011160791.1, from coordinate 244,615 downwards.
TGGATTCCACACAACTCTCCTCGAGTCGCCATCAACTCTTCAAGATATTCAATTAATGTTTAAAGCCCCGCTCTCATTAACAATTAATAATTTAATAATTTGCTAATAGAATAACCTAAGTTTTAAGTCTAACATCGTGTTTACCCAACATTTTGTCATGAAATAGAATCCATGTCCTAGAGATCAGCTCATCATGATGGTCTCCGTGGTATCTCGTTTTCAAGATTCCGAGTAGGTCTTGCCCCTTCGACTATACGTCGAAGTTTCGGCAATGAGCATTTTCAAGAAGAAAGCTAATCATTAACTGTGTTACATTAATTACATTAATCAATTAAAATAGTTAATAGTTAATAACATTAATTTCCAAAATTATTTATAGTATATATATATCATTTGAACGATATTGAGCGACATCCCATACATGGAAGGGAATTATGTCTATGTAAACAACCAACAGGAGCAAATCTACCTGATGAATATGTTTATTGTTGGTCATCAAATGAATTATATTATGTATCTCCAAATAGTGTAGGTTTACTTGGTTGAATGATCTCCTGTTTGATATGTTACTAGGGGACAATACGACACAATACAAAGATAGATCAAGGCATTTTTCCCCTAAAAATGAATACACCCATTTTCCAAGAGCACTAGTTGGCTCCAATGGCTTCCAAATGTAACATCTTAGCTACTGAATAATTTCCATCCATCTCTTAGCCTTTGCACATGTAGCAAAGAGGGTGCCCCTAGGGTCAAGCTTCAAAGCACGTCATTGACACCAAACAAAAACTCTCTCTTTTCATACAGCTTCATTAGTTACAACTTGTAAAATTTAAATAATTGGCACATCAAATTTAAACTTCCAAATTTTTTTATTTTTTTTTATTTTTTTATTTTTAAACCATTTTTAACTTAACAAAATTTACATCCCAATTTTATAATGGGAAACTCAACCTAATGGCATTGGCCTAAATTTAATATTTGATACCAAAAAATATTGTTTTTGAGAGAAAATTTAATAGTTGATTAAAAAGATTAATTTTGAAGGAAATATTTATTTTTAGCTATGCAAAAACTGTAGATTTATCCTTTCATGTTTCCTCTAAACAGCACTATAAAATGTCAAGCCACAAAATTTTAAATATTTATAATAAATAATAGGTCGAGACCCAAACCCCTAGTCGCCTTAGTAGAGCCTAGGAGACCACCAGCGCTCCCTCCCTTCCACCAAGGGCACCTCTGATAGAAGGTCGAGACCCAAACCCTTGGACAGAGTTCCTCTGTTGGGTAACGACCCAAAATCCTTCTCCATATGACTGGCTCGAAGGGGAACGACGGCAGCAAATAAAAGATCTTACTATTGGGCACGCGATGGCACCTGTTCGAGCTGTTCGTAGAAGCCAAGGCTTCAGTGTTCAATTTCACATCGTGAATGCGAGGGTTTCACTTTTTATTTGTATTTGTATTTTTATTTTATGCCATAAATCTGCTGAAGAAATCCAGGGGTTGGTTGTTGTTTGTGTTACTTGGGCCATTGCCGGTAGACAGAGCCGTTGGCGTTTTGAGCACTACGCCTGTTCCAGAAGACGATATAAAATTTCTGCAAACTATAAAGAGGACGGTAAAAGATCCCCATAACTATCTTTATATTTGGAATTTCAATAATAAAATGGAGGGGTTTATCTGTAACTTCCTAGGGATAGATTGTTGGCACCCAAATGAAAACAGGGTTTTGAACATCAAGCTTCCTGGGAAAGCAAGAAGTTCGCTTCAGACAGAATAAGCAATATGTTATCATTTTACATTTTTCCTATTAAAAAACATCGTTTATGGATGTCATATATTCATAGGAAGAACTTTTGCGTTTGGAAAAATCTGGTAAGATGCTTCCATTAAAAGTTTTCTGTGATTAAAGCTTTCTTTTTGCTAGGGTTGTGAGTTCAAGTCGAAAGAAACTAATTAATCCTTCCTTCATCGACCCCTTTCTCTTCTTAAAACGCTCAACCAGTGATGCGTTGATGGGAAGAAACGAATTTGGGTTGATGTGAAGAAATGAATTTTGTCTGCCCGTGTTTTGTTTTGACAGCAATAGTGTAACTTGTTGATTTAACATGGCTACAGTAATGTATGCTGCAACCCAAAACCTCAATTTTTAAAGCCCTAGCTAGCACATGAATTGTAGATTCTGAGATTCATTCATTTTTCAGTTCTCTGTGATTTCATGTTAAATTTTACAGGCAGAATCAGGGATTTAATTTATTATTCGGTACTGACAGAAAAGTCTGTTGCTATATTATATAATCTAAATGATAGGGAGTTGGGGAAAAGTGGAAGTGGATCCTATAATTTATACTCTGGTATGCGGTCTGGAAGGACTCTAAATTGGACTCTAATTCAAAGGCACCGTTAATACATATTCATTTCGTCACGCTGGGTGTAATGGTAGAAATGGGTTATGCCCTTCAAGGTTCCAGTTATTTAGTAGTTACTGTAATATCTGAAATGTCTTCGTTGACGAAAAAGAGGAAGTGTCTAAAGATACTGCAATGGGAAGGCACATAATAGAAAAAACGACTAAGTGAGTTCTTTGTGCCTCAATTGTGGAATATACAGAAGGAGGAACCTAAGTGGAAAGAAGACAGATCCGTCTGTGTGGCCGGATAAGGAGCGTGGTGTGAGGGTTTGTCAATCCAGCCCAATTCTCTTTTATAACCAGATTTCTAATTGCTTCCATAGATACATGTATCTATAAATTTCATCATTTGAATTGTTTATGTGGTTCTGGTCGATTTGAAAATCCCCAGATTCGTTTGTGATAAAAAAAATATGGTTGGACAGAATCGCTGTGATGCTCCTCTTACTGAAGGCAAGCTGATGGGAGATCTTGAAGTGATAAGTAGCAATAATATATACTTTCCAGTCTTAATTTGACTCTGTTAGCACTTCATTTCCTAAGGTTACCAGGCAGTGAGAGAGCGGCTATCTAGGGAAGAAGGCGTGGTGGCAAAAGAAAGCGTTAACATTAATAATAGGTTTTAGTGACAGAGTAGTTACAAAGGGTAAATAGGTTGGGAAAGCGATACAAAACTCGTTTACCGCGGGCTGTTTTTCTTGCCCTTGCTTTCTTAGTTATGTAGAGATCCACTTCATTTTATTAAGTCGAATTGGAAAAAGAAACTTTAATTTATTTGTTCTCTCAGAATTGTGAGATTTAATATAGACTACAATAAAGTATTTCTAGGATTTCTGAGATGAAGCATTACAGTTTTGATCTTTGTACTTTCCAATATATTTAATTTTTAATTATATTCTAAACGTTTGTAATAAGATTGTTTTCAAAGGGATGTAATGCCCCATATTAATACAAAAGACTGTAAATAAATTTATATATATACCTGTATGTATATATAAGAAATTTATTTTTGTCTCTTTTTCTTCTTCTTTTTTTTGCACAAATGCGAGCCCTCTGGTTCCAGATTTGGAACCATGGCTCTGATACCATGTGTAGAGCCCCCCTACTGGGTCTCCTTTAGTTTTTATTTACAGTCAGAAAATTAACTATATATATATATACAGTTTGAAAATAAAAATGTTGTTTTATCTATTCTAACAATTTACTGTTTAATTGTGCAGGTAGCAAGGATGATCACAACATATCAACCTTTAATATTTAATAAACAGAATTTGCCATTTAAACTTTTAAAATTTAATAAACAGAATTGCCATATAAACTACTGGAAAATACCTGTAGGTAGCTAGTAGATCCACCTTTGTTGTTGTCCTTGCTTGTCGTTTCTCCTTGCTTTTCCCTGCAGCCAAAAGTCCTTCCCAAGTTCTGAAACTCAACCAGCCCAACCAGTTTTGCCACCCTACCAACTGGCGAGGTCTCGCCGACCACCCAGCTCCAAAGGTACCCCTTTGGACCCCCGAGCCCAAACCGAGTACAAGCCCTACTGTTGTATCCCCTCAAAAGAACAATATCCAACAAGAATCCCTTCTTTGCAGCCCTCTTCTCCCAAAACTTCTTCAAAAAAACTAAGGTAAGAATCCTCCCTTCTCCTCCCTCCTTTCTCCCTTTTATCCCCATGTTTGCCAACCTCCCCCATTACTACCCCTATCTTCATCATCAATTTTATCAAACCCCCTTCCATCTACCATTTAAGTCCTTGAGCCCTCAATTTGGACTTGGATTAATTTGAAATAATTTAAGTTGACTTGGACAAATTTAAATATTAAGTTAATATTGCAAGGTGTTGGTTGGGTCACTTCCCAACCATAACTTTTAATTCAATTGACTTTAATCCTTTTATTTAATATTTATTTATTACCTTATCCAAACTAATTTTAATTAATCTTAATGATCATTAATGGAAATATTTACCACCTTCACTAGTCAAACCTTAATTATAGTTAAACTTAATTAACATAACTCATAATTAATTAACACTTATAAACAAGTTAATATTAGCCTTAGTAGGACTAACTAATCGACATTCACACTCAATTGACATTTATTTTAATAATATTATTATTAAGAGACCTTAATCATTATAAACATTTATTTAGAACTTACAATCAAGTTAATAGCATTCTTATCAACACTAATTAACCCTAATCATCATTATTAACTTTAATCGACATCATTTACATTGATCAACAATAGTTAATTACTAACGACAATAATTAATATTTAGCGACACTAATTGACATTATTACTCAACAACATTTCATGTAATTCATAATATGTAGGCGAGTTATGTAAGCGTAGCTACTGCTTACATTCCTCACGTAAGTACACTAAAAGTAATAATTCACATACATCAATCATAATCAAGGAAATTTATTATTTACCGACACATGTTTTAGCATAGTTTACTAGTTATGATCCATTAGTTTACTGAAATCCATGTTACGACAATTCATACATCACTGATTTACGACACATACTCATCAAGGGTTTTACACACCTACAGTTAGATGTTGTTTTCACCCCTACTTCACGCTACATCTATCTACCTACATCATTACTAACTTCCACATCCTATCCTGTCCTCTGCTAGACTACCCTAGAATGTCAAGCCATGACCGGTTCCAGCTAGAATCTGTAAGCGAAAGTTTCGACCACATCGACCAAGCTTCGCCAGCAGGAAACCACCAGTCATCATCACACACCTTGGGGAGCGCGCCATAGCACAGCCCTCCCATGACTCTGGGTTTCGGGGATAAACGGTGGGTAAATCCTCCACCCCCCTAATGGAACAAGGGACTATGTCTACTCGACATAACAACAGCGTGGCACTTGTACTCAGTCTGTCATCGTATAACTGATCTGGGCGGTTGAGTTTCCTGGAACTCTACCCCACCCATGTCATAACATACATCATAATAAACAACATAATAACCATATGAAAGTAATTAATGCATCATTCGCATACCATTTTATCATTAGAAGTCCATGTCCCCGAGGTCCTCCCACCTCGTAGGATCTAGCTATCACTTAGCCGTTTCAACCTGTAAGTTAGTCCTCGACATACAATATAGGATATCGTGCATAATCCTCGATATGTACACATATATCTCATCATAATATGGCAACAATAAACTCATTCATTTGCCATGCACCTGGCATAACATTCATTATTTCAACATATATCTGTAATGGTATCCACGTACCCATCATTCAGTAATTTCCATATATTTGACATAATTAACACATGATACATATCTATACATGACTACCGACCATAAAACTATCATCATACACACACATATATATATCGGCAAAATAATAGAACCATATGTCCACAGTGTCGTCAAACCGACGAGGTCTCACAATCAAACAAATACAACATATAATAGTAGTTCAGGTGGAAATGTCAAAACGGGTTGTTACATTAAATGTTGAAAAACTAACATGAAAAAGGGTCAAGCCCATCCCAACAGATCTAGACCTATCCCAATCAATAATGCATAAAATAGATCAAGAGATTGGATTCGGATTTCCTGGAATCCATACATTGCTGAAGATTGAGGGCAATGATTTCTTAAGCAAATGAAAGCTACAAAACATCACCGGGTAACTCACATTCAACCTGGAAACGATTTGAGACCGAACTAGACATTATCTCTTGCAACAAAATCCCCCAAATATCTGAATCAGTCAGCATATACTCGTTAAGTGCCGGAACAAGTGTTGGATCGAGCAACCAAAAGAACCACTACGTGGGAAACAAAAAACTTGTCAATTGACCCACATTTAATTAAAAGCTAAAGTTTCATTTACGAATTGGAACCCAACAAAATGATAAATAAAATAATAAGAAATGTCAAAAATTCACCTGTTAAAGCACCTTGGAATGTTACCCTTGAAACGCATATTCAAGCACAAAACACACTAGATAAAGTCGAATATACTTAATATCATATAACTTTGAACTAGAAATAAGGTGCTAGACAAACAAAAACAAGAGGTCATCAGTATTCCCCAGTGCAAGTATCCCCTTTCCCTTGAAAACACGCCTTTTTGAAGACTTTCCTATGGAAGTGTGATATTTTCTAGGGAAGTATGATATTTCCTTGAAAGGTGTGACATTTATTGAGTTTTGTGATAAAGTGAATAGCTCCATTATTGTATGATAATTGTGAATTTTTTAATATTGTTTGACTATGATACAGCACTGATCATACCTATTAAGGCTTTGTGAAAGGTATTTTTGGTTTGTTGGTGGTTGCAGGTATCTTAAATTGATTCGGGTCACCCCCTAGATTTTGGAGCTACCCGATGTTTTGAGAGGTTAGACTGTGGTGACATCAGGTTTAACCCCTCTTGGGCTTACCTTCACTACAACTAGGTCTACATAGCCTTGATTTGCAAAGGGGTGCTAGTTCAAATGGAAACACTCAGCATCCAAGTAGGCAAACTTCCCAAGATATCAGCGTTGTCCAGGTCTTGATTATCTTGCTTGGCTCCTTCATAGTGCTCACATCACAAAGTTGAATTATTTGTTGCTATTGCTTTGCTCTCTTTGGCTTGATACCAAGTGATCTATGTGGGGACTCCTGCCAAACAAGTTTCATAACCAAAGATCGTTGTTGCAACAACATGGTTTAGAGAAACAAGGAAATTGATCTTAAATGGGTTTAATGGAATGCTTTGTTAAATATGTAATTGCAAATAGAAACAAAATTCCATACAACAAATATTAACAGCACCAAATTCAATGACACAGAGAGATTCTCTATGAGAAATTTAAAAAAAATTATTAAGAAGAATTTACAGATATTACAATTTGTGCCTAGCATTGGCAGAAAGAACTTAGATTCTCCAACCTATGTTGCATCCTATTGACTATAACCTCATTCTCTCTTGTTGTTCTGCCTCTTGCAGTGGGTGTTGTGTCCCCCTAGCTACAGCCCCCTATTTACTGATGTGTTTCTTCCTTTATAAACAAACCATGACATCCAAAACTAATCTTCCTCCAACCGTTTGTGGGAAAATCTACTACTTGCATGGAATAAGTGCCCATGTTGCTATGATTAATAATTATTTCTAGGTACTAGACCTCTTCTTGTTAAGTTGCCAACCCCCATCTAACTATATTTCTGTCTTCTCCCTAATGGGCTTGAGACCTGTAGCTACCACATTTTATGCCTCTGGCTATGACTCAAACTCTACCTCTTATTCAAGCTTATGTTTGGCTCTTACTTAAACTCTGTGGCTTTAGTTTTGGCTCAGTTTTGGCTCTTACTTAGACTCTTTGGTTTTACTTCTAGTTCAGTTTTGGCTCTGACCTGTTACCGCCTAAGTTGTACTTAGTGGTTTTTTATCAAGTGAGCCTGGTGAACTGGACAGGGTTAACTTGTTTGGACTTCAAAAGACCTTTGGAAGCACTTCTGGGAAGTGCTTGTTGTATCATATCACATGTTCATACCCCATGGGGGAATTGTAATAAATGTTCTAGCATGATAGTGTCTGTAAAAGCCTCGGTCTCTTAGACTTTATTTGTCAATCCGATCAGCCTAGGATGTTTTTTCCCTTGGTTATTATTGGTTGTTGAACAAACGACTGATAATTTCTGAGTTTTTCACTCCATACCTCCAAAGTTGGGGTGGTCGGCTTGGCATTTAGGCCTATTGAGGTTATTAGAGTCTATGTGTCAATGTATAAACATGCTAGACATCATTTTTGAGTCATATGAACATGTCTAAGTCCCCCTAGGTGTTTTTCAATTTTTCAATTTTTTAGTTTTTTCAGTGTTTTTTATTAAAATTTAATTTTTTCAAAACTTAGGCTATTTTTTAATAGTTTAATTGGAAAAATTGATTTTGTAATATAAGTGGGCCAAATAATCAGTTTCAGTCATGTAGGTGCTCATTTTCAAGCTAAGAGCACCATGTAAACCCATGGACCCACTATTTCCTAGTTTTGAGTGATTTTCCATCACTCAAGTCAGAAAGCCCCAAAAATCAATTATTGATTATTTTAATTAATAAATTGTTGAATAATGGAGCAAATCCAAAATCATAGATCAGTGGATTCTTAGCCGATTTGATTGAAATCAGTCAGATCTGAAGCAGATTGACTGGATCTGACAAATCCTTGACTGAAGGAGGTGATCAAATCAGATCCAGAGTTGATCTTCAGCATCCTTTATGGGGATTTTTGCCCTCCCTCTCTCCTCCACACGTTTTTGGCTCATCTGGATGAGTTTTGGTGGATGCTTCAGTCAACAGGTTGAGGTGTCAGTCAGATCAGCTCTCCGATTGACAATTGCACTCAGTGAGACTCAGATCTGGCTCAGTTAGACACAGATCAGGCATCGATGGACTCTCCATCAGCATATTTGGTCTATCTCCTTGGGATTTGTGCCCCCTGGGTTGGATCTCCTGTATTTTGTATATATCCAGGCACAACTCCCTCTTCCAAGCTAGTTAAAGAGCTGGACTGAAGGGATTGCCATTGTAACTCTGTATTTGATCATCATTTGTGAATAAAGAAGCTTTGGAGGCTATACTGTGTAGTGCATGTGTATGTGTGGATTCTCAGTGTTATGTTGTTGATGTGGTAGCTGCAATTTCTTGCCCAATTATGTGTTGCTTCTGTGTTCTGGCGTTAAGGATTCGGCTGAATCTAGTAAGGGTGTAAACTAGGAAAGATAGATTGCTTGATCTTGTTTATCCATATGATGTATGCTCAAAAATTTCAGTATATGCTTAAATAAAGTTATTTCTGCATAATCTTTCATTTTTGTTGCTTTATGCATCTATATCCAGATCTCACGAGGTGTGTGCAGGCTTGTGTTATTTAGTTGCGGGTTCCTGATTGGATGAAGGTGTGGATCTAGATTGACTCCATTCCTATCCAATAAGCTCAATAATATGTCCCTCAGCACTCCACAAAAGGGCCTCCTTTCAGCTTACTCCATTCAAGCAACGATCCAACCTTCTCTCCTCTTTTTCTCATTTCTATAAAAAATCAACATTTTTACCCGGTTACTCTATTCGTAGCTTTGATTTTGCTTAGATATATCATATTAAAAGTAATTCCAACATAGATATATCTTATCAAAGCCTATAGTCTACATCTTGCAATTAAAAAAGTTTCATAAGCATTCTAGATCTAGCTTTAGGGAAATCGTCTTTTTGCATGAAAATTTAAAGAAAACTTGTAGATCGCATGCGTTAGATTTTCTTTCGTTGTTATAAAATTTAATATTCTGCAATATCAGTGCATATTTCATTGGCTGCACAAACAGCAAGCCAAGATCCCAAGGAAAGCTTTCTTTGGTTCCTTTTTCGCCTGTTTAGCTAGTTTTAACTTCATTTTTTTTTCAGATAAGGTAGGCTGATCCAAAGATACTCTTAAAGTGATTTTGGGCATATGTTATTCTAACATGCTCGCTGTCTTTTAGCAGGTCTGACAGAAAAGAAAAGAAGCTTCTGTCCAAAGTGGCCTCAGGAGCGTTCAAATCCCCCCAAGGGTCTCCCTTTTCACTAAAATCTTAAAATTTTTGCAAAGTTGTAAGATCTTGGTTTCAGCCTGTATAAGGACCAAGAAGTTTCTGATATATCAGTTCTCTGATATCGTAACAGCTATTAATAAAATTATTTTTTGAATAGGCTCTTTCGAGCCCATTCCCCATCCCCCCTGGGGGGATTTGCGTCGGTGTCCTTTTCGTCGCTTTCTGCTTATTTCTTTTTCAAACTAGCATTGATCTAATTTGTAGGATAGTATACTTGATTTTATTATTAATTTCATATTCCACTTTTTGTTTTTTCAAAGTAATCATAATACTTACCCCACGATTTCTCGATTGACCCGAAAGGGGAAAGAGATTCGTGGTAGGACTAATTAGAAAACCGGAATTGTGTATTTGTTTTATTTTCCATCATTTATTTATCAGCAATTATAAAATTAACCCCTCCTCGATTCCCCGATTGAGATCCACTTGGATCGAAAGAGGTTCCTGGAGGGTTTTCTTTTAAACAAGAACACCCAGTTTAAAACTTACTAAAATTGACAAGACTCGAGTGTATATGCTCTGCACTTGGCTACGGTTCATTCGATCAGTGAAGCTGTATCAAAAGCACTTGAGTGACTAGTATAATTAGGACTCACTCTCCCCAACTGACAAACCATCAGGTGAAAATCCAACACCTAGATCAAACCTTTTTGGTGGCAAAATACCCAAAGGAAGCGGGAGGCTTGTGAAAAGTGACCTCAGGGCGCCAATCTCTGTCACACCCTAACGGGTGTGTTACGAACAATAGCCCCAGAGACTCCATTTCATCCCACATATTCCTTGCGGGTAGTCGTGAAGGTTTAGTTTTGGACATACTCCAAGTACTCTCGAGTATATCTAGAGTCCCCCCTCAGCCTAATTTTAATCAACTCACACTTCAAATTTAACTTAAAACGTACCAAGAGGCAATCGCAAAACATTCACTCTAAGCACATGCAAGTATATTGTTTCTATTTTTAACTCCATTCTAAGGCACTGTTTATTTTCTTGCTTTATATAAATATTGTGTCTCAGCATTGTGCTTTCGTGTGTTCATCTTTTATATCTTGCCATCGTTGATTATCTATAGTTAAATTGCAAACTCCTAAGTAACTCATTCAATTTAACATCACAACACTAAGTAATTATCCTTAGTAACTTAATAGGGTCTATGCCCCTTGGCTTCGTTAGGAGTTGAGCCTAAACGGAGGAGTTAAGAACAAGGTGACAGCCTTGACTCGAGACTTGCCCCCAAGGACACACTGAGTGGCTTGAAGATTTCTGCCACGTGACCCAGGTGTGTGAAAGGCAGCAACATGTCCCATCTTCAATATCTTCCTCGAGGGATTTAGAAGCTGCCCAATGTGGGCAATGTTCTACCACAAGAGCTTCCTGTCGGGCTCTCCCTGCTAGCCTCTCTTTGGAGACCAACCAATTTAGACTCTCACAAATGTGGGTAGTGTTCTACCAAAAGAGGTTCATATTGAACTCTCTTCCTACCCTATCTTTGTGTTTCAACCAATTTAGAATATTTTCTTTGACCATTTATTTCCAAAGTTCCACCATTTGAACTAAAAACTTTAACACCCTCTGTGTTTTCTTAATATCACAAACTAGTTCTAACTTCCTGATTTTTTCATACTCTTTGTAAATTTTTCTCCTCTAGAAATTGTAGTCTCGGCATCCAAGTAGGTGAGCTTCTCCACATATCTCCATTCTCCAGGCCTTGATTGTCTTTCTTGGCTCCTTTACAGAGTTCACATAACAAAGTTGTACTCTTTGTTCTTCTTACTTTGCTCTCTTTGTCAGATTTTTGCACACAAGATAAATGGAATGCAAACTGCTTTATTTTCGCAGGCCAGGTAACTTTCTCTAGTAACAAAATGATTTTTCTAGACACTCTTTCCCAACATATTTGATAACCAAGGAACAAGGTCTAGAGAAGCAAGGAAACTGAGCTAATAAATGGGTTTAATATGATGTTCTGTTAAATCTGTAAGCGCATATCAAGACAATATAACATACCCACCCTGGAACACAACACCGAGGTTAGATATCCGGGTTCCTAGCAAGGAGAAGGTTGAATCTAAGCTAAGCACAACGGAATAATACTCTTTAAGGTCAGGCTAACATGCCAAACAAATTAAAACTTCTAAAACATTCAACCATTAAGGAATATTTTTCCTTCCAATGCAACCTAGTTCCCCATTCTACATGTGATGTAGTGTAATGACACAAGAATACATTCAAACCAGAACCTCTTCACATGTTGACTAATTGTCACTACACCTATGTGCAGCCACCCAGAGCCATTAATCAACTAAATAAATCAGACTTACATTCTTTCACGGAACTCCAATTACGATAGTAAACATTCAACATTTCAACATTCTAAGGAGTCAGAGTTTAGAAGCCTAAACATAGCAGGTCTTATAGCAATAAATTCATACTTCCAATCCCCTCTTGAATCTAACCAGGTACAACCATACACGACCATAGGGTCTTCCTTAAAGATCAATTCGTCCCATGAACATAATTCCACAAAATACTTGCTTCTAACAACACAATAAAATCAACATTACTATTTTTCCTGGAAGCAAATTTATACATTAATGCATATCAAATTTAATACATGAAATTTTTAGTCTATAAACCCATGTCGGACCTGATATGATACATCCATATACGGCCATATGGACTGTCCAAATATCAGACCCATAATGTTCATAATCCATAAGCAAATAGTCTCCTAAAGCATTCATTAAATCAACAATCCACTCTACCTCAAATAACAGATTTCTAACACCACTTTTAGGTCATATTTTCCTCTTTAAATGATAGCCATAAATCCCATGAATGATCTGATCCGAAACAGCCATACACGGCATATGGATATCATAAAATAAGACCTTCTAATGATCATAAAACTCCATAATCCAACTAGCTACTAACAGCTAGGCTAACACATCAACATACCTGCCCATGAGCTGCCAATTTATCAACATATAGTTAGCCATTCACCATGAGCATATATACAATTTAAAAACATGTAATGACAAAGATATATAATCCTCTATGGGAAAATGTACAGCAACATACATAAAGAGTATAAATTTCATGATTACTTATCTTTTATAGGGGTGCAAATGGAATCAACCGGACAACTTTCCTCCCAGCGTTACACACTGTAAAGAAAATCCACTTGTGCAAGTCACCCTCGAGCTGAGGTCTTGGAATTCACAAGATAAGGTGTCTTTTAACTCAATCTCTAAGGATAAAAATCAGGCCCACAACTCAAGCTACACAAACACAGGAATTTCTTCCACAGGTTTTCCCCCTCTCCACCCACTTACTCCTCCACTCCACTACCAAGTGAAATGGTAATCCCTTCACCTTCTAGGTCCCTCGGGACATCGCCAAAATGGTAATTCCTTCACCTTCTAGATACCTCAAGAAATTGCCATTCACCATCAGGATTTATGTGCAGGTCCAAGACAGAGACAAGTGATAGACACCACGGAACTACCGTACTCGAGAAAATATCAGTTTGAGAAGCCACAACTCAATCCCTCGCCACCTACTTACTCCTCCACCCCACTACCACACGAAATGATAATCCGTTCACCTCTTAGGTCCCTCAAAACATTGCCATTCACCATCAGAATTTATGTGCAGGATCAGGACAAAGACAAATGGTAGACACTGAGAAACTATGCCAGAGTTGATCAAGCTTACTCCAAACACAACCAATATCCTTGTGCTCTAAGCACACATTTCACACACATAGCAAAGCATACATGGGCTCCCAAGCTCACAAGCTTACCCAACTCTCAGCAATCATGGCATGAACAACTCTCCCTTACTCAATGAATGAAGTAAAGAATGAAATAGAATAGAAGCAATTTGAATCCCTCTCCTTGTGTATTCGAATTGAAGAGAAAGCATCCCCTCCACTGTATCACTAAACTCTCTTTACAGGATCTTCGTTCCTACAAGACAATTGGTGTCAAAATGTGTGCACAGTATCATGCCAAACTCTCCTTTTCCATTCGCATTCTTTTCTGGGACACTCTTTGCACTAACCAACAAACTCAACCATGAGCGAATGAATGACTTCTAGAGCAATTCGAAACCCTTTAGACCAATTCAAATTGCCTCCAAGAAAGTGATTAGAAACCACTAAGAAACAACTCTCAATCACTGAGTGCTCCTCAAAACCACTAACCGACCTGTTATCAAATACATTGTAGCTGGAGCTACCATGATGCAGCATGCTATATTTTCATTTCAGATAGTGCCAGTCCCAGACATTTTGATCATATTCTTTCTAGAGATCATCAAGGGTACAATCATAGATAGCAATGTTTTTAGTAGCACCAGTATCTTATGCCAAGACTTAGCCATAGATGGTCCATTGAGATGCATTGGTTGTAGTGTTAGTCCATTTGACAGAGCAGATAGTTGGTGTTCTCATTTTCCCATACATTTGGAGTTGGAGATAGGTATATGTGTATTTGGGTACTATTAGACTGTTTTGCTCATCTTATTAGCTTTGACTTGACATGGTGATTATGTATTGGTGATCTAGTATTGTAATGTTGTTGTGGACTTGTCATGATGAGTGGATATGTGATATCAAATGTAAATATCTTTCTATATGCGCACTAGTATGCTTACCTTATGCAGACTTAGTCTTACTATGTTGATTTTTTAGCAGCATCAAGAGTCGTTCTCTAGGAGAATGGAGGCACCTGGTCAATTACCAAAAATTGGATACCAATCTAAGAGTGAAGCTCATCCTGGGGTTGAGATCCATTCTGTGAGAGAATGGAAGCACTTGATCAATGGGCTATGGGACCCTCTCAAGGGATTGACCACCCCTTGTTGAAGTACATAGCACGTGATCGTGGAGAACAAGAATAATCTTCTTTATTTATGATGAAGTACTTTGAGTTGCCACGTGTGGACCATAGAGACCAGGAGAAGGGTCAAAGATAAATTGTTTAAGGAGTTATGGTTATGGAACCCCAGTGATGGTCCAAGAACCCACAAGTGAAGGACCAAGAGCCCACCAGTGAGGACAAAGAGCCCACTAAGAAAATACCTTAAAAGATTAAAAGGTCAAAAGATTAAAGAGATTAAAAGATTAAAAAGGTCAAAAGATTAAAAGGGCCAAAAGACCACGAAAGTTCAAAAGACCAAAAATATTAAAAGCCCCTAAGAGTGGCTTAATTTATGGATTTATCTCTCAATGATGAACTATAAATAGAGAAGCATTCTCATTTGCACAACACACATTTGATCTCTTCATCTCTGATCTCTTAGACAATTTCGTGGGGTTTTATGCAAGTATCTTCTCTCTCTCTTCTTCATGAAGTCTGATTTTTTAAGGCAGCCACAACAGTTGAAGTCTAATATGCTTCCATCCAAACCTTGTTAGGGCCTTCTTCTCCCCACGCGAACTCCATTTAAAGTCTGGTTCAAGTCTTGGTAGCCCTATTAGAGCTTCTCCAACTCATGACATCCCTTGCAAGGGCCTACACCACCAGGTTGTGGTATCCGGCTGCCCTATTAGGGCCTCTACTCAACACCAAGCCCTTGTCTCATTCCATCGAAGGCTTAGAACAGGAAGCAAAAGGTCAACTCAAGCATTTGCATGTTTATCTTAGTCATTGAGGTTTTAACTGTCAGCCACAGACACAATCTGGTCATCAAGCATCAACAGCTACCTCCTTCAACTTCATTGGTATCCAACAACAAACACAATTGGTGATTGAAGGTTAGGGTTTGAAAAAAAGTATAACAGCCTGGTTTGTGGCAGCAATTATTCTTTTCAAGGTTGACTTCATCATCTACAAGAAGTCTCTCTTTATCTATGTGCCCTAGAGGCAAATGCATATCGATGTATAAATCTTCTCTTTATATCTGCTCATGTAAAAACTAAGTCATCTCATATTAAAGAAGATTATTCTTGTTGGGGTTTTTATACCTTAAAAGGTTTTCCCCAGGGTAAAAAGTTGTGTTCTTGTGGATACTTGTCTTTTACTTTACTATTGATTATCTACTGCTCGTTTACTGTTTCTATAAATTTCAGATTTATAATTTGAAGTATGCTAAAAGTTAAAAAGATTGTTAGTGCTATCAAATTCAGACCTTTATTAAAAATTAGCATACTATGCTTTGTTGGCATCATCTTTTTCACTATCGTCCATTCTTCTGTATCTTCCATTATGATTGATTGATCCTTGACTTGGATCTTGACTTGTGAGTTTGATGACCTTTCCCATTTGGATCTCTATGTTGGATAGACCCCATGTTGATTTGTGTCTCAAATTTGAGTTGTGCAACAAAAATTTTCAAAGCCTTGACCCTTCTAGGCCAAGAGAACCCACTGGTGTTGGATCCTAAGCCTAGGTGAGATGGGATCTCGAAGTCGCGACCTCTTTGGTCGATTTCCCCCTATATTTGGTCCTAATTGTGGATGGTCCCCCTAGTTGCCTAAGGTGTGTCAACTAAACTTGAAGCAAGATGTACTACCACCATTACATGCATTTATGTACTTTATGATATATACTATGGAATGCAAGCCCATGAATAAAGTTGCAAATTGTGTTCTTAAATGCATCTAAAGGGCTATGAAATGAAATGTGAACTACCTAAAATGTAGTGGCTAAACAAATGTTAAATCTAAAGACTATTGGCTATATTATTTGAAATGTAATGATTATTTCCTCATGGAGCCCACGTGTTGTGATGTGAGATGGAATAAGGGACAATTAATTCTAAGTGTCCCATAGGATCTCTACACTACAGTTTCTTGTGTACTCAACGCAAGGTTCCTAGAAAAGATCCTCATGGAGCTTGACTTAAGCTTGGATGTGAGCTTGTAGACACTTGTTAGAGTTGAATGGACACTCCTCAAACAACTTATTTCATTTGTGAGACATTGCCCTTCCCTATTGCTATATATCTAGCACATGTCCAAGTGGATTCCTTTTCCCTTGCATGTCTGAGAAATCACTATGTCAAGATAAACAAGCCATTCCCCTATTCTAGCCTGGTTACATCCACTTCACCCAAGACTAGCTCTTCGACTAAGATTGTAAATGAGCATATCTACAGGACTTCATTGGGATATCACTTGTTTACTTTAATCATGAGTCTTATTATATGAATTCATCACCAATATCATGATACTATGTTTTTAGTTGGCTAATAATATGGATAAAAGAGTTATCTCTCATCCCTCATGTACATTGGATTGATCAGTGTTCAGTTCAGGCCTTATTTTGGTTATTTTGACTTGGTTAACATAGGTCCTTGAGCAAATTTGGCTACAGTGGTTCGAGATTGATTATTTATTACCTATATGCATCTGATATACCATATCCATATTCAGTTTGATGGTTATTGGTCATGATCAGCATTATTATGGTTTATTTTTATTTATTATGACCATATTTTACTTACTGGACATGGTTGGAGCTTTCAGAAACACAGTCAAACGGATTCATGGTGTATTTGTAGTCATCATTAGTGGATTTGGTATCTTTGATTCCATTGACACATTCATATCATGATTTCAAGCAAAGGAAATGATGATATTGGTAGTTTATTTCCCAAGTGATTTTGAATGTTTTTATTCATAAAAAAAATGAACTAAGGCTACCTCCAAGAAATCGATTTGGTCATTATGGGGCAAGGAAATGGCATGTGATGTTTTATGATGATATATGATGGCTCTATGGATCATTCTTCACCAGTGTTACTTAGCATGGGGCCCACACTTATTTTATTGACTTTTCTAGGGAAGACGTCCTCCATGGGGGCGCCCCTCACCTAAGTTTTTTATGTATAGACATGTTATATCTTTATGTTATGTATTGGAGATGGCACCTAGGGTGATTTATGCCCCTAAGGTGACCACCATGATGTACCATATTGTTATATCTTGACATTATGGTGTATTTCACCTTCATAAGGCGTCATAGGGAAAAAGTATGCCCCCCTCTTTATGAGTTGATCCATGTGATGTAAAATTAAAAGATCTCCACTATTGATGACGTTTTAATCTCAATCGTTGCATTGATTTAGTTAGAATGTGGACACATTCTCGATCTATTTAAGAGATGTGCTCCCCTCATTGTATCCATCGGGAATTTGGCTCTTGTGCTAAAAATATTAGAAGATCTTTTTGGCACTCTTGGAATTCTCTGGAGCGTTCATGATTCTTGTGTTTCTTAGTCTCTTTGGGCTCTAAAGGTTTATCTTCCATATCTCAGCAAATACTTGTGTTGATTTTACTTGCAGGAGAGGAGATTTAGTGGAGGGCGACTCTGTGGAGGAGACTCTCTCTCTCTCTCTCTCTCCCACTCCGTTTTGACAGGGGGTTATCTTGTGTATCTTGCTTAGCATTTGATAACTTTCTCTCCTTGTTCATCTTGCATGTATTTTCTCTTCTTGTGGGATTCATTTCAATTTTCAATCACAATTTTAGCTTGCTTATTGTGTGTTGTTTGTCTTTGACAGGAAGGGGGCACTTGACAAATCATTGGAGCATCAACCGGGTGTGGATATAAGCTTTCCAGTTGACAATGTTGGACGAAGGGAAACATCTCATGAAATCCCTCAATTCTAAGTAAGTTCCATCTTATTTTTCTAGCTATTTTCTTTCCATTCCTTCCAGGGCATAATTTAAAAAGATAAAACCCTCATTTTAAACCCTAGTTTTTAGATCTACCTAGTTCTAGGTTGCGGCCACCCTTAATATTAAAAACTCAAGTTAGAAATAACTTTAAACCCCTAGAGACCAAATCTCAAGTTGATCGGACTCCATTTACCCATCCAAAGCACTTGTGTATCTTGAGACAATTCGCTCTTAGGGAAATCATCCTTTTGGCTTAGATGTATCTTGAGACAATTCGCTCTTAGGGAAATCATCCTTTTGGCTTAGATCTTGATCAAGGTATTGCTAGAATCACCTTCAATTGACATATCCTTCATCTAGCAATTGATTCTTGTGCCTAATTTAGATTAATTTCACCTTTTGTCCCTAGATTTGAATTCCTGATTAAACCCTAGCTAGGGCAAATTGGGGATTTTCACATAGGTCGTTTTACTTCTTGGATCTGATTTCAAACTCTAATTAAACCTTAGATCTAAGAGTATCTATCAAGATACCTTCAGTACTCCACCCATTTTATCTTTTAAGGTTTTCTTGATCTTAGGGATGCCCCCTAACCTTAGCTTCCAACTTTGTCTAAAGTGTTGATAGCCTTAACCGTGTGACAACTGAACTATTTCAGAGGTCTTGGCTTTTGTAGGTCACAACTTTAGTTGATTTCCCGTCTACCATCTTGGAGAGGGTCACCTTAAGGGGCAACTATAAGAATTGTGATAACATGACCATTCAAGTTCTCAACAGAGTAACTTGAATCCACTGAAACTAACTCCAAACCACTGACAAATACACTCTTAGTCACTGGCTAACTCAAATTTGTCTACACAGACTAAAACACACCATAACTTACTCAAATTACCCATAAATTACTCCCCTTGCATAAAGGTAACTCAAATTCTCCCTACTGGCTCGAATTTTCCCAAATTTGCTTCCATGCACTCGGTATAATTCAAATAAACCCAAACATGCTCAGATTAACTAAGGATGACTTGAATTCATCTCATTAACTGGAGACTACTGTCTTTAGACACCATTTATCTAAGGACAACTCCCAATTAACCAAACTGGCTCTAACTGACTGGAAGCTACTCCAGTTCACTGGAGTACTAGGGGGATGGTGCATGGTGCATGTGCATAGTTGCATGGCTGCATGGTGTATGGTTGCATGGGTGTATGCAAAACATAAATTAGACAAAATAGGGCCACCATGGTCCAATAACATCTAAATTAGGAAGACTAGAGTACCGTTAGGGGGAGCCACAACTCCTAACCCCAACCCCTTCACATGTGGAACCCAAGACCCCCCAGCAACATTGTTGTCCATGTTGAGTCATTATTTAGTTATAGATAAGTATAATAAAAAATAATAATCATCATAATAAGATCCATAGTCCATAGTCCAGGCACCTAGTGCCACTAATAATCAAATAATGAACATTACACATGCTCAGGGCTTACCGTCGGGGTATTACAGACACAAATTCCATACAGTAAATAGAGGTCTATGAAGGTGCCCAGAAACAGGCCTAACAGTCTGCTTATACGCATGATCATTCTTGTATACCATGATACATCAACAAGGAGGAAAGTCAAACATTAACAACAGACCTCTACAGCATCATTCCTCTACAACATGATACAGCATCATTTCTCTACGACAACAAGAACTATTTACGAAAAGAAAATTTGCAGATATTACAATTTGTGCCTAGCATTGGCAACAAGGATTCAGATTTCTCTAGCCAGTGCTGCATCCTGTTGTCCACATCCTTCTTTTCCCATCACTACTCTGCCTCTTGCAGTGGGTGTTGCATCCTCCCAAGCACCCTCTGCTAAAACTGATCTTCTTTCAACCATTTATTTGCAACTTTGCTACTAGAGTCACATGAATGCCCATGTGACCTTGTTTAATAATTATTTCCAGATATGATTACAGATGAGTCCTCCCCTTTTAGGTTGATGGACATTTCAACTAGCTCCCTATCTTCATCTTCCACAGGCTTAATCTGGGACCTGTGGGTTTCAGAGTCTCAGACCTTGTGGCTACGGCTCTAGCTCTGGCCGTCACAGGAACTCTGGCTCCTGCTCAGGCCTCTGCTCTAGCTCTGCTCAGACTCTCTGGATTTAGCTTCATAAGTTAAATCTGAAACCTATGGGCTTGTGGCTCCGACTGTGATTCAAATGCTGGCTCTTGTTGAGCCCTATGCTCTGGCTCTGGCTCTGGCTCTGCTCAGACTCTAACTTTAGCTCTGGCTCCATCTTAGCTCTAGCTTTGGCTTTTGCCTTTATCTTCACCTCCATCTTGCACCAGAGGTTTCAAGGATTATACATAGTGACTCTCTTGCACAGTCCTTGCTATCTTGTTCAATGGGAAAATGACTCAGTCTTCCTCGCTTTAAAACAACATTTATTCTCTTTCTCCACAATGCAAATCACTGGATCACAAAAGCCAATCATGTATTTTAACTTGCTAATCCTTCTCCCAATATCCGTCTTGAAAGCTTCAATCAAACAATGGTCCCTTAGCTGATAATCATAAAACTGTGCAGTGTCATGCAAATAGCTCTCTCGACTCTCTACTGATTTTAACAAAACCCTTCCAGGCCTTCGGTTATCCACATTGCTATGACTTCTTCATAAGTGATTATACTGTCTTCTGAATGAACTGCAAATAAAATAAACGTCTTCAAATAATATGGTTGAACGTTGTAACTCCATTTCAGATGCCGAAATAGTTTTTTCTCAAATTCATTGTGCATGTCAGAAACCATCTCATCGACAGTTTGCATCTGATGTAAAGCAAACTCCTACTCATGTTGATAGGTTCACCATTGCTACAACTACAATTATAGCCAGTGGCAAACCCTTGAACTCCCCTGCCTGCAATTTCCCAAGTCGCCAGAACAATTTTAGAATCTCTTTCATTCAAAAACACTCCTAGGCTTTGAAGCTCAAGACTTCTCCACATATCATCCAGTATGAGAAAAAAAAATATCTTCTTGAGATTGGAGCACAGCATATATTTACTCCCTACCAAAAATAAAAATTTATTTATTAAAAGAAATTTTACAGATATTACAATTTGTGCCTAGCGTTGGCAGCAAGGATTCAGATTTCAGGAACCTATTGATTGCAGCCTTCTTTCACCCTGTCTGCAATGTTAGGAGGCAAAGTCAATATCCAAGTCTCTGACATTTTCCTATACAGTGATAAACGACTATCCCATTACGCAATCCATATGGACTGAGGGGTGTCGCAGAGGTCTGGCCAGGTCCCCCTTGCCGGGGGGTGCAGTAGAAGAACCCCCAAGACGAAAATCTATAAACCCTTCGAGTGTATTTCGGCTCCTTCTGGAACCCTCATATGTATTGTAAAAAAGGGAAGTGATGCCTGGCATTGTATCACAAGAAAAGAAAGTATTCTAAGTTTTTTGCCGATAAATAATAAAAGCTTGAGGCTGCCATTGCCCCACGGTTTTACCTGCACACAGCAAGGTTTCCACATAAATCTAATGTTCTATTTTTATTGTTGTTTACTTCTCTTTTTATATTTTTCTAACAAGCAGCCCCCCATCTACTGTTGTGCTCCTGCTTTTTAACAAACTCAACAAACAAACCCTAACGTCCAAAACTGATCTTCCTCCAACAATTTGTAAACAACTCTACTATTAGAGGTGGGTATCAGAACTGGTGGCTCCAGCTCTAGCTTAGGCTGTCACTCAAACTCCAGCTTTTGCTCAGGCCTCTACTCTGGCTCACTCTTGGCTCTAGCTTCAGCTCTAGCTTTTCATCTTCACCTCCATCTTCCTGTAGGGGTTTGGAGTCTGCCCCTGCTAGGTTTAGACTGCCTCTCCTACAAGCTTTTTGTCACTCTCCCTCAAACTCTCTCTGTGCATCTCAAACAATTTATAATATTTTCTTTAATCATGTATTTCCCAGGTTCCAACATTATGAAGCAAAAAGATTAATCTCCCAAAATTATTGGGACTTTACTGATTTTTTCCTCAGGATATTGCAATCTCAGCTTCCAAGTAGGTGAGCTTCTCCAGATATCTTAATTGGCTCCTTTAGTGTGCTCACAACACAAAGTCGTGTTATTTGCTCTTATTGCTTTGCTCTCTCTGGCCTGATACCAAGATGATCTGTCTGGGCACTCCTGCCAAAGAGGTTTCATAACCAGGGAAGGTTGCTACTGGAACAGGGTTTAGAGAAGCAAGGAACAGGCCTTAAATGGGTTTAATAACATGCTCTGTTAAATCTGTAAGTACAGATCAAAAAATAAATTCCATACAGCAAATACAGGGATATGAAGCTGCCCAAAAACAGGCCCAAGAGTCTGTTTATATATGTGTGATCATTCTTCTACATCAAGCTGCATCCACAACAAGAAAAATCAAATATTAACAGAAACCAAGTCAATGATACAATGGAGATTCCCTATAAAAATATAATTGGAGGACAATTTACAGATATTACAATATGTGCCAAGCATTGGCAGGAAGAGATTAGATTTCTCCAGCCTATGCTGCATCCTACTGACTGTAACCTTTATTCTCCCTCCCTGGTATGCCTGGTGCAGCAGGCGATGTGTCCCTCTGACTGAAGCCCACCATCTACCACTGTGTTTCTTCTTTTTAACAAACGCTAGCGTCCAAAGCTGATCTCCTTCAACCATTTGTGGGCAATTCTACTGCTATCGTGGCATGAATGCCCACATCTCCATGTTTAATTATTATTTCTAGGTATGAGACCTCCCCTCTTTAAGCTGATGGCCCCTATCTACTTGCTTTCTATTTTCTCCCCCAATGGGCGTAATCTGGGACCTGTGGCTACCAGATCTTGTGCCTAAGGCTGTGTCTGTGACTCAAACTTTGGCTCTTGTTCAAGCCTCTGGTTTGGTTTTTGCTAAGACTCTTTGGTTTTAGTTCTGGCTTGGTTTTGACTCTGGCCACATCTCTAGCCTGTCATCTTCATCTGTCTTCCTCTAGGGGTGTAGACGCTGCCCAGTGTGAGCAGTGTTTAACTTCTACCACAAGAGCTTCCTGTCTGTCAGGCTCTCGCTCCTACCCTCTTTTTGCATCTCAATTAATTTACAGTCTGCCCAGTGCAGGCAATGTTCTACCACAAGAGCTTCATGTTGGACTCTCCCTCTTACCCTCTGTTCACATGTCAACCAATGTATAATATTTTATTTCATCAGTTATTTTAACTCTAATCTAGCAAATTAACTCTGACTTCCTACTTTTTTTACTCTTTGTAGATTTTTTGTCTTCTGGAAATTGCAATCTCAGCATCTAGATATCACCATTGTCCGGACCTTGATTATCTTGCTTGGCTCCTTTATAGAGTTCACATCACAAAGCTGTACTCTTTGCTCCTATTGCTTTGATCTATCTGACAAATGTTTGCACACAAATTTAATGGAATGCAATCTGCACTATTTTCACAGGCCAAGTATCTTGCTATGACAACAAAATGATATGTCTAGGCACTCCTGCCCAACAGATTTCATAACCAGGGAACAGGGTTTAGAGAAGCAAGGTAACTGAGCTAATAAATGGTTTCAATATGATGCTCTGTTAAATCTGTAAAAGTATATATAAACACAAATTCCATAGTAAATACAGGTCTACGAAGGTGCTCAAAAACAGGCCTAACACTACTTATATGCATGAGTATTCTTCTATACAACACTCCATCAACAAGAAGGAAAATCAAACATTAACAACAGATTCAATGATACAACATCGTCTTTATACAGACAATAAGAATTACTTATTAAAGGAGAATTTACAGTTATTACAATTTGTGCCTAGCTATGGAAACAAGGATTCAGATTCCTCCAGCCAGTGCTATATCCTATTGACCACAGCCTTTTTTTTTTCATCACTGCTCTGCTCTTGCAGCAAGTGTTTCACCCTCCTCACTGCAAAACCCAATATGCCGTTGTGTTTCTGCTAAAATGGATCTTCTCCAACTGTTTCTGGGTGACTCTGGTAGTAGAGTGGTATGAATGCCCACGTGACCTTGTTTAATAATTTTTTTCAGGCACGATTACAGATCAGAGCTCCCCTCTTCTGGTTGATAGCCCCATCAACTAGCTCCCTGCCTTCCACAGGCTTAATCCGGGACCTGTGGGTTTCAGATTTTGTAGCTCTGGCTCTAGTTCTGGCTATGACCCAAACTCTGGCTCTTGCTCAGACCTCTGTTCTAGCTCTTCTCAGACTCTCTGGCTTTAGCTCTGACTCAGTCTTGCATTTAGGTTTACAAGATGAATCTGAGAGCTATGGGTACCAGGGCTAGTGGCTATGGCTGGAATTCAAACTCTGGCTCCAGCTGAGGCCTTTGCTCTGGCTCCAGCTATGGCTAGAATTCAAACTCCGGCTCCAACTGAGGCCTTTTCTTTGGCTCTGGTTCTGCGCAGGCTCTCTAACATTAGCTCTGGCTCCATCTCGGCTCTAGCTTGGGCTCTCTCCTTTCAAATTCACCTTTGTCTTCCACCCACTGTCTAGACGATTATACATACTGACATTCTTGGCCAGCCCTCGTTATCTTCCTCAATAGGAAAATGGCTCACACCCTTCCCCACTCTTAAAACACCTTTGTGCTCCTCTGCAATCGAATCGCCTTTATCTGTCTTGAAAGTTTCAATCAAACGGCGATCACATAGGAAGTTGACAAAACTGTTTGTACTGTCATGCAAAAATAACTTTGTCCACTCCTTTTTAAAAAATCCTTCCAAACCTTCTGCTATCCAACATCTATATGATTTCTTCACAACTGATTACTCTGTCTCCACTCCTTTTTAACAAATCCTTCTAAACCTTCTGCTATCCAACATTTATATGATTTCTTCACAACTGATTACTCTGTCTTTGGATAAACTGCAACCTAACTATTTCCACTGCTTTTAACAAACTCTGACAGACTTTCTGCTATCCATCATTTCATGACTTATTCACTACTGACTATTCTGTCTTCTGGATAAGCTGCAAATAAAATATCCAAAATTTTATGACTTGTTCACCAGTGACTATTCTGTCTTCTGGATAAGCTGCAAATAAAACAAAACAACTCTTTGTGCATGTCATAAAACGTCTCATAGATGGGTTGCGTTTGATTTAAAGCAAGCTCCCACTCATGTCGATAAGTTCGTTGCCTAATTGCTACAGCGACTACAATTATAGCCAGTGGCAAACCCTTGCACTTCCTTGCGTGTAATTTCCTTAGTCGTGAGAACAAGTTTACAACCTCTTTTATTCAAGGACACTCCTAGGCTTTGAAGCTCAAGACTCCTCCACATATCATCCAGTATCAGAAGATATTTTTTCTTCTTTAAAAAAGAGCACAGCTTATCTTTGGAGAGAGTTACGCAAATGATGAGATCAAATGATTTGCTTACCTTGTTGTTGCTATCTTCGGTTAACCATCTCTCAAGCTTCGACTGTGCAGATCGTATAATATTTCCATTAATGCCAGATTTAGAAATTTCAATCGGTATCTGGGTAGGCTGAGTAAAGCTTCTGGGCAGGGTTGAAAATTGGACTGCTTCTGTGAATGGAGTTTACCAATGTTCTGTTCCCAGCCTCTAATATCGTTGGAGATTCTGTAACATACGAGAGAGTTAGGACAGCAACCGAAGCAGTTTTTGATATGACCTTGTCAGCCTCATCTAGCCAAGTCCTCAAAAAAGTTTTAGGGTTTATTTGTTCTCTAAGGAGCTCCGCGTTTATACCATCTATTACATCATTCAGAAGTTGAAGTTGAGCTTTAGGAAAAGAAATGACCATTTTCATTTTCTCAGCAACTTTCTTCAAAAGGCTGCTCAAAACATAGCCTGCAAACCCAAAAGCAATATCTGCGCCTGCCATTGGTTTCAGAGAAATTACCATTTTCACCTTCTCGACAACTTTGTTCAAAAGGCTGTTCAAAACATAGCCTACAACCCCGAAAGCAATATCTGCGCCTGCCATTGGCTTCAGAGAAAGCCTGAAATCTGGCAAACGGAAATAAACTGCTCCCAAAGAAATATCAGCATTCCTCCTCCAGCGAAATACCCAAATCACCAGCAAAATTTGAATTCCTCTTCGCTCAAATTGGTCTGGTGCACCGCACAGAGAGCGAAGCCCTGGATCCATCCCACCAAACTAGATCCATGTGCGGCGCTCTGAATACAAGTGGAAACAACTTCCCTAAAGAACGAATCGTTATCAACATTTGGAAAGCACCTTGCAATTTGACTTAATCAACATCCTCTTGGTTTAGAAGGCCAGTAATATGATTTATTTGGATGCTAAATTGGTAAATATGATTTTGAATGGATGATGGAGATACTGATTAGTAAATTGTATTTTTGTGGGGTGTATAGAATAGGTTACACCACTTTTATAATTCTGATATATACCATTGGTGCAATAGAATGTTCAAAAGGGGAAAAATGGGAAGAAAAGAAAGATGCAATGAAGTGGAAAGGGAGTAGTATTGTTTATGTAAATTATTATTGGTATAGGTTGGGATGCAACTTCATGGAAAGAGAGTAGTATTGTTTATGTAAATTATTATTGGTATAGGTTGGTTTCCAACTTCATGATGACCTTCCACATAGTGGTGGAGGTTGACCACTTACAACAAAGAGCTTCGTAATGTTTCTGAAAACATGTGTGCTAGTGTTAATGTGGTGGTAAATGGATTGCAACAATGGGTTAGGTGATCAAGGTGGACAAGGGGGTGTAATGATAGAGATAAATGACTTATAGTAGGGGATCGAGAGATCAAATTACAATAAAGACAATCGATACAATGGATCAAAGAGGAAAGGGGATCCATGGGTTGGGTAATGTTTTTGAAAACACAATTTGGACATCATTATGGATGCATATGGCTTGCAACAAGGATTGAGGGATCAATGCAAAAAAGGAGGCATAATGATGAAAGTCGGATTTGGGAGATGAAATTACAACATTAGCAAACAAGGTTGATATTCAAAGAGGAGGGGGAGGGGGTTTGCGGATTCAATATACTTCTGATCTTTTTCATAAAAAAAAAAACTTAGAATATTTTGTATTGGATATGTTCGGGTTGGATAATGTATTTGAAAACACAATTTGGACATCATTATGGATACATATGGCTTGAAACAAGGATCGAGGGATCAATGCAAAGGAGGCATAATAATGAAAGCCATATTTGGGAGATGAAATTACAACATGAGAAAACAAGGTTGCTAGTCAAAGAAGAGGTGGTTTGGAGACTCATGAGTTCAATATATTTTTTATCTTTTTCATTAAAAAAAACTTGGAATATTTTGCATTGGGTATGTCCATCATTGATGGTCAAGGTGAAGTTCGAGTTGTTGACAAGGTGTTTCATAGGAATATATGTGTTCTAAACATATCTTTCGAGTTTCTATATGTGACAGGTTTAATAGGGTTTCAGTGATTAAAATAATATAACAATTTTAAAACGTTGTCTCGAATGTGTTTGCATTATTAGATATCTTCATGAGTCTTCAACATGTAGGTAGCTTAGAATTTGTTGCTTCTTTAAGTCTGTGTTAGAAAGTAATGTAGGTTTCACTTGTGTGTGGCCCATAAATTTGATGCTGCAAGATTTGGCTCTGACAAAATCTTGTGGAAGAACGAGACGAATGAACAGTGGTCGTTGTAGGAGGATGATATGGCTACGAGAACAACAATTGCGGCCACACGAGGTGCAAAGGAACGTCGAAATGGGAAAAAACTGTAAAGTAATTGACATTTGGCTTTATGGAGGGACCTAAATCAAGCACTTCATTATGAAGTTTATGAAAATTTTGGCCAATCACGTTACTTTATTAATGAAGAAGTGTCCATAAAAATAGTGACCTAAATCGCTAGGTAATTGACATTTGGCAAGGGATGAAGAAGTTTGTGAAAATTTATGAAGAATTTTATGGAGTGTTTAATTTATGTCACTATATATGGAGCAAAGATGGATGTAAGTAAAGAAGTAAGTAGATGTTTCAAGATTTGTTTTCCTGGGCATATAATGACAATATAAGTACTTTGTTTATGTAAATGTATTTGGAGTAGGGGGGATGTAGACAATGGAACATGTTGATGTTTCATAGCATCATAGATCATGCATACAATTGTAAGCATTTCTTATGGAGTTTGATTTAATCACATTTCTAAATGGGCATATAGTTGTAAGACCTATTTAGGCATGTGTACCCCTATTTGTCGCTTAACTAGTGCAAGGTCTACACATAGACCTAGGTGACAAAATAAAGGGGGATATGTTATAATTTTGGATGCCATGTTATAAACTTTGAGGGGGATATGGGTTTACCCCAAATTTAGTTTAAATTTGGAAATGTTGAGTTAAAATTGATTCGATAAAACAATAATTAGATTAACATGTATTTATTCATTAATGGGTTTACCATTGGTGCTTTATGGGTCCATGTTATTGGATTATCCATTGAATTCACTTGTCATATTTGATGTGATAAAGCCTATTTAAATGCTTGGGGAACTCCATTATAAAGTTCCTCAATTGACTTGTTTTTTTGCTAGCTTGGTTGACTGGTTGAGGGTAATAGAAGATATAAATTGGTTGTTGGTTTTTTTTATAAAGACTTTACAAAGTAAAAATATTTTGTTAATCTTGTTGTCTTTGTGTTCTTTATTTCTCTTGCAATGTTTGTAATTTTAATAATCACATTCCTAGCCCGAAAGGAAGGTAGTCAACCTATCAAGGCCTGAAAAATCGCAAGCAACAACAGTTAAGGATTCTCCCCAATAAATGTTCCCAACTAGCTCGTTACTGTTTGGTATGGGGAATCCATCCAGTTTACGGTCCGGCTATCGTAGGTCAAGTAACAAAAATAAAGGGTTTTACCGGTTACAGCCCGGCCCACCGTGTATGTTTTTAGTCTTTTGTATTTAAGTATGAGATCCAAGTGCCTATCTAAAAATGCCGATTGATAGAGAATACGAGGAGCGGTCACAATGTGATGCACAGGTTCTTACCTCTCGTCTTAACTCTCTCACATCTAAACCACACACAGCAAGAAAAACTAAAACTAACTATCTAACATATCCGTAGGGAGCAAGATTATCATTTATCAATGAGTAATGTATTTTGCGCATGCATTGAGAAAAATCACAGATAGTTTTTAGTCCTTTCATAACACATGAACATTTATAGATATATGAACAACCAGATAGCTAATTGTTTATGAACAACATGCATTACTCATAGTGGAAATTTCATAGAAAAATCTAAAGCGCATTTCTAACAAAAACATAGGTTCAAAGAGTTAGAACGATCTCACAGTTAATGGATCACAGCTGAAAATGAAATAGTTCACATTCAACAAATCCATTGCACAACATTTGAAACCTTCCACAAAGCTTTCTACAACAGGAAACTTGTAATTTCTTTATGCAAAAGGAAATAGTTCTTCTTACATTATACTCTCACAAATCTCTCTGGGAAAAAGTCATATACTACATTTGACTCTCCTATACTTATACAAAAAAGCAAAACTTTTGGGCTGCCCCCAAATGACTCTTGCACTTCCCCCAAATGACTCTTGGGCTTCCCCAACGTTTCAATTCTCAAAATTCGTCATGTAGTGAGTGCTCATACATTAGACAATATATTACATTTAAAACAAAAATTTAATAGAGCACTTTATGAAGAAGGCCCCGCTTGATCATTAACGAACTTTTTCCACGCTTGGGCCTCTGCTGCTATGCTTTCGAAATTTGAAGGTTCAAGAAAACGGATGTTGATCTCATATTTTGCAGCCTGATTCTTAACCACCTCAATTCTTGCTAGACTCAAACGTAACTGATCTTCAAGCAAATGGATGCTGACCGCTGAATGAGCTACTGCATTCTTCAGGATCTACTCATCTAAATCTTTGACTTGTTGTACCTTCTGTTTATCCTCCTGGTACCTGCTCTGCAACTATTCTATGAACAGCTCATGTTCAGGAAGTGCATCCAATCTTTGTTCTGCAGCAACTTGGCATCTGTTGTAGGTGACCAACACCCTTCTGCAGTATTCAGTACAGGCTCCTCTCGTTTTCTTCACAGTCTTCTTGAATTCCTCCGCAGTATTTATTGCAAATTCTAATAAGTCATAGTCCTGCTTCAAACTATGTCGATCCTTAGCTGGTAGCTTTGCAGGATTTCTTCGCTTGTTTCTAACCAAACTATTCTGTCAGGACTTCCAAAATATCCTGAGACATATCTACAAAATATGAAGTAGTGTCCAGGATTTCTTCCAACTTGCTATCTATCTATAAGATCATACACCTTTCTTCTTCAATAGACATTCGCAGTTGGTGCATTCTTCTTCGTTGGGCTAGGACATGCTCCTTTAGAGGCTAGATATCAGTTTGTTGTTCACTGGCATCCTTCAGTGATGCTGTTAATAAAGAAATATGTCCCTCAAAACTTGCTACCTGCACTTGGTATTGTTTTTCCCTTTCTTCTATGGTGGCCCTCTGTGCCTCCAACTCAACAACTCTACTCTGTCGCTGGTCTTTTTCTGCACTCAAAGTTTCATATGATATTTTGAGGTCATTGTTCTCTGTCTTCAAACCTTGATACTCTAGCTGTAACTTCTGTAGTTCTGCTAGACTATTCTGAGCATCCCTTTCATTTTTCTCTACTGAGACTTCCAAGGCCATCTTGCTTACCTACAGAGTTTGGAATTCTATCTTCGAAGCCCTTACTTCATTATGCATATCTTCAAATTTTCTCTTTAACTTGTTATCTTCATCCCTCTCCTTTTTTAGAGTCTCCTTTAATTGCGCTGCATTTTTCCTTGATTACTCAAGGTCTGTCATAAGTCTATCCACATTGTCTTCAGTGGCCTGGGTTAATGCCACCCCAGCTTTATCTGTCAGTCGCGGATCTGCATCTGTCCCATGCACCAAAGTTTTATCAGTAATCATCATACCTGATTGTCCCCCTGTTTCGACTTTTTTATCAGTTCCCTTGACAATCCTCTTCTTCTCCTTGTCATAAAAGATGGTGCTAAAATTAGGGACCTCTTCTCCTTCTTTTTGCAAAAAAGGTATCAGATTCAATCCAGAAAAAACAACCTATTCTTGGGTGCTTCCAGAAGTTGCAGCAGACTCTTGAGGGTCAGGATTGTCTTGTCCATGCCCTTGATCGATATGCTCCTATGCTTCTTGTGTAACTATTGTGTCAGTAGTTTGTTGGTCTTTCTTAGCTCCTGCTAATCTTAGACCTTCACTTTCCTTTTGTTTTTTCTTTATCTCGTCATCTTCCTTTTTCTTTCTTTCTTCCTCTTCCTTTTTTGTTGCTTCCTCTGCAGCTTTCCTTTTTTCTTCTTCTTCATTTTTTAACCAACTTTCAGCCTCTTGTGTTAGCCTCCTAGCATCCTCTTCCCTCTTCTTGGCTTCCTCTTCTTCAGCTTTCTTGTGTGCGGTTTTGCCTTTACCGCCCACAATGGTGATTTTCTGTTTAAACTTTTTCTTCAATGCAGTCATATTCCTTGCATTCCTGAAGATTTCTTCATCCTTGTCCCAGAAGTTTGTATATTCAAAATGAACATTTGCTTCCTTACAATGCTCTGCAACCTTATTTCGAGAGTCATTTATGTGGAAGTTCATCTCCCCAAAACGAAAATGCTCTAACTCTTGTACAAATTCAGCAGTTAGTTTGACCTTTGAAAATTTGTAACTTCCCAGCCAGAAAGGTATGGTAGGATAGGATGCCTTCTTATGTTCAAACAAGAAGCTTCCTACACCATCTAGATAAACTTGCCTAATCGCTTTTTTATGCACCACATAATCAGTGGCATACTTAGGAAGTAAAGAAGGTGCCCTAGAGAAACCATACATTCTAATGTACATCCCCTCCTCAGTCAAATAATAGCTCCCATGTTCCTTAATAACTTTGAATGCCTCCTCGAACATATAGCTGCATTATGTCAGGAAGATTAAAGTGTACAAAGGCATAATGAAATGTTCACATATCTCTTTATAGTGGCTATAATATTTGTGTGCCCAAAAACGTTTGTATGCAGTGTACACAGGGGTTCTGTCCCTGTCTCAATTGCACCTTAAGGTTGGAAATGACTGGGTACACAATATACAGTCCACTAAGATGGAGCTCATATAGAACTCAGACTTCTTCTGGGACACCCCTCCCAAAGCTGAAGATATACAGGCTAAGAGGTTGATAGACACTATGTTTGCCCAGTTGAATATGGTCCCTTGAGTGGGCACATAAAAAATAATGGGTATCCATCCTAACTTGAAACTTTTACCATGAGCTCTCCCAAACACTCATTTCAGCATTAGTGCTATAAACTTGTAAGAAGTCCGGAGAGTGGTTGTATCATACTCTCCTGATGGCCTGGTTCAAAAGTTCTTCCCAGGTATCATCATTCTCTTAATCGTTTCAACCAAGTCCAAATTTATTTCTTTCAACCAACTTTAAGTTAAATATACTTGAGTAGGAGGTAGGTGATATGCCAGTGAGACATAACTAGGACAGTATGCAGCATAGCCCTGTTTGGCAGTATTTGCTAAGATCATCATGGTCACATCTGCCATAGGCAGGATCCAGCTGATCACCTTAGAGCATGGGAACAACTCTAGTCTAGTGGCTACCTTCATCAGAGCAGATTTTTCGATATTGGCATATATGGTCAGTTCTTCAAATCCTGCATCAGGCACATCCTATTTTGAGATCATCTGATATATCTCACCCCATTTGTATTCTGGCTCTACCTTCATCAGAGCAGATTTTTCGATATTGGCATATATGGTCAGTTCTTCGAATTCTGCATCAGGCACATCCTGTTTTGAGATCATCCGATATATCTCACCTCATTTGTAGTCTGGCTCTACCCTGGTGGTAGCTCTAGTGTCTTCATAGATATATTCCACCTTAGTAATGATCTCCACATCTGGTTCTCCCTCAGCAACAGGAGCCTTTTTCTTTTGTCTTTTAAACATATTTCTTTTGAAGAAGTTGCCCTGTCATAAACCAAACATGCTCTTAGGCTATTGGAGTTTTCAATCAGTGTTCTAAGAACAAAGAAAAACTGTATAAAAACATTTACCTCTTCCATATTCATTTTCAACAGATAAACTATCAAAAAATTAATGCATAATAGAAAATAACCAGCAAGAAGAACTTCTGCAAGCTAGGTCTAAAATTCTAAGTCCGTTTTGCAACTAAACATGACCCTGATAGAAATATGCATCAATTAAACCGAAATGCATTCTAACTCTTCACCAAAACGAAAAACCCCTATCAGTGAGGCTAGCCATTGAAAGTGTGGCCCTATCCGGAACACGCAGGAATCCCAATTTGACTGCAAATCAAACCCTCCAACGTCCCAAACAAAAAAAAGGGTAAATGCCTACGACAAAAAGAGAACTGAAAACTCCCTCCCCGGATTGCCATAAGCAATCCCACAAAAACCGGTGCAGACAGCGTAACGCTTGTCTACACCAGCTTCCTAAACCTTCGGACCAGGTTCGAGCTTTCATAACGGCTTGAAAACAGGCTCAAGAAAACAAACCCCCCCACCGTAAATGTTGTGAAATTGACCAATACTTCACGTCGTAATCATACTTAGACGGCCAACTACCATACGACGGGGAAAAACCCAAACAGGGGAAAACCCTAGTTCCCAAAACAACCAGTAAACTCAAGAGAAATGAGAAACCATGGTTGGCCTACCTAGCAAGCAAACTGCAGTTGACGGGATGGTCTAAAAAATCCACGGTAGCACTTCGAACGAACGAAATCCTGACAGCTAAGCACAGATGCACAGTTCGACAGGGACAGAGCAAGCAAAAGTTCACAAGGATAACAATAAAATAATAACCAACCCCAACATATAGACCTTAGGTGAAAAAATGTCAGCAGAAAAAAACTTCCATCAGTGAGCGGAATAACTAAGCATTGGGAGATTAGTTCAACAAGGAGCCGCAACGGCGGGAGCCATACAGCCTAAGGGTTCCGCAACAAAAAACAACATCGACGAAATAAAACACTAAAAACTGCAGCATCGAATATCGGAACGACTACAGCATCGGATGATTAGTTCAGTAAAGACCCGCAACGGCGGAAGTCACATGGACTAAGGGTCCTGCAGCAATCGAAAACATCAGTGAAGATCAAAGCAAATCATCGGTGAACGGAACAACTATACGTCGGATGGTTAGTCTGGTAAGGAGCCGCAACGGAGGAAGACATAAGGACTACGGCTTCCGATCAAAGTCATAAACCGTTCCGAGAGCGAAAAACAAAAAAAAATCATAAAGTCAAAAGTTAAACAATAAAACCACGGCATCAGAAAATATAAGAGTTAACCGTCAGAACATTCATCATTTAGCTTCTGCAACGGCGGCTACGTAAAGAACTACGGCCCTGATTCATTGTTCAAATGACTTCCGACAGTATAAAAGGAAATTATTGACAAACCAAAACTTCAAGTTCAAGTTAATCAAAAGATAGTTATTCACTTCCGAAAATGGTAAAAAATTTATTCAATTCAACCTCAAACGATCCAAATTTGTAACAGAAGACAACAAAGTTCAGTAATCCCAAACAAATCTAGGCAAGATAAAATTAAAAGGAAGGTCCAAAATTTTAAAAAATTTGGGAAATAGTTGCAGCTGCAACACAACCAAAAGATGTGTAGTATGACCTAGAAGGATTTGGAATATACCTATCTAAATAATAGTATGATTAGATGTAATAATTTTTAAGACTTGAATAATTTTCCATCCACAAACTAGTTGTTTATTCATGGAATCATTTGTTGTTAGTTCCACATTTTCTCATGTTTAAAATGAGTGTGTTATGTTGCAGATGGTGGAAATGGATGGATCTATAAAGACTTAACCCCCTTCCCTTCCTTATATGATTATGAATGAGGACATAGAGACCCATATCCCACCTAATGGACAATTTCTTTTATTTAGGTCACTCTACTTAACTTTCACACACACACACACACAAAATTAGGGATTGTTCATCAGTACTAGCTAGTTTTTTTGCCAACCCTTGATTTTTGAATGAGACTTGTACACTCTAGTGACACTTGGACATTAAATGGTCTGTCCTTATAAATTATAGTAGTTGGTTTGATCTTTAAACAAATTACTTATTGTCACTCCATTTCACCTAGTAATGTGAATGGGTAATCCTCTTGGTTCCTTCCATAGAAGAATAGAAATTGAGGTTGAGGTTCATTAAACATTCAATAGATTTTGTTGAAGTTGTCGATCCCAAATATCTGCCCAGGATAGGTTGATTCATCACCTTATCTAGTGTCGATGGGACTCTAGTATTGAATGGATTGCATAAATACATTGAACTAAGACACTACTTGAACCAAGCCATTGAGTAATATGGGATTGGATGGATATTTGCATCATATAAGGATAAACTTTTATATCCATGGGACTATTAATGAAGAAGTCTCCAAGCAACAATTCCATGTCCATATAAGTCATGGCAAGTGCCTCAACATAGAAAACGTGCACTCTCCTAGTAAGCGATACTTGTAAGGTTACATTAGGAGAGAGAAGATTGGAAGGATGAATTTGAATTCCATGCCATCATCCCATACCATTAGTTATGCCCATACATAGGTCATCATTTTCATAATGAATTTTATCCATGTTTGTTCCTTAATTCAAGGGACGATTTTCCACACTCTCTTAAGGTGTGGCCCTATTCATTAGTGTATATTAACATAATACCTCGTCCTAAGCTCCATATAAATGGATAGTACCATAATTAATCCACGCAATCGATAAGGAGGTTCATGAATTGATTAAATTAGACACCACATTATTCTTCATGTTGGTCTGTGAGAAAGTTGATTTAGTGAACTCAAATATGAGTCCAATCACACAACGTTTTCAGATCTAAAAATCAATTGGATAGGGATTTTCCTTGTTACAGATCTTTTTTTTTTTTACCGAAAAAGGACAACTTTATATTATATAAAATTGTGTCTGAAAATACAGCGTAAGATTACAAAAATTCTGAAATTAGCATCAGTATCTAAAGGGACAATAAATCGTCATCTAGTACAAGCAAGTATTTACGGTTGTCATTCTGCCTCTAAAACAGTCCAGTCTTTAACCTTCAATTCTACTACAACCAAAAATAAAGTTGTAACCACATAGTGTACTAAAAACATACAAAATTGGTTCCATCGAATAGTTCCGCATCCAGTGTATGTCAAAAGGAGAGTTAGTGTAAACTCAAGAGACCAGAATCAATGAGCACGCCATCAGAAAACTCCTCCCAAGTGATCGATCCTACCCCTATGTCAATTGCCCTCTTAGACAGGTCGTCAGCCTAAGTGTTGAACTCCCCATAGATGTGATGGAGGAAGAGATGGGTAAAGAGACCCATCATCATTTTTACTCGCTCAAGCCAATGGAAGAGAGTGACAAAATGAATAGAATGTATGTCCAAATCCCAGTCCACAATAGATTTGGAATTCCCTAAGACTAGTGATAATGAGATCTATCGGCACCTAGCAAAGTATAATAAACCCCACAGAGCCAATAGTTATGCTCTAGTATTTGTGCCATTCCTTACGTCCATACGCAACAAAAAATAATGATTCTCCTCCAGGTTAAGAACCATTCCATCCCCACATGAACCATCCCTCTCTGCCCCATCAAAGAAACCAATCCTGGAGCCATACATAATAGAAGGATAACATATAGTTCGGGCCCTCAATCTGGACCCATAAACTGTTGAGCTTGCGAAGAAGGAACACACCTTATGCACTATAAAGCTGGCATCTACAAGAGCCTGTTGGAAGATGTGAAAGTTCCAGACTCACCATATTTCCCATATAAAGACCATTGGGAACATAAGAGAAATATGGGAATGTTTACCAGCCTGGAGCAAAAATTCAGCAATAGAACCATCTTCCCAAGTCCACAAAACAATTTAGACCACTGCAAATAAACAACCACAAATTTCGGAAGAAAGAACAGTCAGCAAACAAATGTTCAACCATCTCCAGCGCACTGTGGCAGAAAATACATCTACTAGGCTCGGAGAAACCACGTAGTTGTAAAGAATCCCAAGTCAGGATTTTGTGTCTTAGGGTGAGCCAGATGAAGCACTTAATTTTGGTAGGGATTTTAACTTTCCAAAGAGCCGATGACCACCAAGTAGGCTCAAACTCCCATCGTTGCTTGATTAGTGAAAGATAGGCCAATTTTGTTGTGACTACACCCATTTGATTATTACCAGACCATACCAGCTTATCGGAGTTCTCATTAAGTGCAATACCTACATCTCGCAGACTAGAAGTGTATTCCTCCCATTCCCTGGCCACATCACCAGTCAAGCCTAACTCTTCCGAAGATAACCAACCTGGTTCAAAATCCACTCCAACTTCATAAACCTGCTTTAAAACGACCAAGTTTCTGTGATGTAGATGAGCCAAAAGTGGAAGAGAGAGGAAACATTGTTTGATACTCACAATAGGGTCCAAACCAATAAAAATGTTTCCTCTCCCCGCTTGTCAACAAAAATCATGGAGAATTATAAAGATGGTCGACATCAGACTTTTCCAGATGGTCGAAGATACAATAACCTTAAAATTAGCAGCCCGAATCCAAGTAGAAAGTGGAAGCCTTGTCATATACTTCGAATTCATAATTCTACCCCAAAGCTTGGGAACCATAAGTCCCCTCCACAGACTCTTAGCACATAACAAAAGATTAAATAAACCAAGATGTTTGATCCCCCAACCACCCCAGGATTTGGGCATGGATAGTGAATCCCAACCAGCCAAGTGAAATTTTGATATGTCTTGTGTTCCAACCCACAAGAATCGAAATATCAATCTGCGAATAGACAACAGAATTACAACAAGAACACGAAAGAGAGCAAACCAGTAAACTGGTAAAGATTGAAGAACCGAAGTCACTAGAGCAACCTTGCCACCCAGAGACAACCACCTCAACATCCATCAATTCATATGTCGATGAAATTTCTTTAAGAGCCACGACCAGTCCGCAAGCTTATAATTATTAGGCTTAAGATAAAAACCCAGGTATGTCATCCCAGTGTCAAGATGACTCGCTGGAAAAGGAAAGAGCATGTTAATCTCATCCATCACCTTTTGATCAATACCAAAGTGTCTAAAGCAAGACTTATGGGAACTAAACGACATACCCGAAGCCCTGCAGAAAAGATTGGTCAAACCCTTTATATGAGACCATTCAGAAAGATTACCCAACAACAAAGCTAGAAGTGTCCACACAGGACATAATCCAATAAGTAATACGAAAAGGGAGGCCCACCTATAATAAAATTAACCGAAAAAAGGACCTATCAACCTTGTCATATGCTTTCTCCAAATCCATTTTAAGGGTCAAAGCAGGTAGTTGCTTATGCTTGACCAAGTGTAGCTTTCTCCAAACTAAGCTTTCAACACTGCCTTCATTTGGTTCCATTTTTCAATCCATTCGGTTTCCTTCCCTTCAACCACATCTTTTGCTTTGATTCTCCACCACAGCTTGGCAATGCTTGTGAGAAACATCACTGCAGCATTAATCTTGGCTTCATTCAAACTGTTGTTTATCTAATCCAAGTATTACTCAATGACCTTGCAAAAGTTTTTAAGTAACTTGGCATTTTGGGTGCCATCATACAGTTCGGGTTCTTTCATTCTTATTTTTTTGGTGGTTGTTGAACCATGCCCACTTGCTAAGGCCCATTTTAGCAAGATAAGGGTGCCATCTTGCTCCTTTACGCGAAGTTG
>LPNX011160791.1:157639-197639 GCA_001517045.1 Pseudotsuga menziesii | reverse complement strand
CATTACAAAGTGAAAATTTCTAAACCCTTTTTGCTTTTCTCACTGTAACCTAGCAAAATAACTCTGACTTTATATTTTTTTTGTTCTTACTCTTTGCCGACTTTTTTCCTCTTGAAATTGCAGTCTTAGCATCCAAGTAGGTGAACTTCTCGAGATGTCTTCATTGTCTGGGGTTTGATCATCTTGCTTCGCTCCTTTAGAGCGTTCACGCCACTCTTCACTTTGCTCCTAATGTTTTGCTCTCTCTGTCAGATGTTTGCAAGCAACATCAATTGAACGCAATTTGCGCTATTTTCACAGAGAAGGTAACTTACTCTGATAACAGAATCATCTGCATAGGCGTTCCTGCCAAACAATTTCATAAACAAGGAACCTTGCTTCCAGAACAGGGTGTACAGAATCAACTACACTAAACAAATAAATGGGTTTAATATGATGCTCAGTTAAATCTATAAGTGCAGATCAAAACAAAATTTCCATAGTTCCATGAAGGTGCCCAAAAACAGGCCTAACAGTCTGATAATATCCATGATCATTCTCCATACTACGCTACATCAACAAGGAGAAAAATCAAACATTAACAACAGATTCAATGATACAACATCGTCTCTCTACAGAAAGATAGGATTATTTATAAAAGAAGAATTTACAGATATTATAATTTACACCTAGCAATTGCAACAAGGATTCAAATTTCTCCAATCAGTGCTGCGCTCTATTGACCACAGCCTTCTTTTTCCGTCACTGCTCTTCCTCTTATAGCGAGTGCTGCATCCTCCTGACTGCAGCACCCAATTTACCACTGCGCTTCTGCTGAAACTGATCTTCCTCCAACCATTTATTGGCAACTCTGGTACTACAGTGGCATGAATGCCCACGTGACCTTGTTTAATAATTGTTTCTAGGTACGATTACAGAACAGAGGTCCCTTCTTTAGGTTGATAGCCCCACGAACTAGCTCCCTACCTTCCACAGGCTTAATCTGGAACCTGTGGGTTTCAGATCTTGTAGCTCTGGCTGTGACTCAAAGTCTCAAACACTGGAGTCTGGCCCTTGTTCAGGCCTCTGCTCTAGTTCTTCTCAGACACTATGGCTTTAGTTCTGACTCAGTCTTGGTTTTAGCTTCACAATCTAAATCTGAGACCTAAGGGTACCAGGGTTTGTGGCTCTGGCTGTAATTCAAGCTCTGGCTTTTGCTGACGCCTCTGCTCCGGCTCTAGCTCTGCGTAGACTCTCTAACATTAGCTCTGGCTTCTTGGCTCTAACTCGGGCTTTCTCTTTTCATCTTCACTTCTATCTTCCACCAGGGGTTTAGAGGATTATACATGAGTGACATTTTTGCCCAACCCTTGATCTTAATGGGAAAGTGGCTCACACTCTTCCCCATTTTTAAGAAAACCCTTGTGCTCTCACACTCTTCCCCGCTTTTAAGAAAACCCTTGTGCTCCTCCTCTGCAATGCAACTCGCCGGATGACAAAATACATTCTTTTACTTTAACTTGTTAAATCTTTCCCACAATATCCGTCTTATAATCTTCAATCAAACGGCGATCCCTAAGGAAGTTGATTAAACACTGCCCAATGTCGTGCAAATAGCTCTCTACAAAGCCTTCTTCTATCCAACATTTCTATGACTTCTTCCCAACTTATTACTCCCTCTTCTGGATAAATTGCAACATAGCTCTCTCCATTGCTATTAACAAACCCTTCAAGACCTTCTGCGATCCAACATTTCATGACTTATTCACAAGTCGATTACTCTGTCTTCTGGATAAACTGCAACATAGCTTTCTCCACTGCCTTTAACAAACCCTTCCAACCCTTTGTGCTATCCAACATTTCATGACTTCTTCACAATTGATTACTGTGTGTTCTGGATATATTGCAAATCAAACCAATCAAGTCTTCAAACGATATGATAGAACATTGTAACTCCATTTCAGACGTTGAAATAGCTTTTCCAAAAACCCATTGTTCATGTCTTATAGATGGCTGGCATCAAATACACTTCTGGCTAGTGGCAAACCCTTGCACTCCATTGACTGCAATTTCCTGAGTTGTGAGAACAATTTTAGAACCTCTTTCATTCCAGGACACTCCTAGGCTTTAAAGCTCAAGAATCCTCCACATATTGTCCAGTATCAAAAGAAAAACCTTCTTCTTTAAATAAGAGAAGAACATATCTTTGGAGACTTTTACACAAATGATGAGATCAAATGAAGTGATTACTTTGTTGCTCCCCGCTTAGGTTAACCACCTCACAAGCTTCGACTGTGCGGTTCGCATATTGTTTCCAGAAAAAACAGATTTGGAAATTTTTATTGGTATCTGGGTAAGCTGAGTAAAGTTTCACCGCTGAGTGGAAAATTGGACTGGTTCTCTGAGTGGAGTTTAACAACGTTATGTTCTTGATCTTTGATATCTTTCCCAATTCTGTAACGGTAGAGACAGTTAGGCTGACAACCCAAGCAATTTTTGAGTTGCTGGTACTGGATATCGATATAGCCTTGTCTGTCTTGTCCACTGAATTCTTCACTATTTTTTTAGGGTTCTTTTGTTCTCAAACGAGCTCTGCATTTATCTCATCTATTACATCATTCAGAAGTTGAATTTGAACTTGAGGGGAAGAACTCACCATTTGCACATCCTCAACAGCTTTGTTCAAAACGCCGCTCAAAGCATAGCCTGCATCTCCAAAAGAAATATACCTGCAGGCCATTGGCTTCAATACTGAAGTCTGCTAAGCCAAAATAAACTGCTCCCAAAGCAAAATTACGATTTCTCCTTCCTCGGCGAAATCACCAGCAAATTTAGGATTGCTCCTTGGCGAAATCAGCAAAATTAGACTTCCTCCTGTCAAATTGAACGAGGGCTCTGCACAGAGGGCAGAACCCCCAATGCATCCCACCAAACTAGGTTACGTGTGTGGAGCCCTTAATTAATATATCCCAAACTAGTTTCCTACCACAACAAAAGACCTTGGAGAATTATTGGCACTCAACAGCTGGAAGCAAATTGAGTGTAGAATCATTTGTACCAGACTGTTGCGAAGCAAGTGGCAACTTGACTTTTAGCTGAGTAGAATAATAGGGAAACTTTTTCATTGATTTTAACGCTCGAAATATAATTTTTTAAGCCGAGTAGAGTAGGATAATAGACAACTTTTTTATTAACTTTTTCATGGCTTTTAAAGCTAGTAGTATAATTTTCTTTTGTTAGCGTCAAAATTGGTAAATATGATTTTGAATTAGGTAACTGCCATATTCTTTGTCCTTGAACTTATTTTTTTGGTCAAGTTTGTTTTTTTGGGTGTTAAGTTACATATTCTCATTAGAATTGAATATAGATTTTCTGAGTTACATACTTTAGGACTCATTCGTATATCATTTTTATCTAAACGTTATGATTTTTATGATCTTTATATACCTAGGATTTAAAAATAAAGTTGATGCTTTTCTCTTTTCCATATCAATAATTGATTTTAAAGACAAAATTAATGCTTTTCCATATCAATGATGGTGCCTTTTATACAAGCGACTATGGTATATAAATTCCAATTTCATTTTTATTGTTTTTTCAATTTTCAATGTTAATTTATTGAAAAAACATTTAAATAATTTGCCAAAGATATAAATATTAGAATGAATTGTGTTGGTGTTTTTGATGTTCAAAGGTTCCCACTTTAATGTTGGAATTTTAAAACATTTCATTTATGAAAAATTGACCATTTTAACCATCTAAATATATATATTTGACAAATTCTTTCTTTTTTCCTTTCTTTTCTTATTTTTTATTTTATTTTATGAGCTTCTAAAAATGTTGATTGTATTTGAAAGAATGCAAAACATCTCATAAAGAGCATTTTTCCTATAAAATTCCAACCATAGTTATCAAATATGTCCATATTGGACTATAAAATGTGAAAATTTGATAAATCCATTGAAATGCTAATAATTTGGGGTCAATACAATTGGATTGAGTGGAAAACTTGATGCTACCTACATCTTTAATCATATTTCCAATGTTATATTCCCTAGGTTTTGCCAACATTGGTCATATTAACAAA
This sequence comes from Pseudotsuga menziesii, assembly GCA_001517045.1. Taxonomy (NCBI): domain Eukaryota; kingdom Viridiplantae; phylum Streptophyta; class Pinopsida; order Pinales; family Pinaceae; genus Pseudotsuga; species Pseudotsuga menziesii. Next base: position 193,573 of record LPNX011160791.1, on the reverse strand, counting down.
TGCAGCTAAGTTGTGTTCTATTGAATGCAAAGCATTCATTAATTATCACTAGAATCATCACCATAGTTATAGATTTCTTAAAGTACACACTTAACCTATAGTTTCTAATTTCCATAATTATTGAATAATAATTATGTTAATTCTCTTGTTAATCAATGCAATAATCACAATCCCATGCAAACCTTGAACTATACTCCCAAATAATGGAAAATATTTGCTATATTACTAAATTGAATGTGCTTAATTTTGAATTATATTTAATATATTTAGATCTTTCAATCATGAACGCCTTCTTATTTTATATATTTATTTTTGAGTAGTTATACTCTAGAATTGAAATTTTCTATTTGGATTGTTATCATATCGTACCAAATTTGAATCCAAATCTGAATTCGAATTCAAATCCGAATTTAAATTCAAAGATGGTAACTATGATTCCAACATTACATCGTACCATCAAGGAAAAATAACATGTATTTTGGGTGTCACTTTCACATGCAAAGGGAACACTATGACACGGAGATAGATGTCATTGGACGTATTTCAACAACAAAAAGCATCAATGCTCTATTGTTTCCCGTCATCCTTTTTAACCCATGTTCTAGTGATAGGACCATCTTAGGACTAACATTGAGGATGGTAGGCAATCTAAGAGGGAAAGGTTTTATGTTTGGAGGTTGAGTGTACAAGGATTAAATGCTACACACACAAATTGTTGTTGGATTTATGGTTACGTTAATGACATTTGTCAAAGGGAAATTCCTTTGTATGGGGATGAAGTTTAGTTGAGAAGTTTATGATACCCCAACATTAGACAAATTAGTGTTGTTGTGGTGGCCATGTTTGGAGATGATTGAGAGATCCACATAATCATGGTTTGCTAAAGGAAAATTGCATTACAAGCACAAAGTTTATATGAGGGTGAAGTTCACTTGAGTAGTAGCACAAATCTTATTGGCATTTACAATAACACTTTGACCCATCTTTCCTATTCAATGTACTACTTAACTCTAGATGTCAACCTCAATTACAATAGATGTATTTTAATATTTTTCAATGTTGTTGACCATAAAATTATCATTTTTTTTAGAACATCTTAACGGAATTTTAAGGAGTCAAACAACTAATATGCAAATTAGCTCTTACATTTAGCACATTTATCTAACTCATAAGATGAAATTAACTAAGACATCACATCAATTTTATGTCATCTTTTTTTTCAAATAATCATTTTCCATGGTTTCTTATGCGTTATATATCAGTAACAATAAACAATAGATCACATTTGATCCTATTGGCCCTAGGAAAAGTGCATACCAGTTTTGGTCGGAAATGTGAAGAACCAAATCGCAAGGCGAGCAAGGCCATGATGGAAAAGGAGAAGAGTAAGTCAAATCCGGGAATTTGACATGGTTTGAGGAAACAACAAATGTAATGGTGAGTTAATTTAGACTAAATATTTTATTTTGGGGAATGGGCATGATTATAAATTGGGTCATTTGTGCCTTTGTTAATAGTAAGGAGATTTATTGGGTTAGTTAGAAAACCAGTCGACTGTCAGTTGAGAACTAGTCGACGATTGGAACAAGAATTGTAAGATGTATATAGGGTCGATCCATGTTGTGTGCAGATGACTCTCGATCCCGGTGATGTTGATGATCCTTATGACACTTCATAACCTTGAAGGGTGTGAGATATTTTAGAGGCTAAGAGGCTTACGATCTTTCATGACTCTAATTGGAGATAGAGCTCGATCGAAAAACAATTATGAGAGGGAGCTCGATTGAGAAGTCGACATAAAGAAGAAAGAAGACATGAGACCATGAGAAAAACAAATAAAACTCATTCATTGGAAAGAAGATTTTTGAGAGAAGTCTACAAGCTGTGTGTGTAGACTAAAAGCATTCCAAATATTACTCATGCCATATGAAAAGTTCTTTTGTGGTTTTTCCTATATGGGTTTCCATGTTAAATATATGTGTCTTCGATGTCTTTATATCTTATGTTTGAATCTTTATGAGTTTGTCACAGTTATATTGATATAATATTGTGGAATGTTAATGACAATGATGGTAGACATGCTTTAATACTATATATTTTATATGGTGTGACTGTGTCGACACATCAACCTACTTTCTTGTTGTGTATGGGTCAACGGTAATCCATCCCTCTGTTTCGGTCGAGCAACTTGTTAATGTTGAGATGAAGAAATCCCTTTCCATGACTACATAAACATGGTTCCAACAATCCCCTTAAATATCTCGGGTGAGACTTTACCTTTGCAAGTGTTGTTGACATAGTTACACTCTATCGGGCCAATATCTTGGGCTTTGTTGGACGGACAAGGAATTATGGACCTGGGTTAGTGGAATCGATGCCAACAAATGGTTCCATTGTCGAGACCTAAATAATTGTGAAGGGGACATGTCTTGGAACCCGACAAAACCAGACATTCAAGATTGGGTGGATTACAAAGTAAGAGAGTTTGCACATGAAGAAAGTAAAAGATTACAATTCAATCCGACTGAATGGTTATAAAGATATATTTACTAATACACTCATGAAATTTTCTTTAGTGAATTCCCCATTCTACTGCATGAATGGTTTTCGAAGCTAGCGACACAGAGGAATATTTTTTAAGGCAAAGAACCCATAGATTAGACTCCTTAGTTAATCTAGCCATTATAATGTCAGTAATCTTATTTCTAGGGTTGTCGACTTCTGGGTTGATATCATTTTGGAGGGATACATTACTGAGATTGGAGTCGAAATGATAAGATCATACAGTGAGATAGAAAGATTTATTCCAAGAATTTTGAGGTCATTACTTTAAATCTTTAAAATTATGGATAAAGATGCTAGTCTGTGAAAAGGGGATCCTGAGGTTGGAATCCAATGAGTAAATAAATGTGCGTGGAGGACCCGAGTGATGTCGAAAGAAATGCTTGAACAAGATGGACAAGAGTAAGCTGAGATTTTTTATATCGATAGTGAGAATAAGCAAGAGGGTGGTCGCTTAAGGTCTGGAAGAATATTTCAGTCGGGAAAGTGAAGAAGGGTTGCGACAAGAAGAGGAAGTTGCAGCGTGACCGAAGGAAGGGACTACGAGTTGGCACCACGTCTCGATGGAGAATCTTACAACGAAGAGGAAGAATATCAGCTTATTCCTGAAGACGAAGAGGAAGCACTAGATCCAGACCAGGACTACGACATACCCACGACCCCGCGTACATCTACAACAACCGAGGTAAGACCTAAAAGTGCATTGAAGTGTGGCTTTGTAAATCATAGCAATAGTAATAATCAAGATAGTAGTCAAGGAATTCCTACTGGTGAAACATTTAATTCAAATTCAGCAATACCCCAAGTAAACAGAATGTCTGGGAGTGACATAAAGTTACCTATATTCAATGGGAACAGGTTGGAAGACCCTGACCAACATTGGTTCCTGTGTGAAGTTTTCTGGACAGTGTGACAGGTCCAGGATGAGGCTATAAAAAGATCCAAGATGGTCACAACCTTTAGGGGTCGTACTCTCAACTGGTATCTGAATTTTTCTGTGGTTCCCGTAGGGGTTCCTTATGAGTCATTGGATCAAATCTGGATTGGACTAATCGAAGAATTCAAGAAACCTGAGTCTGAGTTGCAATGTATCATGGAATTAAAAGAAATTAAGCAATTGTTGGTTGAGTTCGTTTGGGACTTCGACCAAAGATTTAAGACTCCGATGACTAAAGTGACTTTCCAAATGCCAGATGTTCAACATAAAGAATGATTTATTGCGGTGATGTTACTGCATATCTGTGTTCCCTTAATGCAACATAAGATTGTATCCCAAAGGGAAGCTCTTAAGCTTGTTATGAAATTGGAAGCTTCGTTGGTTGGAGAAACTGGAGCATGAATGATGCAAATACAGTCGCAGCTTGCTAATCTAATGTTGCAAATACAAGATATCATGAAAGGAAAATAAATTCAAGAAGATATATGGTGTACAAGATGCATAATTAAAGGCCATCATAAAGATTCATGTCCATCTTTCTTGAATTATATTGAATTAGGAGCGCCAAACCCGACATGTTCACAAGGAATGCCCTCGTGTTGAATTTTGTAGAAAAGAGGTCATCGATCGGAGGACTGATTGTATCTACAAAAGATAGTAAGTGCAACTGCTATCTTATATTGTAAATTATGTCGATTTGTGGGACACGACAAGAAAGACTGCATAGTGTACCAATTGCTACGAGAAAACACTGTTGACACATATCTGACGAAAAATGAAGAAGAAATGCAAGTCAAGCGAGCTCAGGCACAATACCCTCAACCAAGGGGGGTGGTATTCCATAAGGGGCCAAAATATTTGTTATAATTGCAAACAAATGGGACATTTTTCTAGAGATTGTACTAATCCCACATCGACGTGTTCATATTGTAAAGCATTGGACCATATTGTCGAGGAACGCCCACAACTGATTGCTAAATGGCAGGCCAGAAAACTAGGAAACTATAACCAACCTCAAAATGCAAATTAAAATATTCATAAGATTTCTGTCGAACCTCAAGAACCTAATATTGTTGTTGCAACAAGAGGAGGTGTTGTGACTAGAGGATATCAAGGAGCACCATGGGTTCGATCGGTGACAAAATAAAGTGCCATTAGATGTCTATAAAGAAAAGGGAGTTTTCTTCGATGCACGTGATGAGTTAGTTGACAGAAATCAGGCGTCAACATCTGCTACTATCCCAGTGTTAGATGATGCACCAATCTTGGAAATGCCTCAAAGATTTGATCATTTATTCCAAAGAAAGTCGACAGGGAAGGTAATCAATTTGAATGATTTCTTTAAAAGTTGTTTAGCACTTATAGAAGATAGGGATTGATTAGTAGAACTGTCGTCTCTAGTTGAAGAACCTCAACTAAGTGTGCGACTAGAGAAAAATGTTAACCACATTGGTAAAAGAATGAAAATTGTCACGAGTTAAGAATGAATGCTTAGTTAGGTGATTATGATATGGATTTTATCATGCTATATTTGGGGTCAGATGTTAATATATTGACAAGAAAAACCTGGTAAAGCATGGGAAATTCGAGACTTGTATGGTCTCATGTTCAATTACATTTACTCTATCAATCAAAGGTCTTTCTTATTGGTCGACTGGCACAGGTTCCTGTCGAAATGGAAGGATTCCAGACTTACGTAGATTTTGAAGTCATAGACATTGTCGATGATAGAAATCCATATCTCGCATTTTTGGGGATCAATTGGGCTATTGGAAATCAAATAATCATCAATTTCAAAAGGATCAAGATAAGGAACTACATGTGGTCTCCCAAATTGATCCTCTAGAGGGCTAGAGATATGTCGAGCAAGTGAACAATGAAGGATAAGATTGATATTTAGATAATATTTACAATATTTCCTCTGCAATGGATGACTATGTCAACCTGATAGCTAATGGTAATGTGAGTTGGCGAAGTATTAGCTCATGTACGTCAGACTTAGGAGAAGCTCTAGAGAATTCACAGAATTGACTACATGAAGTGTTGATGTGAAAATGTGCAAGAAACACGAAATACGTGTGGGGATATGCCGAGGTTACAACTCTAATGAAAATATTGTTGAAGAAAGATGTTGAATTCCAATGGAATGAGCAGTACCAAGAGATTCTGGATGTTCTTAAAGACAAGATGGTCTCAGTTCCTATATTGGTATTTCCAGGATGGAAAAATGAATTTCATGTACATGTCGACACGTCATATATCGCGCTCGACATAGTACTCTCACAACCAGGTGAGGGTGCTCTTGATCACCCCATTACATTTGCTGGTGGAAAGTTGTCGACGACAAAAAGGAATTATACCACTACTGAGAGGGAAGGACTTTCCATGGTATGCTCTCTAGAAGTTTCGACAATATTTGCTAGGAGGTCATTTCAAGATGTATACCAACCATTCTGCATTGAAATATCTGGTCAATAAGCTAGTGTTGGGGGGGAATATCTGTCAATGGCTTCTATTATTCCAAGAGTTTGACTTTGAGATTATTGTCAAGCCAAGTCGACTAAATTCATGACCTGACCATCTATCGAGGTTCGAAAGTGGAGAAGAGCATGTTAGTCTTGATGCATAGTTCTTTGCAACTAAGATGATTGATGATCATTACATAGACATTGTACATCTCTCGACTACATGATATGCACCAAAAGGATTCAGTACAATGCAGAAGAAGCAATTAGTTGTAAAAGTTGTAGATTTCTAGTTGAGAGCTGGGCAATCGTATAAGATGGGACCATATGAAATACTCTGTTGTTGTGTCTTAGAACATAAGTGACCGATGGTGCTGAATGAAGCACATGTTGGTGTCGCAGGAGGTCACTATGTAGGAAAAGAAACAGTGCGTAATATTTTACAAGTAGGATTATGGTGGGCTACTCTACATGTAGATGCTAGAGACTATTGTCACATATGTGATATTTGTCAAAGAACTAGAAAATTGTCGTGGCGAGATGAAATGTTGTTGGAACCACAAGTGACTTTGCAGGAATTTGATAAATGGGTTGTTGATTTTGTGGGTCCCATTAACCCACCAGGTAAACGAACGGGTACACGTTATATCATCACTACGACACACTACTTAACCAGATGGGCCGAAGCAACACCAATACAAGATTGCACTGCTGCGACTGCTACAAGATTTGTATTCAACCATGTAGTGACCCGATTTAGATGCCCAAAGATTTAATAACTAGTCAAGGTACACATTTCATGGATCAGCTAATTGACAAATTAACTAAGGAATTTCATATTCAGCATCGAAAGACAACGCCATATCAGCCATAAGCAAATGGTGTTGTTGAAGCGTTTAATAAGATATTAGAGAATGCATTAACAAAGATCTGCAATGTTCATAGGGATAATTGGGATCACAAGATACTTGCGGTATTATGGGATTATCACACAAACTGCAAAAAGTTGACAGGACAAACTCCATTTAGATTAGTTTATGGACAGGAGGTCATCATGCCATTAGAATATATTTTACTTAGTCTCAAGATTGTTGTGATCATTGAGATGATAGATGTTGGCGTAGTACAAGAAAGATTGTCATAGTTGGTATAGTTGGAAGATGATCGCTTCGTCGCAGGTTATCATCAACGTGTCGAGGAGCAAGAAAAGGCTTGGCATGACTTCCATATTAATTTTAGGCAATTTCAGGTCGGTGATTTCATCCTTCTATATCATAATAAATTTTTGAAGCATCCTGGAAAGCTTCGAACGCACTAGTTGGGATCATATGTTGTCATTCGTATTAGTGATGGAGGTGTGGTCCAGTTATAGAAGTTAGATGGTACACCCTTTAACGTGTTGGTGAATGGAAGTTGCATAAAACCTTAGCAGGATAGTCGTACTTTGCTCAACTAAAAAGATAAGTGCATGAAAAAAAATTCGAAGTCTTGTTTAAAGTTTTTGTCGCTAGTTTATAATTTTGTCGCAAAGTTTCAAGATGTGTCACAAGTGTAGAATTATGTCGTATACTATAGATATTTCGCAAGAGAAATACTGTCACATACTATACGTAACAGTCGCAGGTGATAGTTGGAGGGCAGTTAAATTGAGGTAACTGGATATTTTGGCGGCATGCTTTGTCGCATGGGACAAATTGCCAAATTACGAGGGGGTGGACGTACTTGTGCCATGTCAAGGGGCATGATACCAGAACCTATGGTATGCAAAGGATAATCCAATGTCAACAAAAGGACATTAATATTGAGTTTTACTTACATGTTGATACACTGAGGCATCACATTGGGAACCAAGCAAGGATTATTATGGATACTGTCCAGTGGTTCCACCATATTATAAGATTTTCGGGTGGGGTTCACCACATCTATCTGCAGTCGTGACAAGACCTCAAGAACCAATCATTTACCACTGAATTTCGCCTAATAGATGAATACATTGAGATCATTGTTTGGGACTAGACCGAAGAGTGGAGACAACCTGTCGCAAATGATCAACTATTTGCTGAAATTGACCCATGACATGACATGACATCGAGAAATCAAGGAGGAGATCAACAAGGAGAAGAAAGTCCAAAAATATCCCCCTATGAAAGAAAAGAAGAATCTAGCACGACCCCGATGGATATGGAATTGAGTGACAAACAAAAAATATCCGAAGAGTTGTAAGAAACAAAAGGATGATAAAACATCTGGAGTTGGTGGCCTGACCAATGACAGCTACAATATCATTATTGATCGAATGGAGGAAGTTACCAATGAGACTTATAAGAAAATTGATGAGTGCAACACTGACTTGGTCAAAGGCATCATGAAATTATTGTAGACTATTTGTGTCATGATAAAAGAAGTTAGAGTAGCGGTCACGTGGGAACCATTCCAGACTGATTCACAAGAAGAAGTTGGTCCTTCTAAGGATCGACTTGTCAAGGTATCGTCGACGCCCCAACACATAAATTTTCAAGTGTCTCCTAAGGCCCTTGATTTGGGCATGCCAGAGCATAATTACATGACCAAATACATTGTTAATGTAAGAGTTGATTTTTTTATAATTCATATGTGTCTACTGCATAATATTTAGTAGGATGCAGTAGATGAGATCAGGGCAAGAGAGCATGTCGTGTTTTAATAGCTCAAACATTCAAAGAACATTGTCGCATCGCTCAAAACCAAAGTGAAAGAGATGGAGCATACATCACAAACATGGCAGCAAGACAGGCAAATATTTGAGCAAGTTGTTGCGCTCGTGTTCCATGATTTCTCTGAAGAGGGAGTTACAACTAACATGCTCCTGGAGGCCCAAGTTATTCAACTTCGGGAGGTAGCTATCGACTTGTGCCAATGAATCACAAAATTACAAGAAAAGATGGCTCCCAATACAACCCTTGAGGTTCTGGAAGCACGACAGAAGGTAGTAACTGAAAATGTGCAAAAGATTCAGGAGGTTGAGGCACTTTGTGCCAAAGCATATGCATAGGTTTCTCAATCATGGGAATCCTTTATGGATGATGCAGAGTTGGAGCAATTTATTGAGCATCTTCATACCACAGATGCAAATCTGACCAGGATAAGAAATGAATTGAAGAAATTGTTGTTGGTCGAGAAGATGAGCAAGGTTGTTGACTTCAAAATATTACTGCAACAGGTTGCAAAATTGCGTACACAACATCAAAGACGAACAGAATGTGTTGCACTGCTCCAGACCGAAGCAGAGCAACTTATAGGAACTATCCACCCAGTCCATGATCAAGTGTGACAGATGCTGGGAGCGACAAGAGTTGCAACTTCCGAACATATTAGTTATGAACTTGTCGAACAAATGCAGAAAGTAAAAGAAGATGTGTAGAGAGAAGTAGAAGAGGTGACGAAGATCTGTCGGGAGTTTCATAGTAAACTCGACGCGACATAAATATTTGGTTGAAGTGGCTCAAGATGATCCACAAGTGAGTGTTGGGGGCATGTTGGCCCTAGGTAAAGCGCATACCAATTTTGGTTGAAAATGTGAAGAATCTGGTCACAAGGTGAGCAAGGTCGTGACGAAAAAGGAGAAGAGTAAGTTGAATTTGGGAATTCAACATGTTTAAAGGAAACAACAAATGTAACAGTGAGTTAAGTTAGATTAAGTTGTTTATTTTGGGGAATGAGCATGATTGTAAATTGGGTCTTTAGCGCCTTTATTAATGTAACGATATTTATTGGGTTAGTTAGAGCAACCAATCGACTGTTAGTTGAGAACTAATTGACAGTTGGAACAAGAATTGTAAGATGTATATAGGGACGATCCATGCTGTGTGCGAACAACTCTCGATCCCGATGATGCTGATGATCCTTATGTCGCTTCATAACCTTGAAGGGGCTGAGATATTTTAGAGGCTAAGAGGCTTACGATCTTTCACGAGTCTAATTGGAGATAATTCTTGACAGAAATACGATTATGAGAGGGAGCTCGACAGAAAGAAGAAAGAAGACATGAGAGCATGAGAAATACATAAAACTCATTCATTGTAAACAAGATTCTAAGAGAATTTTGCAAGTTGTGTGCACAGACCAAAAACGTTCCAAATATTACTCATGCTAGATGAAGAGCGTTTTCGTGGTTTTTCCCGTATGGGCTTCCACGTTAAACCTCGATGTCTTTGATGTTAGTGTATATGTGTTTGAATCTTTATGAGTTTGTCGCACTCATATTGATATAATATTGTGGAATGCCAATGACAATTATGGTAGACATGCTTGATTGTACAGATCGACCTGCTTTCTTGTTGTATATGGGTCGACAATAATTCATCCCTCTGTTTCGATCGAACAACATGTTAATGTTGACATGAAGAAATCCCCTTCCATAACTGTAGAAACCTACCTTTGGCAATCTACTTCAACTTCGCAAGTGTCGTTGACAGAGTTCGATATCTTGGGATTTGTTAGATAGATAGGGAATTTTGGACCTAGGTTAGTGGAATCGACGCCAACAAATCCCAAAGTCCTTATTGTACATAAAATGATTTATTAAAAAGACTTGATACTCAAGCAATAAAAATAATCATTATTTTGATCTCATTTAAAAAATAATTAAAACCCAATTTAAAATAAACAACATATAAATACAAACACTTAATAGTGTTAATGTAACAAGATAATACATAACAATGTAACACGATATGAACATAACGATAAAAGCATAACAATACAAATTAAATACATAACAACTATCGAAATATAACACACAAAGTATTGCAAACAATGGCATAACTATCTCATCACCATAATGCATATAAGATAGTGTTGAAACAATGTCCCATTGTATTAAAAAGAGTGTTAGAATGTGTTTTAAGGATCTTATTATGGAAAACCTCATAACTGAAGCAATATTGAAAATATCAATGACTTTTGAAATTGGTAAAATCCAAGAATAAAGCAAGGAAAATAAAAGTGATGAATAAAACTAGTGTTTTTTTTGGACTCTAAAAGTGAGGCCAAAACCATTTTGATAATAATGTTGTAGCTTAGGGGCTCTTTGTTGTTGCAATATCGGTCACAATTATAGTTTTCATCCATTTATTTATCTTTGATAGCACACGAACATCATTTGGCATGAAGTGAATCCTCATTTTTTTTTTACATTTTATGTAATAGGTTTGAAGTCAATTATTCAAAATCGCAATGAAGAAAATAAATAGACTTGAAAAGGTGACTTCTTACCATTTAAAAATATTAGACATTTTAAAGAAATATTGCTTAGAATTTTTAAATAAAATTTAATTAACTTAGTCAACTCTACCAGTCCAATATCATGATCACCATGCATTCTATCATATTCTTATCTTGTTGTAGGGGAGCACAACATTGAATCATAACACTAACACTAAATGACTCGAGGAAAAAAATATAAATAAAGAAAAGAAAGTAACAACGATGATTTCTCACTTATAAGCTTGTTGTTCATCTAGTTGTTGTTTATATTCCCATGCTCATTTCTAGGGTTCACTTTCTCCCAACTATTTCCTTACATAATCCAAAATAAGAATTAGAGGCATAAAGTCAAGTTGTAACTAATAATGTCAATGCTTATGGAATATTTTCAATTATGAATATTATATAAAGTTATGAAGGATGTCCCCACACATGTATAGAATGCAATGCAGATTTTAAGTCATTGAGTTACAGACTATGTTTGTATTTATATGTATTTATATTTAATTTAATTTAATTTACTTGTAGATTATCTTTTATCTCTTAAGTTTTGTGGGAATTCAAATTACTCATCTTATACCAACCAACAAACAAAACTAATCATCTATTAATGTAAAATAATTTTAGTGATAACCATATGATTCCATCACTTATTGATCAACGGTGACGAGGCTGAAAAGTGTTATACAATTGATGAGATCATACCCATGCATAGCATTAGTGTTTACGATAGATGGTTTATGATGGCACACCATTTTACTCTATGGTATTTATGTGGAGGGAGCATATGTAATTGGATTATAGTTTCAATTCTTAAGTGTCTAAAATGCCCAGGCTGGTTGGTTTGTCCACGGTAATAGATATTTATAGGAAATTGTTTTACTCGATTTAAGGTTTTCAAGGTAATTATTTGGATACCTTATCACTAGCCAGATAAAACAACATAATAACAAGCATGCACATAGCAAAGAAAGCCAATTATTAATACCAAGCATGCACATAATAAAGAAAAACATGTACATAAGAAGTAAATAACATAATATCAAGAAAACAATAAATTAATACCTAGTTTAAGTTGCAAATTAGCTTTCACGTTTGAGATTTGAAAAATGCCATTGACAATTGTATTTAGAAATCCTCCTTAGATTTTTTAAATGTTGAAATTCAAAATTTAGAATTCCGAAATTTGCACACATGTGATCTAGATTACAAATTAAGACTTCACTAATATTTCTATAATTAAACAAGAAATTAAAAGAAATTGTTTAAAAATATTGAACATGACATAGGAGAAAATACACTCAAGTGAATTAATTTCCATTGCACTAATGAATAATGATATGTGTACAATATTAATACAATGACGGGTTTAGAATAGACCAAAATCCCTCTATATGGCAAGTATCCAACCCAACTCCTAACAAAAAGGTCACGAATTGGCCAATTGGTCTTAGATTCCATATGAGTAACCATAAAGCAAGTTGTAAGTGGATTTTTAGGAGAAAAATGAGGAAGGGATTTTAGGCAACAACTAGCAAACTTGCCAAAGACATCCTAGAGCACCTAGCACTTCCTAATCCAGGAGAAAAGCTCATAAAAGAAACTTTAACTCATAAAAGCAAGAAGGGTACTTTGTACTCATAAAAGGTAAAGTAAAAGCAGAAAGAGGGTGCAATAGTGTATAATGTGGCCAAAAAATGCTTGAGGAGGCCAAAACAAGGTGGAACATGGATCTATCAATAGGAACCTAATGAATGTGTTTCAACCTATGTTTAGATGGGATTTTATTCCAACATGCCTGATAGTAGAAATGTAGACTTTGAACATGTGGATCTAGATGCTAAACAAGATAGAAATATCATGAAAGAAATCAACAATCAATCAAATCCATGCAATAAATGTGCTAAACATTAATCATTACACAAAAAAATAAGTAAAAAAAAAGAGAGAATTTTGTATTACATCAGACTTGAATGAATGTAGTGAAATGAAATAAATAGAAAAGAAATTTGAATTAGGTCAAGAGGCAATTCAAATTGCTCATGTATTGCATGAGATGCTAGTGAAGCTTAACTAGAGCACGTTTAGTTAGCCATGCACACTTTTTAGATGAGTTAAATTGACTCATGATTTCCTAAACACTATTTCTAACTAAATGAGGCACGTGCAATTGAGTGCATGCACATGCAACTCAGTGAATGCACATGCATGAGGAGAAAATCCCTAAAACCACTCAAGGATGATGCTATTGTTTCATAACAACTAAAAAAATGTGCATGGAGTCCTTAAACAATGGAGTAAACACCCCATATTCACTCAACAACTCTAACTTCCAATGTGGGACCCTAAAATCAAGGAAAATAAGCCATAATTGAAGTAATTCACCCTCATATGCCAAAATATACTTCAGGAGTTCTAAAAATAACAAGTTAGGCCCTTAGGTAACTCAGATAGTCAAATTTAATGGGTGGCCCACTAGAGTCATGAATTCATGGTCTATGTCACTAGGTAGGAGAATGATACTATAAAGATGGTTAATTTTCTTTAACATGCCCCCATACTCCTGACTAGTGTGAAATAAATGCAAAAAAATGGGTCCGAACAATTTGCAACCATATTAGGTACCCATGTACAAAAAATTCTCTAAAACTAAGTAAGAAGGGAAAACCACATAGGAACCCCCCCCCCCCCCCCCCATAAAAGAGAATGCTAAAGAGCCTCTTTGTTGGTTCCCCACTCTCTCATGGTCAATCCTCTTCCTTGAATTCTAGTTTAAGAATGGGTGGTCAATATGACTTCCGACCTTGTAAGTCAAAAGAAGGTTCCTTGGTTTCCCTCTCAATGGATCTAGACATGGATCAGGGGGGTGAGTAGCTCTTTAGGTGCTAGAAGGAAATCCAAGCTCTGTCATGCTCGAGAATAGCCATACAAGAAGTTTGTCAAGGTAGGAAAGCACTGATATTGAGGATCCTTAGATCACTTGTCCCCTAGTCTCTAGTTCCTAATTGATAACTTTATCAGTTAATGCCCCGGGGCTTGGGAGCTAGGCCAACAAAATGGCTCTTCGTCATCTTGTAAAAGTCAATAATCCGAACAAAAATCTACTTGTCCAAGAGACTATGGGGAAAGGATATGTCCTGCTTTAAAAATAGTTTTGTCGAGTTGGGAATTTATGGTCATTGATTTGGTTAGGAATTCAGAGGGGCCACTTAGTGGGTGGTCTCTAGTCTGTTTATTGAAATGGAAAGCCATAGTGTAGGTAAAATATTCTCCATATCAATTATATATGGGCCATATAATGATAAGGTCATTTTCCCGGACTCCATTTTGAATTCTTCACTCATGACGCAATCCAACCTTATTATTTCAATAGATTTAAGTTTTACACTTAATCGAGATGAGATTTTGGGTTATGGTGCTTGAGTTGACCCTTTGAATGCATATTTCTCACGTATATTGGATAGGACAAATATGGTTGATATTACTCAGGTGAAAGTTGGGCCGACCTAGCTTAACAACCGAGCAAGGAATGAGGCTATATTCAAGCACCTTGATAGGTTTGTCTAACATGAAGACTCATGCAATCAGATTAACATGTATGGATTGTGGGTTGGAAAGCATAAATTCTTTGACCACTTTTCGGAAGCTGATATCTCCAAGCCAAAATATCCTTTCAAATTAATCGGAAGTGACTTAAAAGCAAAGGGTTTCGTGAGATTATAACCACTCAATGGAAATTCTTCGATCCATATGTGGCACAGTAAGCATGTTTTCAGTTTATTTTGGCATTGAAGAATATAAAGGAATATGTTATTGCATGGGTGACCGAGCAGTATAATAAGAGGGAGGAACACATGAAGGAGGTCGAAAGCAGGATTGAAGGTATCTTGAGCAACTATGTTGGAGCTCTCTTGGATGAAGAAACTCCACAGGAATTAAAATCTTTAGAGAAGCAGAAAACTAAATTCTTATGAAAGGAAGAACAAGGGTGACGTATTTTGGTCTTGAAAATAATTATAAATCAGCTAATCTAGTCACGTGGGATAAAAATAAGTTCCTCTTTGAAACTCTTGTCATCCCTGTTATCTTGTATGGTTGTGAAGTATGGGGGTGCAACATTTCTAGAGAATCTTGGAGGAAATCAATATGCCTTATCCTATTCTCCACATAGAAGTGAGTCTTTCCCCCATCGAGAGCATGGCTATGACTAGGTACCTAATGCACAAGCATAAGATAAATAACATGGGAAACGAGAGACTTCTTAAAATTGTGTTAAACTCAAGCCAAAACCAACTACTCCTCAAGCGATGCTGGTGTAAAGATACCATGGTTTGGTTAAACCATTGGGGCATTGATGAAAACAACATTTTGTAGAACATTGATAATGTCAAAAATATTATTATTATTATTTTTACAATAACGGTTATGGGACTTTTAGAATTAAAATCTCGCTAAACGGCTGCCAGCGGCCTTACAACCACATTTTCAAATCCAACTACAACAATTGCCCAGTAATACAGGGCTAGATGCTCCCTTTGCAAATTCTTGGTTTTAACTAAGCAAAGACAGAAAATTCCATAGAGCCTCAAACAGAATATAAACTGGAACAACATATTAGATCAGTCCCAATCTAGTCACAATTTCATGGGAGAACGTGCTTGTCTCCATTTTTCTGATCACGATCTTCAATCAGGCTTAATCCATGATCCCTGGGTTTCTCTGAGTTCTTTACTCGCACTTCCTTCTCTGCAAAAAGAGGATCTGTGGCCACCCTGCTTACTGAAGCATCTTATTAGAGGATGTGGCTGCCTTCTACCTCTGCTACGGTGAAGATACTTTCCAAATTCTTCATCAAACGTGGGCTGGGTTCTTTCCTCCAAGGTGGATGTGATTGGACTGCGATTGGAGCTAACTGCAGCTTCAGAGCTAATAAATAGAGCCATGAGATGGGATGAATGTTTTGTCCTCTAGATAGTTGGATACTCTGAGGACTCCCAATCTCCAATACCTCAAATCTACCAGAGAACATAACAACGTCCTAGCTTTTTAGAAATTACTAGATAAGTGGAGATCCTTTCTATCCCATCAACCAACGTGCTAGGGAATTGGGTCATGGTGCTCAATACCATTGATAAGGAGAGCTCCTTTGTTCAGGGAGGTGCCAATATTAGCTTCATGGTCTGCCCTTTGATTGAAGGTTCTGATGACGTGATAAAACTTAATTACATCAAAGTCTTTAAGGTGATTTAAGACTTTCCGGAAGTAATGGGCCAGAACCATATTTTTAGGGGCCTTTTTCAGATTTAAAGCTTGAATAATGATGCTAGAATCCCCAATGACAATCAAGTTCTTGATGTAAAGCCTTCTAGCCTAAGACAGTCCCTGCTAGAGGGCTAAAATTTTTGCAATGTTGTTGGTATTCTGGCCTAGCCCCCAAGAAAATTTGAGAACAGTTTTCAATGAGCTGTCTAGCAAGACACCTCCACTTCTCAAATATCTGGGATTCCCTTTCGAGGCCCCATCCACATACATCACATGCTTCTCCAGCGAGGATCTCCACTTTATAAACTCTAACTCTTCCAGCCTTATTTCCCAGGGAGAGTGCTGCTTTGTAGTTTTCTTGATTCTGGTAAGAAGGGAAGAGTCAAGATTATGAAACCAGCTGTATTCATCTCTGTCAGCGATTACCTCATTGTTGATGTTGGAGTTTGAAGCTACTAGATCTCCCAGGAGCGCTTTCACCTTGAGAGCTACTTGGTGTGGAGTCCTCGCCGTGTCCCTAAAAATCCTGTCGTTTCTTTCCAGCCACAAATTCCAGCATAGTATTTTTGGAACCCACATCGAGCAATGTTTGTAAACATCGAAGAAAGAGCAGGGGGAGGGTCCAAGTTCAGTTGCCCAAGAATGACAGTCCAGAGCTCTAAAGCAAAGGTGAATTTAAGGAAGAGATGGTCAGAGGATTCCTCATGGCAGGCACATAACGGGCATCTTGAAGGCCCTTCCCATCCTCTTTTTTTTAAAATATCCCAGGTAAGGATGCTATTATGCAGAAGAGACCAACATCAAATGTCAATTTTGGGGAGGGAGGGGTGATTCCAAAGGTTTCTCCAGACAGTGGGGTCAGGGGCTGCCTAAGGGATAGCCAACAAAGATGAGTAACTAGCAGCTGCTAAATAGTGACCTATCGAAGAGCCCTAGCCAAGTTTATCCTTCTTTTTGGCCGAAAGAGGGGTGAAACCTTGAAGAGCGTCCAAAAGGGACCGCGCTTCATTTTCCAAGTTTTGAGGGAAATCCCCCAGGTCCCATTTCTTCCAAGTATCGTTGGTATTCCAAACTGGAAGGTCCCAAATGGTGGTTTTACTTACGGAGTGAAGCCAATTTTTAATGTTAGCCATCCCCTCTTGGTGCTGTAGAGGGGGCTGTCCTAAAAGAGAGTCATCCGAGAACTTGATTTTTTTCCCACTCCCCAGAATCCAAGTGAGATTGGAGGAAATCAGATTAGAGGCTTCATGCAAAAAGAAAGGATGGGGGATCCTTTCCTAGTACGGGGGGGGGCGGGGGGGGGCGGGGCGCGATCCAGGGATCTTTCCTTATGACCGAAGAAGTATTTGGTCCGAAGAGATTTGGAGGTCCAGGTGGTTTTCCCACTTATCATTTTCCAGAGAATCTTTCCTCCCAAGGCCACATTTTGCGTGGCCACATCTTTGATTTGCAGCCCTCCTTCCATCTTTGGGGCTTTGACCTTATCCCAGCTCATAAGATGCATTTTCCTACCTTCACTTCTTCCCCCTTCCCAGAGAAATTTTCTCAAGAGTCTATCAATGTCTTTCACAATTCCTTTCGGGGCTAGGAGGATGGAAGCTTGGTAGATAGGCATGGCAGTAAGGACAGATTTTATGAGGATAAGCTTCCCCGCTTTGTTTAGCCAGTTGGTTCCCCAGGCCATGATCCTGGCCTTAAGCTTGTCCATCATTGGCGTCCAAAGGCTGTTCCTTGAGGCTGTTTTAACAAGCGGAATTCCGAGATATTTGATGGAGTCCCACATGGTGGTTCCATCCATTTCTAGAACCCTAGAAATGTCAATCATTTCATTAGGAGGGTAGTTCCAGCCGTATATTTTGCTTTTCCTCAGGCTGATTTCATTGCCAGAAATTTCTGTATAAGCATCCAGTTCTCTCTTGAAAGATCTAGCTGTGGGTAGAAAGGCATGGCCCAAGAGGAGGGTGTCATCTGCGAATTGGGCGTGATTAATTCTCTTAGCTCTCGGAGAGATCATAAGACCTATCAGCGATCTCTGCTGAAGACTCTTGTCTAGTTGGAAACTGAGAACCGAAGCTTGAAGGGTGTAGAGCAAAGGGGATAAAGGGCAGCCCTGTCTAATCCCCCTAGTGGCTTGGAAGAAGTCTGCAGGCCTTCCATTAACCAGAGGGGTGATCTAGGGCCCTGAAATACAAGCTTTGATCCAACTAATCAGCTGAGGATGAAACCCCATCTTGTGCATCACAACAAAAAGAAAGTTTACCTGGACTCTATCAAAAGCGTTAGCAAGATCCAGTTTGACAATCATACCTTTTTCCTTTCTTTGGCAGCTCAAGTGAATTGCTTCTTGCACCAGGATAATGTTGTCTTGGATATGTCTGCCCTGAATGAAGCCTTCTTGATTCTCCAGAATGATCTTGGGAAGAATTTTTTTTATTCTGTTTGCTATGACTTTAGTGATGATTTTGTATCCAGTATTGCAGAGCGAAATGGGCTGGAATCTGTCGAAGTTTTGAGCCCCTTTCTCTTTGGGGATAAGAGCTAGGAAGGAGGAGTTGGTGCTCCCACCTATTTTATTGCAATTCTGAGATTTTCTCACCATTTTGACCAAGTCTTTTTGGATAATCTCCCAGCAGGCAATGAAGAATCTCGCCGTGAATCCGTCAGGCCCAGGAGCTTTGTCAGGATTCATCCCATGAATAGCTTTGCTGATCTCTTTAGAAGTTATAGGGGCAATCATCATTCTATTGTCTTCTTCATTAACCAGCGTGGGGACAACTGAGAGTGGATAGTGGTCTTGCCTTGGAGGAATCGCATTCTCTTAAGTATACAATTTTTTAAAAGATGAGTGCATTTCCTGCTTTATATCATCCATTTTATTGAAGGTTTGCCCCTGGTAATGGATCTCTCTGATAGTATTATGGTTCTTTCAGCACTCAGCTTGTTTGTGGAAGAAATACGTGTTCTTATCGCCTGCTTGGAGCCAGGTAATACGAGATTTAATTCTCTAGTATTCTTCCTCTCTTCTCAGGGCTTTGTGAAGCTCCTTTTGCAAATCGATCTCAGCGTTCAGCAACTCCAACGTGGCCGGTGCAGCCTCCATTTGAAGCTGATGAATTTCTAATGCCCTTTGAGCTTTTTTCCTTTCTAGGATGGGGGAAGGCAGATTCTTTGCCCAATTTTTGAGTTCAGCTTTGAACCGTCTCATCTTTTCTTCCCAAATGAAGAAAGGAGAGCCCGAAACGTTCTTTTGCCAGGACGCTGAGACCAAGTCGTGGAAGCCCTCCATTGAGACCCAAAGGGGGCTAAATCTAAATGGGATTGGTCCCATCTTTTCACCTATGGACAGAGTGAGCGAGATAGGCTTGTGATCCGATGTGCATGCTTGGAGAATTTCAGAGGAAGCGAAGAGGCCCAGCGTGAGGAAAGAGGAATGAACTAGGTACCGGTCCAGCCGCGCTGAGATGTGCCCCGGTCCCACTCTTTTATTAGACCAGGTGAATTTGCCGGAGGTGGGTTTGATATCATCCAAATCCCAGTCTAGCATAATGTCTTCCACCCATTCCCTTGCCGGATCTCTTACAGTAGATCCTCCTTTCTTTTCCCAAAGGGCGAGAGTGACATTCATATCATCAACGAGAATAAGATTTTCATGATTATTAGAAGCTAGGAAAGAGTTCAACGTTTCCCAACATTCTTTTTTTTCCCCAAGAAGGGCAGGGGCATAGATATTAACAAGGCTTACCTGATGTCCCAATTCTTTATGCAACAATTTCGTGAACAACCAGTGAGTGGTGCTGTATTCATCAAGGAGAGCGAGCGATGAGGAATTCCAGAAGGTGGCTATCCCTCCTGAAGCTCCCCTAGCACTTACGGCTCTGCCTTCTCCTTTTTTCCAAAATTTTTTGCTAGCCTGGATGGTCTCAGGCTCCTCCATTTTCGTCTCTTGGATAAGAAGTACCTCTGGGGAAGACATTCTTACTAGATCTTTGACTGCTTCTTATTTGGGTTTACTTCCCAGCCCTCTGCAGTTCCAGGAGACGTATTGCATTTAGGAACCGGAGGGGGGCGGTGTGGCTCCTTTCGAAGCCTTACCTTTTTTTGTGGATTTGGTTTCAATCATATCCGGAATGGTTTGCTGAAGCCCTGCTGTTACGTCCCTATAGGATTTCTCCTCTCTTTTTTTCCTCTCTGGCTTCCTACCTCTTGGGACCTTCTTAGGGGTTCCTACTGAGCTGCTGGTCTCTGTAGCCCCCCCATCAGAATCTGCTCCAGTTTCGGTGCCCAGAGAGATGTGTTCCTCATCCGATTTTGAAGGGTCTTCTGCTTGATGCATTTCATTGACAGGTCTTGGACTTCTTGAGGGGACCATGGATTGAGAGGCTATATCGATGGGGTCTTTGCCAGGTTCCTTTGATTGACCTGCAGTTTCTTTCATTGGCTCCTTTGGCATGCTTGGGTTTGAGGCTGATGGGTTGTTCACCTGCACATTCTTTTTTGGACCTGCTTTGGATTTCTTAACCTTTTGCCAGCCTTCAACATCTTCCTTTTCAGCTATTTGGTTCTTTGGGAAATTTCTCTGAAAATGCCCATGCTCTTGGCAGGTTCTGCATTTGAAGGGTAAGTGCTCATAGTCAACTTTCTGGTAATGGGACCAGGATTCGAGAGAAATATTCACAGCCTCCGGGAGACCTGCCTCTAGGTCAACTTCCACACATATTCTAGCACAGTTGTAGATGGATTTATTGTCTGCTTTATCAATGAATTTTCCTATTCCATTCCCTATCTTCTGAAGAGCTTCATAATTCTAGCAATGAACCGGCAGATTGGGCAGCCTGACCCATATAGGCACCTCCTTCGGCAATTCCACTGTGGGGTTGAAATCCGAGGTCCAGCGGTTTAGATATAGCCCCTAGGTACCCATAAAATAAGGCCCATTTCTTAATATAAGATCTTTGTCTTCCTTGTTTATAAACTCAAATAGGAAGAAGCCACTACTTAATGGGTAACATGTGACTCCTTTTTTGAGGTGGGGCTTCCAGTTTCTTTGGCTCCAATCATCTGTTGTTTTTGCTGAGGGCCATAGTCCCATGAACTGGCCAACCAGACCTCTCTCGGAGAGAGCAAGGGCTATTTTTACTGACTGTGTCTCCGGCAAGGCGATTTCAGGTATTTCTTCAAGCTTTTTTATGAATTTAGGGACTGAAAGGGAGGCTTTATGCTTTCCTCCACTGGCTATCAACCTCCTGAAAGCATCCTCATCAGAGATCGGAGGGGGAGGGTCCGTTACCCCACCCCCAGGGGCAGCCATGGCCGAGATGCTGCGCTCCTGAACGCTCCAACCCTAGCGTGCTCCTCACGTGTCCTTTCATCAGCTTTCATAGGTACTTTGGATTATTGTTAATTCACCTACATTTTTATAATGTCAAAAATATTATTACTTCTAAGTTTAAAGAGAAATTATGGTGTGAGGAAAAATTTGCGGTTAAGAGAAAATTAAGATACTATAAGGAGGTCATTAATCATAATTTGGGAGATCAAAAGTATCTCTTAGTAATAACTAACTCACAAAAGAAAATTAATATAGACAAGATTAAAACGAACTCTCTTGAACTCCATAGTGAAACAGGGCGTTGGTCTATTCCTTAAATCCCATGGACGGAAAGGGTTTGTCATCTGTGTGAGTCTATGAGCGTTGAGCGTTTAGGAAGAAAATCACTTTCTCTTAGACTGTCTCGCTTGCACTCACATTAGATGTGAGTTTCATAGTATTTGCTACAATATAAACCTTTATAACCCCCTAATTTTCCAAAACTGTAGTGAGTTTGGAAAGCTTTCTGAGCACAAGAAACAAGATTTTAAAATAAACCAAGTTTTCTCTCTCTTAAGATCCGATAGACCAAAGTTGGTCTCAGTGGACGTTAATCATCATCATCATCATTAAATGCAGAGCTACCTAAATTGCTAGTAGCAAAACCAAAGTTGGTCTTAGTGGACGTTAACCATCATCATCATCATTAAATGCAATGCTACCTAGATTGCTAGTAACAAAACACAAGCTTTTTTCATAACTTTGTTAACTTTCGGAAATCGAAGAATACTATCAGGTCCCTACGTGATGATTATGGAGGTGAAGCATGCTCCTTCCATGAGCTTGCGAACTTAAGCAAAATCCATTTCAGTAGCATATATAAAGCACCTGATCATTGCCCGAAATGATGTCGCTTCTTAGCAAATATCCTAGATTTGTGGAAGATGGTGAAGGGGAGGAAATATGTAAGGAGGTTTCGAAGGATGAGTTGTTGGCAGTGGTGAATACTTTCAACAGAGGCATAAGTCTTGGTCCTGATGCATGGAGCGTTGAATTCTTCATTTATTTTTTCGACTTGGTTGGTGATGATCTGGTTAGGGTTGTTGAAGAAGTGTGGTTGAGAGGGAAGGTGCCTGGAAGCATCAATTCTACATTCTTAGCCCTCATTCCAAAATCCAATCAGCCGGAGATCGTCAATATCAAGCCTATTCTTTCAAGGGCCATTCCTACTGAAAAATTCAGTTTCTTAAAGGGCAGAAGTATACATAAGGCGATTGGCTTTCGGGAAGCTATACATAGTGTAAAACATCATTCCTTGCCCTCGTTGGTAATGAATTTTGACCTCTTGAAGGCATATGATCAGGTTTCGTGGACATATTTGCATCTGAAGTTGTTGCAGGTTGGCTTCTCTTTAAGCATGGTTTGTTTGATTATGGTTTGCGTGTCCTCTATTTAGATGTCAGTTTTGATTAATGGTGCGCTAGGTCCATTTTTTCAACCATCGTGTTGACTTCGGAAGGGGTGTCCACTATCACCCTACTTATTTCTAATGGTAATAGAGGGTCTAATTCGTTGCTTGATTGATGCCAAACATCGAAGACTAATTCAAGGTGTTTTTGGCTGGTAGGAATATCTCATTGACGCACATTATTCGTTTACGACATTCTTTTTTTTTGTTCTTGATTGGTTGTTGAAATTCAAAGGATGCTGGATATTCTTCTTTGGATGATCACTTACTGGAACTCTTCTGGAATAGGATTCCATGAATTCAAGAGGATCTGGATGAGGCAATTAAATATCTTGGTTTCATAATTAAGCCCAATAATTACTGTAAGGCAGACTGGCTCTAGTTAGACGGCATAATTGAGAAGAGGATTTATTTATGGTGCAATGGGTTTCTCTTGTGAGCTGGTAGGTTAGTTTTGGTCAAATCCGTTCTTGAGGCAATATCAATATACTGGCATTTGCTTGCGTATATTCCGAAAGTCATCTTAAATTCTATATGCAAGCTTTGTTTCAATTATCTTTGGCGAGGCAATCAGGAATATAGAGATCTTCACCTAGCTAGTTGGAAGCAGGTTGCTCTTCCTAAAAAAAATGGCGGGGGATGGGTCTCAAGGACTCGTTTAGATTGGGGAAAGATTTGGTTGCTCAATAAATGTGGCAAATTGCAATTCATAAAGAAGCCAAGCTTATGGAATGACATTCTGATCGACAAATATATTTAATTTGGGTCCATTGTGGATTGGATTCGAGTGGAGACTAAATCTATTGTTGGTGTTTCCAACCAGTGGAAGGCACTTTCCCGATCATTGGACAGTTTCATACATGCATGGAAAGTGGGGAAAGGTAATGCAGTGAGAATTGGGGTCAATGCAGTCATGAGTTGTAGTAGGGATAATTTTTTACAGATTGTAAATTTTTTTCGAGAACAGGGTAAGGCTACTTTGGCACATTGGCAAACCCGGTCACTACTAATACCTGGTATCAGGGTTGGCAAACAACTGATTAGTTGGAGCTTTTGAAGCAATGGAAAACATCTTGGGACAAGTTTGTTCACACCCTTCATAATGTTCCTATTTGGATCACGAAACGATTCAACTGGCATTTCATATATAGCCAAATGTGGTTACCAAGCAATGCAAAACTCCCCAAAACTCCCTGTCTTTTGGTGGTGGAATCCCTTGTGGAAACTACACGCTCCGCCTACAGCTATCTTAAATATGTGGTTGATTCTCAATGGGAAGTTGTTAACATGGGGCGTGTTGCAAAATAGGAAGTGGAGCAGACCAGGTATGCGTTATTTATGTAAAGAAAGCAGCGAGGATATCTCCCACCTGTTTATACACTGTAAAATTTCAGTGTCGATGTGGATCGATATAATTGGGACGCTTAATATCCTTGGTAAGTGAGAAGGAGACTGTGTTGATGAGCTGGCTTTCCTGCAGATCATTGAAAAAGTATCGTTCACTTCCGTTGGTAGTTGGCTGGAGTATATGTACTGCACGCAACATGGCTATCTTGGAAGGTAAATTTCTGCCTGCTTGTAGGTTGCCTCAGACAGTGGGGATCGACCAACATGCTTCATGGGCATATTTTGATGGGGCCTATCAAGGCCAGGATTTTGTCTATGGTTTGGGGTTTGTGGTCTCTACTACTCCAGATTGCTATCATACTTTCAAGGCCAATGCAAGACCAAGGTCGACTAATCAGGATAAATTTCTATCTTTTCTCTCTATCCTCATGTTTGCTTATTCTCTTATATATATATATGGTGACTCTCTTTTAGTTAACAAATGGATGAATCAAGATGCAACCTTTGGAATGTAATTTGGTTTTTGCACCATTTTTTTTAATTACACATAATTAAAATTAAAATTATATCTTTTATAAAGAATTTAAAATTTAAAATTTCTATTATCTCAATTTTTTATAAACATATTAAATTTTTTTAATTAAAACTTCTAATTTTAAATTTAAATTATATCATTTATAAAAAATTGAAATCTGGAATATTTAATTGAAAAAGTTAGAATCCTTTTACACTAGTTAGAGAAAAGCAACAAGACTCAATTTCTCAATCTTAGTGACCTAATTTGTGTAACTTTTGTGAATTGAAATCTGAAAAATATGGAATATTTAATTGAAAAAGTTAGAAAAAAGCTACAAGACTGAATTTCACTAACCTAATTTATGTGTAAATTTTGTGATCAAGAACATGACATGATGCTATGCAAAATGAACCAAATCCCAATCCCAACTCCACTTCCTGCTCCTGAAGTCTGCCTTGACTATCTTGGCTCCTTTAGAGTGCTCACATTACAAGTTGCATTATTTTCTCCAATTGCTTTGCTCTCTCTGGCCTGGCCTTGCCTAATACCAAGATGATCTGTCTAGGCATTCCTGCGAAACAAGTTTCATAACCAGGGAAAGTTGCTGCAAGATCAGGGTTTAGAGAAGCAAGGAACTCGAGCTTAAATGGATTTAATAATAACATGTTCTGTTAAATCTATAAATGCAGATTGAAAAACAAATTGCATACAACAAATACATGGCTTTGAAGGTGCCCAAAAACAAGCCTTGGACTCTGTTTATTTATGTGTCATCATTCTTCTACACTAACACGCCAACAAATTTAACTTACCACAATTGTTCAACTTATGCTCTCCTTGGTTTGTGTAGACATTTTCTTGATCGACATGTGAGGAGCTCTGAATGGGAAGACCTACTCTTAGCTCCATAAAACTAGTTAAAGAGATATGCTGCTATAGGTTGTGGTTTGAAGCTGATATTTAGAGGGTTACAACAATCATTGACTACACTAGTGAAGGCAGGAGTATTCTCAACGGATTAATCAAATGAGAGTTGCAGGAACACAATTATCTACCACATCAGGAACTTGTACAATGTGGGCAGCCATGGAAAGAAATCAAGGACAATTGTTAAATAGTCCAACACTTCACTGGAAAGGGGAATACATGATGTCAAAGTGACACACGACATTCACGATAAGATGGGAGAAGTTGCAGTCGATGCAATTGTCTGTATTCGGCATGTTCAAAACCCCTTTCAACACCCAAGGGAAAACCTCAACACAAGATATCTGCTACCTACCTCTATGGTTTCATAAACTCTGGCCTTGATGGCAGCAAAACGATGACCAGGTGGGCAAGGAGAGTCCAAAAAAGGCACAAGAAACCCAGCGGTCATTCCAAGCGCATGAGGAGTACATGGGGCACAAAGAAAGAGGACACACAACAAAAACTTATTGGTGAGAGGAACGACCAAAATGAACACTCTTTTTTTCAAAACGCATCCTGGAAAGAAAAAAAAAACACCCGCCAAATGCCTCCAACTCGAAACCTTTTCCTTCAACATGACTACAGTGTTATCTTAGTTGGCAGAAAATGAAGCAATGGTCGGTTTGCCACGCTCTGATTTATTTCAAATGGGAACGATATGATTTACATTAATCAGTGACAGAGTTGCTGCATAGAGAATGGAGGGAGGAGGACTTAGCTAGTATGGCCTTGAATGTGGTTGAGAAATTGATGGAAGAATAGGTAATGCTGGCTGATTTGTAATAACCCAAAAATTCGTAAAAAATTAAAAATTTTCAAGTGACATAAAATGTCTAAAGTCGCAACTAAATTACTACTAATGGTTAGTGGAAAATGAAACAGTTTATAAAAGAACATGGGATTGTTTCTTTGAAAGAACCTGTAAACTAATACGTGTAATCTTAAAAACCTGTGTTAGTGCTATTAATGACTTAACAACTGTAATTCTATTAGAGTTAGAAAAGGACTTGCATTTGCTACTGCTAGATATACTGATGATTAACTTTTGTCAAGTAGGTAAGAATTCTTGTATGAGATCAGGGCTTACTTAGCATTCAGCTAACTCAATTGGACTGCTGGTTCCTTACAGGTTTAGCAGGTAAGAGTAAGATCCAGTAGGGTGTTATCTAAATTCACGTCGAGAAGCTACTTCCCTAGCATAATTAAGATGCTAGTTTTTAGAAAAAGTTTAATATGCTGGTTGTCTTCAAGGAGGTAATGTTGGTCTTAAATTCTTTTATTATCAAACCTTTGTAATGATGTTTACACAAGCTACATAAGCATGGGTTAAAACTTTGCAAGAACAAGTACTTTCCAATGTTCCTCCAATAGATTGAATGTTATACTTTAAAGGTTTAAGAGCACTGTTAATTTTTGGTTTACCATAATGGTTATTCATAATTTTCGTAGAGAGAAATTAGCTCACAGCTTCCTTCACTTCAAGACTCTATAACGTCCTTCTCTCAATGAATGATCAAGTTACTTATGCTTTTAAATATAATCATCATTAAGTTGTTAGAGTTTTGTTGGAATTTCTTTAACGTTATTGGTCTTTAGTTAACCGATCACTCCTTCAAAATATAACTCAAGGCTACAATTCCAAGAGTCCATAGCTCTTCTTTTACTATGGTTATAAGTTAGAATATGATCTTCTTACCAATATTTACCCAACCTAGTTATTACACATAACTATCCAACTTAATTATTTAACAAAGATAACTTCTAGGATAAACCAAGTATCAAAGCTATAACCTATAGTTGATATCCTAGCATTAATACACCATGGAGAAATCAAAATTATGGCAATCATAAACTATGTATGGTTTTTAATGATTATTGTTTTGATTGAAAATTACTTGGCTACAACGCTGACTATGGAACTTACCTATGCTGGAGAAATTATTTAGAGAGACATGTGGTATAGTTTCATCCACTCATGGGTTGACTTAAAACTCCAAACCCTACGCAAAATATTTGCAGACCGAGGGTTCCTCCTTCTTGTTGGCCGAGGTGAAAGCTTGCGGCCATGGGAGACCTGTAACCACCTTCGAGTTTGGCATTTTACTTCTATATTCTATGCTGTGACTGTTGAGAGAGGTCGTTAATGGTTTTGGTATTTCTAATGGTTGAAGTATTTATAGTGTTGGAGCAGGATCTCGCAGCTACAGAAGAAGCTGCTAGTTTAGCGGAGAGATAAGTTTTGGCGGAAAGAAGATAAGACAGAGCTACGACGCCGTAGCACGTTTCCAGCTACAGAGCAGAGCCGAAAACCATGACTTTTAAGATAGAGAAGTCAAGAAAGGCAACGGTACCTGAGCGGCCAAGAAGAGAGAGCTCACCCACTGCATTGAAGGCAGCGGCGGAAGACAGGAGGGCTCAACGACCCTCATAAAGGAGAAGGAGCAACGAGGCTGAATCATTGAAGGCGAAGGACAGAAAAGTGAAGCGGTGCACAGTACCCATGATCAGCGCCGAGAAGCATGGAAGACTGGAGAGAGCTGTGGTGTGACGAAAAGCGGCTACCTCAAGTACAGATATGGCCGACTGTCACTAGTTAGGGTTTGGGTTACTGTCGGGACAGGCCCACAGTGTTGTAATGGCAAGACCTTCGGGATGCCTATAAATGGATATATTTTGTATTGTAAAAGGTTGGCATTTTGGGCATTTTAGGCCATCCAGCAAGTCAGATAACATATAGTTAGCCATTGAGTCTGTTAGCTCACAGTTATCTCGTATTGTAATAGAGTTGAGCTCTGGTTCTGTTATTAGCGGTAGCAATCTTACTGTAACCAGTAGCTGGCTTATAGAGTATGCATGTAACGATCAGCAGGGATCGACAGAGAGGGAAGAGTATATTGTAGGAGAGCAATATAGAGAGGAAAGGAGATCTAAGAGAGAAGATCTCGAGCTGCATATGCGGTGCAGCAGAACTGTGTTTTACCTTCTCTTGAGCTATAATAAAAACACAGTTTTGTGGACGTAACTTCCATCCTGGAGGTGAACCACGTTAAAATCAAGTGTTATGTGATTGGTTTATGTGTTATGTTTACTTATGCATTTCTCAGTCATTTCATGGACTTTGTCTACAGTTTAATGAATGAAGGTGTTAATCAGTTCACAGTAACATAGAAGGATAAATATAAGTTGAAGTCTTTGGCATGTTGTATGTGGTTCGTTTATGCTTTGCATGAAACAGTCACTAGTCATAGGATTGAACAGCCTTGTATGTTAAGTCTTGCACATCGACACAAGCAACACTAAGTGCGCTAAGCCGCAGAGATAGGATATCACAGAGAGGTGATATCGCATCGGCAAAGGAGCTGCGGTGCGCGATACCTCAAGTTAAGGACTTAGCGTTGGGCAGGAGCTGCGTGTCGCACGCTGCATGACGACGCGGTAAGGTTGGAGATATCGCGAGTCAAGGAAAGTGCGCGACGTAGAAAAGGACCGCACGACGGTATAAAGGAATATCCCGCGGCTGGAAGAGCTGCGATACGAGGAGATCGCGTGACGCGAGTGGAAGATCGCGCGACGCACAGAGAAAGAGACCTCGCAGCTAGGGGAACTGCGGGCTGCAAGTAGGATCGCCACAGAACCTGGTCCAAGACACTTGAGTCATTGGCCAACCCATTAGAATCACTTCGGGTGAGACTTCAGGCCGCTTTGCGGTCTGTCGCCGAAAGGGCCAGTGAGCTAGGGGTGTTGTTGGTTGATTATAGTAAACCCGGGTCTTCCCACCACAGCCAACAAATGGTTCCGTTGACGGTTTTGAACAACTGAGCACTAATGTTTTGTTGGCATCCCACTAGAGAAGAGTTTCAGCAATGGCTGGAGTCAAACTTAAGGGAGTTTTCCAAGAAAGAAAATCGGAGCCCTAAATTGAGCACAGAGGACTAGTTACAAAAGCATATCTCTTTAGATATACACGCGATATTTTTTGCAACCTATGGAAACGAGATTTATGACTGGTTATCAAAGTTGACAGATAGGGACATATTCAAGAAGAAAAGAAACATTGTCTGGACACCGGAGCCGATTCAGACCGTGTAGAGCCTCGACAATCCCATCACGAGAGCAGTGGACTTCTGGCTTATGAGTGTGCTAGAAGGATTTGTTACAGAATTTGCAGTTGACCAGAGAAAAAGCTTCAGCGAGGCTGAGCGGTACTTCTTCAAAGGATATCGTGGTAAGTACCTAAAATCTATAAACTTTTCCATTAAGATGCTGCTACATGAAAAAGGAGTAATGGACATGATTTCAGACGAGTAAGTAAAGATAGTAATGTCACAAGAGTTTGAAAGTGATTTTGATGACATTGGACGAACACGTAGTGGCAAGAAATATAAAGTAGCTTTCGGCTCTCCTGTATTTGGAGACACTTCAGACAATATTAGGCAACCGAGTCCTAGTACCACAGAAGAACCAGAGGGGGGTATCCCTTACCATCCCTATACCCCACAGAAACAGACCGGGACTCAGAGTAATCCCGTAGGTACTCCATCCAGTAGCTCACAGACAGTACCTACTACCGCTGCATCACCTTCACCTACACCGCCGAGTGGTAGTAATCCAGTCAATTAGAACCCACCGTAGAGAAATAGAATGGGAGATGATATGAAGCTACCTACCTTTAAGGGTACAGGAGCAGAGGACCCGGAACAACATTGGTTTCTATGCGAAGCCATGTGGACCATTAAAACAATCAACGGCGATAACCTTAAACTTGTACAGTTGGTCACCACACTCAGAGATCGAGCTTTAACATGGTACATAAAGTATACCACAGTACCCAAGACACTTGCCCAGGTCAAGAATGCCATGATTAAAGAGTTCAAGAAACCTAAGTCTGAGTCTCAGTGCATAACAGAGCTCAAGGATATTAAGCAGCTACCATCAGAGTCAGTATGGGACTTTGACCAGAAATTCAAAGCTCTTATAGACCAAGTAAGCTTTGAGTTTGCGTCGGAGCAACATAAGGAATGGTTTATTGCAGCGCTGCTCCCTCACATCAGATTGCCACTAATGCAGCAGAAACTCCATACGCAGGATGACGCGTTGGAGATGGCGATGAAGCTAGAAGCTTCACCTTTAGTTGAAACCAGCGCAGGCATGACAACTCTACAGAACCAGTTGGCCAACCTCACGTTACAGATACATGAACTTAAGAAACGGAAAGAGGTTATGCAAGACATATGGTGCTTACGATGTAAAGCACAGGGTCATACCAAAGACAACTGTCTAGTCTTTGCAGAATATTTAGTTTTAGGGGCTCCTAACCCCTTACCACGAACGCAAGGGCCATGGTGTGAAATATGCAAGACACAAGCACATCAGCCTCAGTAATGCCCTTTGCTTCAGAAGTATGTACAGACACCCAAGAACCTATACTGTGCCTTCTGCAAGTCTGTCGAACATGATGAACAGGATTGCCGAGCCTATGATCTCATTTTAGATAGAAAACATGACGTATACAGAGTCCAATCAGAAACACAGGGTCCAGCAGCAGGCCCACAGCCTGATCCGGCTTATGGTGGCCGTGGAGGAGGATTCAGAGGACGAGGCCATGGAGGAGGCTTTGCATGAGGAGAAGGCTTCGGCAGAGGAGAAGGCTTCGACAGAGGAGAAGGTTTTGGCCGTGGTCGCGGACCAATCACTTGTTATAACTGCGGAATTGTAGGACACTATGCTAGGGACTGTCAGAGCCCCACTACCACTTGTAACTACTGCAAATCTTATGATCATACCATAGAGGAGTGTCCTACCTTGATAGCTAAGATCAAATACCCTAAGCCAGCAGTACACTAGAACATCTAGCTTATTGCTGCTGAGTAGGCAGAGCCAGAACCAAGAGTCAATATTATGACTCGTAGCGGTGTTTCTACTAGTAGGACATCGCAGGAGACTGAAAAGAACATAGGGCAGGAGTGGGTGCGTAGAGCTCCTAGTAAAGCAATACCACTCGACCTGCAGAAGAATAAAGAGGCATTTCATGAAGCCAAGGCTTCCTTTGATGAACCTATGCAATCAGGATCGCAGGTACCGCCATCTAGGGGCGTACCGCAGCAAGCACCTTGTGGCGATAGCCCTGAACAGATACCGCAGGCTACCACATTGGGAAGATGCGACGAGGATGAATCGACAGGAAGTGTACAATCCTTCCTGCGCAGTTGCTTGAAACTCTTGAGAAATGAAAAAGCTATCGGTGAGCTACAGTGCATCATAGATCAGTGTTAGCAACCTTCTCTCTCGGGCAGTGCACACCGCGCTGTTCATAATATTACAGGACATACAAGGACCGGAAGAGAGATGAAGCTCACAGCACAGATTGGAGAGTTTGAAATGGATGAGGTCGTCTTAGATCTAGGATCAGAGGTGAATGTTCTGACTAAGCAGACATGGGAACAGATGGGTAGCCCTCAGTTAGTCAGATCCCCTATCCACCTGAGATTAGCTAACCAGCAGTGAGTATCACCATTGGGTCGACTGCCGCAGGTACCAGTTGACATTGACAGAGTTTGCAGTTTTGCGGACTTCGAGGTTATAGAAATCATTGGCGACAGTCGACCGTATCCAGCATTATTAAGTATTGATTGGGTGATCGGTAGCAAGGCTATCATCGACCTAAAGAGAAGACAAATGACCTTTGAGGATGCGCAGATCCGGGTCATCACGCCGCTGGATCCTCACCAAGGTCCTAGATATATTGAACCTATCTGAGCAGAGGAGGAGGCACATAACATGGATAGTCTCTACTAGATGACTGCGAACCAAAACGACTACATCAATCCAACTGCAGAAGGGAACATTAGTTGGCGATGCGATAGCTCATGCGCATCAAATTTCGATGTTGGTCTAGAGAGCTGGCAGAACAGACTTTATGAAGTCTCAGCGCGCAGATGTGCGTTTATGAGTAAGTCACTGCGATGGATTGGTGCAGAGATCACTGAGATTCCATCATATCATGGTCTGACAGATATCCAGGACTTCCTTGAGCAGATTGAGCAATAGATTCCTTACGAGTAGAGGATCGCAGCTATGGACCTTGCAGTACGAGCCACACCTGCAAGATGGTGGTATGCGCATAAAGAGAATATCGCATCATGGGATGATATTAAAAGATTGATGGCGATTAGATTTTCTGTCGACAGAGAGTATGTCCAGCAGAAGTACACAGGAGAAATTGATCCCAGGGCACACATTCAGACATGTGAACAGAACTGGTTGGACATTCCCAAGGATGAATGGGTTCACAGATTCATTCACACATTGGACACAGTTCCAAGGAACTGGTACACAGAGACCGAGTTGCGCAAGGGGACGACCACATGGTCACTTATGGCAGATAGTTTCCTACTCACCTTCGCGTTTGAATCAGAACATCCAAGTGTTGCTCAGGCCCTAGACATAATCAAGATCAAGATATTTGAGGACTGTACCATCTCAGTGTAGGCTCAACCTGAGTGGGCCATCCAGTTGCAAGCCGCGCTTGAGTGCTATAATTTCGCAGCAAGGTCAAACAATGAAGATAAGGATGAGGGTGAGGATCCTCGCAACACCAACATTTCAGAGTCAGAAGGGACTCGTGATGTTGGGGGACCACAGTTAGAGATTCCAGCAATCACCAAACCCATCAAGATTAAAAAGATCAATATTGGCACAGACGCAGAACCTAAGTTTGCCTCTATTGGAGACTATTGGAATGATGAAACAGTCGGACAGATTGCAGATTTGTTACATGACTATCAGGACCTGTTTCCCACCAAGTTCACAGAAATGAAGGGAATAGTTGGAGACCTAGGAGTTATGAGGATACCATTGAAGGAGGATGCTAGACCAGTCAAGCAGCGCCCATATAGATTGAATCCGCGCTACAAAGAAAAAGTAAAGGATGAAATTGATAAGATGCTAGCAGCAGGCATCATTGAGCCGGTAGAAGAAAGCGAATGGGTTAGCCCCATGGTCGTGCAAGAGAAGAAAACAAAAGGGGACATCAGGATCTGTGTCGATTTGCGTAAGCTCAACGATGCATCGCTTCATGATCCATTTTCGACACCGTTCACTGATGAGGTATTAGACAATGTGAGAGGACAGGAGGTCTACTCCTTCACTGATGGCTTTTCAGGCTACCATCAGATCAGAATACATCCAGAAGATCGATCCAAGACCACCTTTGCAACAGAATGGGGCTCGTTCCAGTATACGGTAATGCCCTTTGGTCTTAAGAATGCACCAGCTATATTTTCTAGAGTAGTAGTTGATGTATTTAAAGAATACATTCATCAATTCTTAGAAGTATATTTTGATGATTGGACTGTATTTGGACTAATCGACAAGCATATAGGAGACTTAAGACTGATGTTAGAGAAATGTAGGCAGTACCAGATTTCTCTAAACTTGAAGAAATGTATATTTTGTGCACCATTTGGTATTTTGTTGGGTCACATTGTTTGCAGACAAGGCTTGATGGTAGATCCCGCGAAGATCACCATCATTGTAAATCTTCCAGCAGCCAACTCAGTCAAGCAACTGAGGACAGTACTTGGTCATACCGGGCACTACAGAAAGTTCATCAAGAGCTACGCAAAGATTACAGCACCAATGGAGAAATTGCTAAAGAAAGATGTAAAATTCCTATGGAATAAGGAATGTCAGCAGAGTCTAGACATACTTAAGGAGAAGATGATTACAACACCCATCTTAGTATTTCCAGAATGGACTAAGCCATTTCATGTACATGTGGATGTGTCTGGAATCACACTAGGGGTTGTTCTAACACAACCAGGAGAAGGAGATATTGACCATCCCATCGCATATTCCAGCAGAAAGCTATCGACAGCAGAAAAGAACTACAACACAACAGAAAGAGAAGGCCTAGCTATGGTGTACGCGCTGCAGAAGTTCAGGAACTACCTATTGGGTGCCCCATTCAAAATGTTTACTGACCATTCCGCCTTGAAGTATCTGGTCAATAAGCCAGTGTTAGGGGGGAGAATCTACAGATGGTTACTCCTCTTTCAGGAGTATGATTTTGAAATCATCGTGAAACCAGGCAGACTGAATGCCGGACCTGATCATCTGTCGCGGATAGACTCAGGAGAAGAGCC
Source organism: Pseudotsuga menziesii (assembly GCA_001517045.1). Lineage (NCBI taxonomy): Eukaryota > Viridiplantae > Streptophyta > Pinopsida > Pinales > Pinaceae > Pseudotsuga > Pseudotsuga menziesii. The sequence continues at coordinate 158,351 of LPNX011160791.1, read as the reverse complement.
AAGTAACCTAGATGACAATCTGCCAGATGCGCCGTTGTTTTCTATCCAGATCGCAGATGAGTACTATGCCGATATTATTCAATTTCTCACTACAGGAGTAGCACCTGATGAGTTTACTAAGCAGCAAAAGAAGCAGTTGGTTGTTAAAGCAGCAGACTTCACCCTCATCGCAGGACACCTATACAAGTTAGGTCCGGATGAAGTTCAGCGCAGATGTGTGATGCCGCATGAAAAAGACGCTATTATCAGAGAGGCACATTCAGGAACCGCAGGAGGTCATTTCTCAGGAAATCCGACTACGCAGAAAATCCTGGAGGCAGGATTATGGTGGCCTACGTTGCATAAAGACACCAAGGACTTTTGCAGATGCTGCGATATCTGCCAAAGGGTAGGAAAACCCTCTCGACGCGATGAAATGCCGCTGCGACCGCAGGTCACGCTGCATGCATTTGACAAATGGGCTATAGATTTTGTGGGTCCTATCAACCCACCAGGAAAGCGCACTGGTACGAGATATATTATCACTGGAATAGAGTACCTCACCAGATGGGTAGAGGCCAAAGCAGTAAGAAATTGTGATGCTGCTGCAGCCGCACAGTTCCTTTTTGAAAACATCATCAGTAGATTTGGATGCCTAGTAATTTTGATGAGTGATCAAGGCACACATTTCTTGAACAACACTATTGAGGCATTGACAGAATAATTCCAGATT
>LPNX011160791.1:126483-157133 GCA_001517045.1 Pseudotsuga menziesii | reverse complement strand
TTATGCAGGTGATGCGGAGTCGCATCGCGGCAGTGCGATGTTCCCCCGTGCCACGTACTCAGTTTTGCAACCGACAAAGGGCCAGTCAAGTCACCATCTGACAGGTAGTTAATGAGGAAATGACCGGTATATCTTACTGTAGATTTGGCAGCAGTATAATAAATTTTTCCAGATTTGGCAAATCTCCGACGAGACCGGTGCCTGTATACACATGCTTCGAGGGAAATTCGATCGGATTTCCTCATTTATTAAGGATCGAATGATGGGTGTGGTCTTGTCTAGGCATTGATGACGACCGACGGATTCAGTCTAGATGACCATTGCATCCGGCATTATCATATTGGGTATAAAAGCAGAAAGTATTCAATTGGGACGGTTACGTTTGCAGAAAAATCGAGAGCTATAGAGTAAGTTGTTAAGAATTCCTTGTGAAGGGCTACGTTTGTTACAAAGTGCTGTGATTTTCAGAAGTTGCAGCCATTGCACGTCCGCCGTTTTGTACTAAGACGGTTCTGTTCGAGGACGAAACTCTAGAAGACATGCCGAGACGCTTCGACCCTGGTGGCCGTAGGTCCGCTATGATGACACTGCCCAGGGTTGTGAAATTAAGTACATCACAAGTCAGACAGCCGCTAAGGATGAAGAATCAAGCGCCAGAAGTAGAAGTTGTCACCAAAGTCTCTGCTAACGAGAAGAAGAACACTGAGCCGACCACTGAAGATAAGAAAGCAGAGTGAAAGAATGATGATAAGAAATATCCCGCCAGGCGGAAAGTAAAAATGAGAAAAAGAAAGCAACGGGAGAAGGTCGCCGACCTATCTGATCAGCTAAGAGAAGCACAAGAGATTGCGAAGGCAATGAAACAAAAATCTGATGATCAGAGGCAGCAGGTGTACCTGGAGCACCTTGAAGAGAAGAAAAGTGGAAGAGGACAGCAAACCCAGCAGACGGTAGAATTCCAGAACGCAGACAAAGGCTTGTTCTTGGAACAAAATTCATGGTTTGTATCTCTTTCATATACAAGGCTCCCGACTGAAGGAAATGTTTGAGAAGGCTGGAAGATACAGATTTTCCTTGTGATAAAAGTTCTAACCCAGATAAAGAAGAAAGGATATATGTGGAAGACCTTTCAAACACTAGAAGGTTCTCAAAAGGTTTCAGGAGCAACGAGAGCGAGACCGTGACTACGGGCAGGAAGGATAAGAGAGCCCAGCGAACCAAGCTACAGAAACTACAAAGAGCGTGTCAAAGTGATGCAGAAGGAAGTCGCAGGACTTTGAGACAGGTTGCAGAGGACTTCGCAGGAAGCCAAGGCAAATCTACAATAGGAGAAGCTCGCTGGAAGTGGCTCGAGGACGAGCCACAAGTAAGTGTTAGGGGACTGTTGGAGCAGGATCCCATAGCTACAGAAGAAGCTGCTAGTTTAGCGGAGAGATAAGTTTTGGCGGAAAGAAGATAAGACAGAGCTACGACGCCGTAGCACGTTTCTAGCTGCAGAGCAGAGCCGGAAACCATGACTTTTAAGATAGAGAAGTCAAGAAAGGCAACGGTACCTGAGCGGCCGAGAAGAGAGAGCTCACCCACTGCATTGAAGGCAGCGATGGAAGACAGGAGGGCTCAGTGACCCTCATAAAGGAGAAGGAGCAACGAGGCTGAAGCATTGAAGGCGAAGGACAGAAAAGCGAAGCGGTGCACAGTACCCATGATCAGCACTGGGAAGCATGGAAGACTGTAGAGAGCTGTGGTGTGACGGAAAGCGGCTACCTCAAGTACAGATATGGTCGACTGTCACTAGTTAGGGTTTGGGTTACTGTCGGGATAGGCCCACAGTGTTGTAATGGCAAGACCTTCGGGCTGTCTATAAAGGGATATATTTTGTGTTGTAAAAGGTTGGCATTTTGGGCATTTTAGGCCATCCAGCTAGTCGGATAACATATAGTTAGCCATTGAGTCTGTTAGCTCATAGTTATCTCGTATTGTAATAGAGTTGAGCTCTGGTTCTGTTATTAGCGGTAGCAATCTTACTGTAACCAATAGCTGGCTTATAGAGTATGCATGTAACGATTCGCAGGGATCGACAGAGAGGGAAGAGTATATTGTAGGAGAGCAATATAGAGAGGAAAGGAGATCTAAGAGAGAAGATCTCGAGCTGCATATGCGGTGCAACAGAACTGTGTTTTACCTTCTCCTGAGCTATAATAAAAACACAGTTCTGTGGACGTAACTTCCATCTTGGAGGTGAACCACGTTAAAATCAAGTGTTATGTGATTGGTTTATGTGTTATGTTTACTTATGCATTTCTTAGTCATTTCATGGACTTTGTCTACAGTTTAATGAATGAAGGTGTTAATCAGTTCACAGTAACATAGAAGGATAAATATAAGTCGAAGTCTTTGGCATGTTGTATGTGGTTCGTTTATGCTTTGCGTGAAACAGTCACTAGTCATAGGATTGAACAGCCTTGTATGTTAAGTCTTGCACATCGACACGAGCAACGCTAAGTGTGCTAAGCCGCAGAGATAGGATATCACAGAGAGGTTATACCGCATCGGCAGAGGAGCTGCGGTGCGCGATACCGCAAGTTAAGGACTTAGCGTTGGGCAGGAGCTGCGTGTCACATGCTGCACAACGACGCGGTAAGGTTGGAGATATCGCGAGTTAGGGAAAGTGTGCAACGTAGAAAAGGACCGCATGACGGTATAAATGAATATCCCGCGGCTGGAAGAGCTGCGATACGAGGAGATCGCACGACGCGAGTGGAAGATCGCGCGATGCGCAGAGAAAGAGACCTCGCAGCTAGGGGAACTGCGGGCCGCAAGTAGGATCGCCACAGAACCTGGTCCAAGACACTTGAGTCCTTGGCCAACCCATTAGAATCACTTCGGGTGAGACTTCAGGCCACTTTGCGGTCTGTCGCAGAAAGGGCCAGTGAGCTAGGGGTGTTGTTGGTTGATTATAGTAAACCTGGGTCTTCCCACCACATCCAACATATAGCAAGAGTGGATATTGGCTTTTCTTCATGGCTTGAGGGTTGTGCTTGTCTTGAACCTGCAACTAAACAATCAGGGCTTCAGCCAGGAGTATACCTTCGTCTGGCTGAGTTGATTTTCTTGTTTTTCCTTCGCAGTGGTGACTCTAGGTCTTCTTGTCTTCTGGCACGATGCCAATACGACCTAGGGTGGCCATTTCTCCTAAGCTTCAACTCAAAACTAACGCAGGTAAAGACTTACCCAAAAATCATTCTTAGATTCATTTTCTTATAAAGGGTTTTACAAATTTTAAGAAAATGGATTTGTAATGATATGGTTTGGAATTTGCAGGTCCTTCTCCTGGTTCCAGCTCTGTAGGTGAAAGCAAGCTTACCCTTCAGTTTCATTTGAGCATACAAATTGGTAAGCCCCAGTTGCAAATGAGGGTTTCTTCCTGCATAATTTTGTGGTTGTTGGAAGTTTGGTTCTTGTGGTTGAAAAGGCACAGCCTTCGTTACCTGTTAGCTTAAAGTTTCAAAGCTTAATTGTTTTTCTGTATCAGTTTCGAAACCCTTAGAGGTACTTTGTGCAGGGATGATGAGGGCTCTAGTAGCCGTGATGGAAACTGGTTTTTGTGTTTTCTGCCTTACTGCCTGAACAATGTAACTTCATTTACTTAAAATGATAGAGCTCAGCTCTAAACTCTTTGAGGCTATCGATCTCTGTCTAGTTAATTTTTAGTTTTTAAAATAGATTCTATTGGGTAAGAAAAGACTGTGAATCAGTCAGGATTTGTAAATGTAACCAGGGTTTTTCACCTGTCAGTAAAGTATGGTTATTGTTCGATAATGTTATTTTGTTTTTGGTTAATAAATGGATAGGCCTGAGTCTTAACCTGTAATTCTAAAGGCCTTAAGCCTTTGTTTCTTAATTGATTTTGTTTTTAGTTATAGTAAGTATTATTTTAATTGTTACCATGTAAATAAAAGGATTTACAGTATGAAGCATCTATGTAAATTTTACTGTGTTTAAGAGTACTATTATTACTCTGTATTTGTTGTATTATTTTAATTATTTATCATGCAATTTAATGATTTTACAGTGCAAGCATTTATGTAAATTTTATTGTGTTAAGAGTACTACTATTACTCTATCTAGCTCATAAGGGTGATATTTAAATATACCCTACAGTTCGATAATAGCTTAATTTTTACATGGTAATTTCTTAGCTCTGTTTATTTAATTTTCCTTTAATGATTTATACAACTGTTTTTAATTCTTAAAAAAAGATTAGGGTAATACTGCAAACTTGAGAATATGATATGCTTATCTTTCAATAACCTAGGTGGATCTATTTAGGTTACAGTAGAACCTTCTGTCTTAAATCAGAGACACATGCTGTCTGGAATCAAATGTTATTAGATTGTTTAGAAAAAAATTATCTTAACCTAACCCTAGATGATAATCTATTTACTATACCTATGCTTATTTAATAAATTGTAAGCTTTCTGTTTTGTAAAGAATACTAGTATTAAAAACAGTTCTATAAGTAATATGATTACTAAATGTTTTTACATACCTATGTTTAGTTCTTATATGAAGTAAATACATTTAATACATACACTATTTACTACTTCTTTACAGAATAAATCATAAGCAAACTAGAGCATAATTTAGCTACTTTTTTCATTCAGAGTAAAAAGAATAATCATATCTACCTAAACACCCAGCTGTACTAGAGTACTGCCTGAGCCAGGCGTGGAAAAATACAGTATGGAATTCTAATTCTATTTATTTCTCATTTTGCATATTTACTACTATTTCTAACCTAATCTGCAAATTACTAAGTCCAACAATGCACAGTTACTTCTTTCTTCATAAACCCTAATGAAATACTAACATGCCTGTATTTAAAAACTAGTAAACATTTTACTGAAGACAATAAATAATTATAATAACATGAATACAAATAGAATCTGTTAATGATAAGGTGACAACAACTTAAGGAGGCTGTTCCTCCCAACCAACTCCTGGAGAAAGCTCAGACAACGCTTCCTCAGGACCCCCGAGCCTGTTCCTGGTCCTCCTAGTAGAGTACTGGGTGGAGGATATGTCCTTAAGACCTTATGTCACCTGACTAGTCCAATTACCTCAGTAATTCATATCTGCTCATAGCAGTAAGAACTTCAGCCTAATAGCTGCAATAAGTTCAGTCTCAGCAATTAACCCCTCACACTCACTTCAGTAATCCCCTCCATTGAATTTTTCATGAGTAAATTCATTCACCCTGAATGATCACCTTGCAGAAATGAGCAGCCTCAACTATCTTCAATGGGAAATTTTATAGATATTCCTAGGTCTTCTTGGTCAGTTTTCATTTAATGAGCCACATGCTCCAATTCCACTTTCTTGGAGAATCCTGACCATAAATATAGGGAAGTTGCCACCTGCAATAGTTGGAAGTAGTTTGAGGATGCTGCCACTTGTCAGTGTACTCTCCACCTAGTCTCCTCCACCAAGTGACCAGTAAATACTCTTTTAACAGCTTCCCTAAGCTGTTGTCTCATCATTTATTTATTTATAAATAAAATATTATGAATTGCATTAATTATTCTTGACCCCACTTGGTCATCAATTACAAACTTAGCATAACATATAACACAATGTTCTTCAAATAACATTAAATTGTTTTTGCAAATTGGGGCATGTGACATACACACCCCCTTAAATTATAACATCGTCCTCGATGTTATTTATTCCTCATCCTAAGAGTTCCCCTAAAATAGAATTGGATATGCATCCCACATATGACTTTCCAATTCCTAGGTGGCTTCCTTTGGACTAAGGTGCTTCCATTGCACCTTCACCTGACCAATGATACAATTCCGAAGCGAGATCTCCCTCAGCTCGAGGATATAATCCGGTTCCACCAGAAAATCTCCTTCGGGTTCCACCTATACATCATTCCAATTAATAACACGAGTAGTACTATGTACATATTTTTTTAATACAGAAATGTGAAAAACATTGTGAACTCTTAAATTCAGTGGTAGAGCTAACTGATATGCTACCTGTCCAATCTTAGACAGTATTTCAAAAGGACCACAATATCGAGGTGCTAGCTTGGCACAACTACCCAGCCTTAGAGAACTCTTTTTGGGCCTCACCTTAATGAAAACATGTTCACCTACCTGGAACTCCTTTGGAGTTCGTTGAAGTTCTGCTCGACTTTTCTGTCGATCTTGCGCAATTTTCAAATTACCTTGTACCTGTATTACAATTATTTCCATTTCCTTCAGTAATTCAAGTCCTAATACTAACCTGTCCACTGGATTACTCCAAGAGATGGGAGTATTGCATTTTCTTCTATACAAAATTTCGAAAGGGCTATACCTAACTGAAGCTTGATAATGATTATTGTAAGCATATTCTACCAGGTGTAAATAATCTTCCCATTTACTTATATGCTCCTTTACATACATTCTGAGTAGATCCTCCAATACCTGATTTACTCTTTCAGTCTATCCATCAGTTTGAGGATGGAAAGAGGTACTAAAGTTTAACGTAGTATTTAATCCTTTAAACAAAGATTTCCAAAAATTACCTGTAAATTTAGGGTCTCAATCTAAAATTATCACCTTCGGTATTCCATGCAATCGAAAAAATTGTTTTAAGAAAATATCAGCAATATTTGCAGCTTTATCAGTAGTTTTTATAGGTATAAAATGGGCTGCTTTACTCAATTTGTCAACCACTACCATTATTGAGTCATTTAAGTTCTGATTTTTAGGTAATCGAGTAACAAAATCACAGCTAATTATCTCCCATTTATAGCTAGGAATAGGCAATGGCCGAAGTAGCCCAACTAGATGTTAATGTTCAGTTTTTACTTGCTGACATTCGAAGTATCTAGCAATATATTCTGCTAGTTCATTTTTCATGTTTGGCCATAAATAATATTTTCTTAGCATGGCTATAGTTTTCGGATAACTTGGATGCCCTAAATAAGGAGTTTTATGAATTTCGTTTAAAATTAACAGCTTAATCCTAGGTAGATTAGGTACGTATAATCTGTCTTTATACAGTAATAATCCTTTTTAATTCAAGCTATACCCTGTACTTAGACTTTCTATTAAATTCTATTTTACTTTTGCTTGTAATTTTGGTAATTTTCATCTTGTTCTATTCCAGCTTCAAGTTGTTCTTCCAAGTCTGTTGTATAAGTGCTAATGGCTACTGTAAAATTCAGATTTTCATTTCTACTTAATGCATCAACAACCTTATTCTCCTTTCCTTTAATGTGTTGAATTTCAAAATCGTATTCACTTAGAAAAGCTAGCCACCTAGCTTGCCTAGCATTCAAGTTAGGTTGATCTAACATGTATTTCAATCCTTTATTATCCGTCATTAAGATAAACTTCCTTCCAATTAAATGACGATGCCACATTTTTAAGGCATGTATGACACCAGCTAATTTTAAGTCATAGGTTGCATAATTTTTCTCATGAATCTTCAGTTTCCTGACTCATAAGCAATGGCATGTCCTTCTTGAGTCAATAGTCCACCTAAACCGTCGTTGCATGCGTCAGTACATACTATAAAATCTTTATTAGGGTCAACAATTCTTAAAATTGGTGCGGTGGTTAATAATGTTTTTAACTTTTTAAAACTGTCTTCGCACTTTTTATTCTAATCAAATTTATTTCCCTTTTTCTGCAAAGAGATTATAGGATTTGCAATTCTTGAAAACCCTTTGATGAACCTCCGGTAATAACCGGTAATCCCCATGAATGGTCGAATGTCAGTTACATCTTTTGGGATTGGCCAATCTTCGATAGCCTTTATCTTTTCGGGGTCAATTGAAATTCCTTCTTTAGTCACCACATGACCTAAATACTGGATCTTATCTTTAAAGAAATCACATTTACTAAATTTTGCAAAAAGTTGATGCTCTTGTAACTCTTGCAAGGCAATTTTTAAATGTTCTTTATGTTCTTCTTCAAATTTTGAATAAATTAAGATGTCGTCAATAAATATGACCACAAATTTATCCAGATATTTGTGCATTACATTATTCATCAGACACATAAAAACAGCTAGAGCATTAGTAAGCCAGAAGGGCATAACGACAAACTCGTAATGTCCATATCAAGTCCTAAAGGCTGTTTTAAAGATGTCTTCATCTTTAATTCGAACATGGTGATATCCAAACCGTAAATTAATCTTTGAAAACATCGTGGCTCCATGTAGTTGATCAAACAGAACATCTATGCAAGGTAACGGGTATCTGTTCTTGAAAGTCATTTTATTTAATTGATGATAATCTATACATAGTAGTAGAGCTCCATCCTTCTTCTTAACAAAGATGACAGGTGACCCCTAGGGAGACACACTAGGTCTAATGTAATTCTTATCAATAAGTTCTTTTAACTGTGAATTAAGTTCATTTAATTCTAGTATATTCATTCGATAAGGGGCTTTTGAGCTGGGCACTGCATCAGGTGCCAGCTCAATAGTAAAATCTAATTCCCGTTTCGGAGGCAGTCTCGAAATTTCTTCCATAAATACATCTGAATATTCTTTTAGAATCGATATATCTTTCAATTTTAATTTATCTATGTTGTTAATGTTTTCTTCATCAATTACTGTTACTGCATAAGCCTTACAACCTTTCCTAACAGCTCTCTTAAGCTGCAGAGCAGAGATCTGCCTTACGACTGTTTTCCCAGGGATTCCCTTTACATTTATTAACTTTCTATCGTTATTTATGCAAGTAAAGGTTTTATCAAAGCAATTCAAGACCACCCTATGCTGCTCTAACCAATCCATACCAATTAATATATCATATGAACCTAAAGGTAGTACATTGAGCTTAACAAAAGTTTCAAACTGATCCATAGTTACTGCCCAATTCTTTACAAAGCTAATTACCTTTCTCTTTGCACCAGTATCTAGCTGAACTAACCAAGAACTTGCAAACTTTTCTACTGGAATTTTACACTTTTCTACCAAATTAGGAGAAATATAGCTTACACTAGCTCCTGGATCAATTAAAATAGATATAGGTATTTGATTTATCTTACCTTCCACTTCCACCATGGAAGTTTGATAATGTGCTTGTCGGTTCTCTAATGCTGCATTGATCCTAGGCATTGTCTTCGCTAGATCACCAATAATCATCTCCTCCTATATTGTGTGTATGTTGCTAACAATCTTCTTTCGATTGGGGCAGACTGTTGCATAATGCAGACCATTGCATTCCCAACACTTTATGGGTTCTTTTCACTCAAAGTTCTTTGTATAGTTACTGTGGTTGTTAGCAGATTCTTGATTCCTTTGATTATTTTGATTGGTTTGTAAATTACTTTTATTCCCTTGGAAATTCTTACTAGGAAAATTCTTAGTGTAATAATTTTTAGAATTTTGATTAGGTACAAACTCTTTCTTTTTTTGTTCAAAGTTATTATTTATTTTGGCCTTCCAGTTGACCATACTCTCCTTTTTATGATTCTGTTCATAACAGAAATTCGTTTTTCTCATTGCTTCTTCTAAGGTTGTCGGATTGTCATACTCAATCCTGTACTTTATATGATAAGGTAAACAGCTGAGAAACCACTGTACCTTAGGTTTCTCGTCCACAATATATGGCACATACCTGAGTAGACTTTGAAATTTACTATTCAATTCTTTCATATTCATTGTACCCAGTTTTAACTCGTAGAATTCCTTAGCCCTTTCCTCATAGTACTGTTCAGATAAAAATTTCTTTTTGAAATATTTCTTGATTGTGCTCCAATTTATGTTTTTCTCCCTCATACCTTTTACTCTTTTTAAATCCTGCCACCATATATCAGCTTTTTCCGTAAGATTATAAATAGCCATCCTGGCCTTTAGTTGATTAGAGTAGTTATAAATTTGAAAGTATTTCTTCATCCCGGATAACCAGGATTCTGCTTCTTCCCCCTTCTCAGTTTCTCCATTAAATGTTGGCGGCTTGATCTTCTTGAACTCCCCAGAGATTTCTTCATAAGGTTTATATTTTCTTTTCATAGTATGGTGGTTATCTTCACTACTGTCACTAGTATAATGAGAGTTTTGTTTATATAAATCACCATATACTTTGGAAGATGAGCTACTTTCGTTTTTAACTTGTTTAGTCTTTTTATCTTTATGCTGATAACCTATATCTTCAAACTCAGTTCTTTTACCCTTTTCCTCAGTATGAAATCTTTCTATTAAGATCTAATTTAGCTCCTCTTGAGCTCTCAGAATCCTCTCACTTTCTTTCTTAACTAATTCCATCTCTGTTTTAATTCTTTAACTGTTTGTAGTAGTTCGGAAGAATTATTGGTTATATCTTCTTATATAGGTTCTTTTTGAAGATTATCTCGTTCAATGTAAGGAGATTCCTCACCCGCATATTCTTCCAATCTATCTGTACCTGTCATTAACTTAGAAACAAAATTCTATGTGTGTATCATTCAAAGAAAACAACATCATCATATTTATTTAAATTTACTGTTGCACATAACCAAGTTGAGCTACATTCAGGCCTAGTGTTTGAACCTTGTGCTCTAATACCACATGTAATAACCTAAAAATTTGTAAAAATTTAAAAATTTTCAAGTGACAAAAATGTCTAAAGTCGCAGCTAAGTAACTGCTAATGGTTAGCGGAAAATGAAACAGTTTATAAAAGAACATGGGATTGCTTCTTTAAAAGAACCTGTAAACTAATACGTGTAATCTTAAAAACTAGTGTTAGTGCTATTAATGACTTAACAGCTGTAATTCTATCAGAGTTAGAAAAAGACTTGCATTTGCTGTTGCTAGATATACTGATGATTAACTTTTGTCAAGTAGGTAAGAATTCTTGTATGAGATCAAGGCTTACTTAGCATTCAACTAACTCAATTGGACTGTTGGTTCCTTACAAGTTTAGCAGGTAAGCGTAAGATCCAGTAGGATGTTATTTAAATCCACGTCAAGAAGCTACTTCTCTAGCATAATTAAGATGCTAGTTTTTAGAAAAAGTTTAATATGCTGCTTGTCTTCAAGGAGGTAATGTTAGTCTTAAATTATTTTATTATCAAAACTCTGTAATGATGTTCACACAAGCTACATAAGTATGGGTTAAAAATTTGCAAGAACAAGTACTTCCCAAAGTTCCTCCAATCGAGTGAATGTTATACTTTAAAGGTCTAAGAGCACTGTTAATTTTTTGTTTACCATAATGGTTATTCATAATTTTCATAGAGAGAAATTAGCTCGTAGCTTCCTTCGCTTCAGGATTCTATAACGCCCTTCTCTCAATGAATAATCAAGTTACTTATGCTTTTAAATATAATCATCATTAAGTTGTTAGAGTTTTGTTGGAATTTATTTAACGTTATTGGTCTTTAGTTAGCCGATCACTTCTTCAAAATATGACTCAAGGCTACAATTCCAAGAGTCTGTAGCTTTTCTTTTACTATGGTTATAAGTTAGAATATGATCTTCTTACAAATATTTACCCAACCTAGTTATTACACATAACTATCCAACTTGATTCTTTAACAAAGATAACTTCTAGGATAAATCAAGTATCAAAGCTATAACCTATAGTCGATATCTTAACATTAATACACCATAGAGAAAGCAAAATTATGGCAATCATAAACTATCTATGGTTTTTAATGATTATTGTTTTGATTGAAAATTACTTGGTTGAAGCGCTGACTATGGAACTTACCCACACTAGAGAAATTATTTGGAGAGACAGGTGGTATAGTTTCATCCACTTGTGGGTTGAATTAAAACTCCAAACCCTATGCAAAAGCTTTGTAGACCGAGGGTTCCTCCTTCTTGTTGGTCGAGCTAAGAGCTCGCGGCCGTGGGAGACCTTAAACCACCTTTGAGTTTGGCATTTTACTTTTATATTCTACGATGTGACTGTTGAGAGAGGTCGTTGATGGTTTTGGTCTTTCTAATGGTTGAAGTATTTACAACAAGAGTGGATATTGGATTTTATTCATGGCTCGAGGGCTGTGCTTGTCTTGAAACTGCAACTGAACAATCAGAGCTTCAGCCAGGACTATACCTTCGTCTGGCTGAGTCGATTTTCTTGTTTTTCCTTCGCAGTGGTGACTCCAGGTCTTCTTGTCTTCCGGCACAGTGCCAATATGACCTAGGGTGGCCATTTCTCCTAAGCTTCAACTCGAAACTAAAGCAGGTAAAGACTTACCCAAAAATCATTTTTAGATTCATTTTCTTATAAAGGGTTTTACAAATTTTAAGAAATGGATTTGTAATGATATGGTTTGGAATTTGCTGGTCCTTCTCCCAGTTCCAGCTCTATAGGTGAAAGCGAGCTTACCCTTCAGTTTCATTTGAGCACACAAATTGGTAACCCCCGGTTGCAAACGAGGGTTTCTTCCTTCATAATGTTGTGGTTGTTGGAAGTTTGATTCTTGTGGTTAAAAAGGCACAACCTTCATTACCTGTTAGCTTAAAGTTTCAAAGCTTTATTGTTTTTTTGTATCAGTTTCAAAACCCTTAGAGGTACTTTGTGCAGGGATGATGAGGGCTCTATTAGCTGTGATGGAAACTGGTTTTTGTGTTTTCTATGATTATGGCCCGAACAATGTAACTTCATTTACTTAAAACAATAGAGCTTAGCTCTAAACTCTTTGAGGCTATCGATATCTGTCTAGTTAATTTTTAATTTTTAAAATAGATTCTATTGGGTAAGAAAATATCGTGAATTAGTTGGGATTTGTAAATGTAACCAGGGTTTTTCACCTGTCAGTAAAGTATGGTTGCTATTCGATAATGTTATTTTGTTTTTGGTTACTAAATGGACAGGCCTGAGTCTTAACCTGTAATTCTAAAGGCATTAAGCCTTTGTTTCTTAATTGCTTTTGTTTTTAGTTATAGTAAGTATTATTTTAATTGTTACCATGTAAATAAAATGATTTACAGTATGAAGCATCTATGTAAATTTTACTGTGTTTAAGAGTACTATTATTACTCTGTATTTGTTGTATTATTTTAATTATTTGTCATGCAATTTAATGATTTTACAGTGCAAGCATTTATGTAAATTTTACTGTGTTAAGAGTACTATTATTACGCTATCGAGCTCATAAGGGTGATATTCAAATATACCCTACAGTTCGATAATAGCATAATTTTTACATGGTAATTTCTTAACTCTGTTTATTTAATTTTCTTTTAATGATTTATACAACTGTTTTTAATTCTTAAAAAAAGATTAGGGTAATACTGCAAACTTGAGAATAGGATATGTTTATCTTTCAATAACCTAGGTGGTTCTATTTAGGTTACAGTGGAACCTTCTGTCTTAAATCAGAAACAAATATTGTTTGGAATCAAATGTTATTAGATTGTTTTGAAAAACAATATCTTAACCTAACCCTAGATGATAATCTATTTACTATACATATGCTTATTTAATAAACTGTAAGCTTTCTGTTTTGTAAAGAATACTAGTATTAAAAACAGTTCTATAAGTAATATGATTACTAAATGTTTTTACATACCTATGTTCAGTTCTTATCTGAAGTTAATACATTTAATACATACAGTATTTACTACTTCTTTACAGAATAAATCATAAGCAAACTAGAGCAGAATTTAGCTACATTTTTCATTCAGAGTAAAAGAATCATCATATCTACCTAAACACCCAGCTGTACTAGAGTACTGCCTGAGCCAGGCGTGGAAAAATATATTATGAAATTCTAATTCTATTTATTTCTCATTTTGCATATTTACTACTATTTCTAACATAATCTGCAAATTACTAAGGCCAACAATACATAGTTACTTCTTTATTCATACTAACATGCCTGTATTTAAAAACTAGTAAATATTTTACTGAAGATAGTAAATAATTATAATGACATGAAGACAAATAGAACCTGTTAATGATAAGGTGACAATAGCTTAAGGAGGCTGTTCCTCCCAGCCAACTCCTGGAGAAAGCTTAGACAATGCTTCCTCAGGACCCTCGATCATGTTCCTGGTCCTCCTAGTAGAGTACTGGGTGGAGGATATGTCCTTAAGACCTTCTGTCACCTAACTGGTCCAATTAACTCAGTAATTCAAATCTGCTCATAGCAGTAAGAACTTCAGCCTAATAGTTGCAATAAGTTCAGTCTCAGCAGTTAACCCCTCAAACTCACTTCAGTAATCCCCTCCATCGAATTTCTCATGAGTAAATTCATTCACGCTGAATGATCACCTCTCAGAAATGAGCAGCCTCAGCTGTCTTCAATGGGAAATTTTATAGAGATGCCTAGGTCTTCTGGGTCAGTTTTCATTTAATGAGCCACCTGCTCCAATTCCACTTTCTTGAGGAATCCTGACCACAGATATAGGGAAATTGCCACCTGCAACAGTTGGAAGTAGTTTGAGGGTGCTACCACTTGTCAGTGTACTCTCCACCCAGTCTCCTCCACCAAGTGACCAGTAAACACTCTTTTAACAGCTTCCCTAAGCTATTGTCTCATCATTTATTTATAAATAAATAAAATATTCTGAATTACATTAATTATTCTTAACCCCACTTGGTCACCAATTACAAACTTACCATAAAATATAACACAATGTTCCTCAAATAACATTAAATTGTTTTTGCAAATTGGAGCATGTGACATGATTGGACAGCTACTTAGAAATCAACATACTTGGTTGTTCTCATTGACACTGTGCATCCACAGCCATGGCACCTATCTATGACATCCAGTGTTGGAGAAAACTCATTGTGTATATCTCATTCTTAGGAAAAGAAACTATAGCTCTGTATTGATTAAAAGGGTTTGAGCAAGTGATAGAGAACTATGTGTATCAGTGTTGCTATCCACCAAATACTTGTATGGTGATCCCTTCATTTGCATTTATTGAGTAAAAGTGTCAAGAGTGTAGCATAAAATTGTTGCAAATGGGACTGCAATAATACCAGTTGTAAAAAACACCTCTCTTCTTTCTATACCTTTGCAAGAGGTTTCTTAATGAAAAATATTGAAGATTGTAATGCAGGATGCAATTCCAATAAGAGATGGCCTAATTCCTCCGTAAAATGATGTCGGTCCTTCCTTTCGCATCATATTTATTGCGACCTAGCTCATGATTTTATATGTTGAATCAACTGCCAAGCATACAAAGGATATCTAAGTGAACTAGAATATAAATCTCTTCGTTGAAAAATGTGTGAACCAGACAGTCGCTCCTACCATAAGATCTAACAAGGAGTCCAATATTGATGTTGCAATAGATATGCATTCACTGTTAACCATTGCATCGATCTTAAAAAATTCAAACATCAACTGCAACAAAGTCAATGATACAACAAAGATTTTACAGATATTACAGTTTGCGCCCAGCATTGGCAGAAAAAATTTAAATTTCTACAGCCTATGCTGCATCCTATTCACTGTATCCAGTATTCTCCATAGAGGTGTTGTGCCCCCCTGACTGGAGTGCCCCATCTTTACTGCATTTTTTCTTTTTAACAAACCCTAACGTCCAAAACTGATCTTTGTCCAACCATTTGTGGGCGACTCTACTGCTATCATGGCATGAATGCCCATGTCGCTGTTGGAATAATGTAGAAATGCTTGCCGAGTATCTAGGATTAGGGTTGATGTGTATTTTCTATGTTTAGTATGTAGAGGTTTCAGATCCACTTCTTATGGATCTAGGTGTTTGTTTGTTATTTATATATTGTAATTTCTTCACATTAATTAATCAAATTGGTTTGACCATTCCTTGTGTAAGTGAGCCTATGAGCTTTGCTCTGTACTAACTAAGAATTAGAAGGCAGATAGATAGAGCAGAGCTTATAGGCTCGCTTACACAAGGAATGGTCAAACCAATTCGATTGATTAATGTGAAGAAATTACAATATATAAATAACAAACCAACACCTCTAATTCTTAGTTAGTACAGAGCAAAGCTCATAGGCTCGCTTACACAAGGAATGGTCAAACCAATTCGATTGATTAATGTGAAGAAATTACAATATATAGATAACAAACCAACACCTAGATCCATAAGAAGTGGATCTGAAACATCTACATACTAAACATAGAAAATACACATCAACCCTAATCCTAGATACTCGGCAAGCATTTCTATATTATTCCAACACTAGTTTCTTCCTATCATCTTTTGGTATGTGGGAAAATGCTTTACAACCAAAGATTTGTAGATGCTAAATCACTTGAATGTGTCTTTGTTGGTATTGCAATGATCACAAAGCCTATAAGTTGTTTCACCCTAGCACTCATAAATTAATTGCTAGTAGAGATGTGGTGTTCCATGAACATACAGATACAAGTAACAAAACAAAACAAGGGCATAGTCTAGCTAACAATGATGAATATGTCAAGTTAAACTCAATAGTTTAGGAGCAGGAAGTAGAAGAACCACAAGAAAAGCAAGAGGAACAGAATAGCAGCAACAATAATGAAAGAAGCAGAAGCAGCAGTGAAAGTAGCAAAAGCAGAATGAGTACTTCTACAAGTTCAGAGGAAGACACAGTAGAAAGCAGAATGATTATGGATGGAACCCCTGCAGGTAATTTAATGCTAAGAAGGTCAACAAGACAGATTCATCCCCCTCCAAGGTAAAATGATTATGCTCTAATGTCTAATATAATGAATATCAGTGAACCACTGAATTACAAACAAGCCAAAGATAAAGCTGAATGGGTTGAAGAAATGAATGAAGAATATAACTCAATTATGAAAAATCAGATTTGGGAATTAACTGAGTTACCAGAGGATAAGACACCCATAGGCTGTAAATGGTTGTTTAAATATAAGTTTAAATCAAATGGTAGCATAGAAAGATTTAAAGCAAGACTAGTAGCAAAAGGCTATACACAAAATGAGGGA
Organism: Pseudotsuga menziesii; assembly: GCA_001517045.1. Classification (NCBI taxonomy): domain Eukaryota; kingdom Viridiplantae; phylum Streptophyta; class Pinopsida; order Pinales; family Pinaceae; genus Pseudotsuga; species Pseudotsuga menziesii. Next base: position 140,263 of record LPNX011160791.1, on the reverse strand, counting down.
ATTGACTTTGAAGATACTTTTGCACCAATAGCAAAACTAAACACAATTAGAATTCTGGTTGCATTAGCCACAACATATAAATGGAAAATCCATCAATTAGATGTAAAATCTGTTTTCCTAAATGGTGATTTAAAAGAAGAAGTCTACTTGGTTCAGAAAGGACAGGAACATGAACATCTTGTTTAGAAAGGACAGGAAGGCTTTGTACAGAAAGGATAGGAACATCTTGTATGTACACTAAAGAAAGCTATCTATGGATTAAAACAGGCTCCTAGGTCATAGTACATAAAGATTGATACCCTCTTTAATCAGAAAGGTTTAGTTAAAAGCAAAAGTGATTCTAACCTTTACATGAAGAAAGATAAGGAAGCAAATATTTGTCTGATATCTTTATATGTCGATGATCTCATCATTACAGGGAATGCATGTGAGTTGATTACAGAAATAAAAAATTAACTGTCACAAGAGTTTGAAATGAAAGACCTTGGATAATTACACTATTGTTTGGGACTTGAAGTTTGGAGAGAATTTGGCAAAACAATGATCACTCAAAGTAAGTATGTGAGAGAAATATTGAATAGATTCAACATGAGTGATTGCAAAGTATCAGCGATTCCTTTAGAACAGAATGTGAAATTATGCAGTCAAGATGGATCAAATGATGTAGATCGTACTTTGTATCGACAGTTGGTGGGAAGCCTAAATTATCTCACTACCACAAGGCCAGATATATCATATGCAGTCAGCATTTTTAGCCAGTTATGGCTAAATCAATTGACAGCCATTGGATAGCAGCAAAGAAAGTCCTTAGATATCTGAAAGGGACAATGAACTTTGGTCTTTTATACATTGATAAGTTTGATGTTCAATTGACAGGTTTTTCTGATTCTGATTGGGCAGGAAATTTAGATGACAAAAGATCTACTACAGGATATGCATTCAACATTGGATCCAGAGTCGTATCATGGAGCAGCAAGAAACAACCAACTGTGTCTCTATCATCCATAGAAGCTGAATACAAAGCCATGTCTAGTGCAACATGTGAAGTTGTCTGGTTGAGGAGGATTCTTGAAGACATTGGAGAAAAGCAAACAAAACCCACAAAAGTACATTGTTATAATCAAAGTGCAGTCAAATTGGCAAACAACCATGTTTATCATGCAAGGACAAAACACATTGAACTGCAACATCATTTTATCAGAGAAAAGATTGAGTCTAAGGAAATTAAACTTATTTATTGTAACACAAGTGATAATGTCGCTGACATATTTACCAAACCTGTTGGCAAGATTCACTTTGAGATCCTTAGGCAGAAATTAGGTGTTGTAAAAAATCCATTTCTACATTAAGAGGGTATGTTGGAATAATGTAGAAATGCTTCCTCAGTATCTAGGATTAGGGTTGATGTCTATTTTCTATGTTTAGTGTGTAGAGGTTTCAGATCCACTTCTTATGGATCTAGGTATTGGTTTGTTAATCTATATATTGTAATTTCTTCACATTAGTTAATCGAATTGGTTTGACCATTCCTTGTGTAAGGGAGCCTATAAGCTCTGCTCTGTCTGCCTTCTAATATTTAATGTGGCTGTGTTTAATAATTACTTCTAGGTATGAGATATGTATTCACTCTTAACCATTGCATCGATCCTAAAAAAATCAAACATCAACAGCAACAAAGTCAATGATACAACAGAGATTTTACAGATATTGCAAACTACTCTTAACCATTGCATCGATCTTAAAAAAATCAAACATCAACAGCAACAAAGTCAATGATACAACAGAGATTTTACAGATATTACAGTTTGCGCCCAGCATTGGCAGAAAGAATTTAAATTTCTACAGCCTATGCTGCATCCTATTCACTGTATCCTATATTCTCCATAGAGGTGTTGTGTCCGCCTGAACGGAGTGCCCCATCTTTACTGCGTTTTTTCTTTTTAACAAACCCTAACGTCCAAAACTGATCATTGTCCAACCATTTGTGGGCGACTCTACTGCTATCATGGCATGAATGCCCATGTCCCTGTGTTTAATAATTACTTCTAGGCATGAGACCTCCTGTCTTTAAATTGATGATCCCTATCAACTATCTTCATATATTTTCCCTAAATGGGCTTAATCTGGGACCTGTGGCTACGTGATCTTGTGCCTCAGGCTGTTGCTGTAACTCCAACTCTAGCTCTTGTTCAAGCCTCTGGTTTGGTTCCTTCTCAGACTCTTTGGCTTTAGCTCTGGCCTCATCTTTAGCCTTTCATCTACATATGTCTTCTTCTAAGGGTTTAGACGCTACCCTGTGTGAGCAGTGTTCTACCACCAGAGCTTCATGTCAGGATCTCCCTCCTACCCTCTCTTTGCATCTCAACCAATTTATAATATGTTTTAATACCCTTTTCGTTTTTTACAGTGAGCTAGCAAAATAATTCTGACTTCCTACTTTTTTTTACTATTTGTAGACCTTTTTCCTCTGGAAATTGCAGTCTCAGAATCCAAGTAGGCGAACTTCTCCAGATATCTTCATTGTCCGGGCCTTCATTATCTTGCTTGGCTTCTTTAGAACGTTGACATCACAAAGCTGTCCTCTTTGCTCCTTGTTGTTTGCACATAATATCTATGGAGTGCAATCTGCGCTATTTTCACAGATCAAGTAACGTGCACTGATAACAAAATTATCTGTCTGAGCATTCCTGCCAGAGAGATTTCATAACCAGGGAACATTGCTGCTAAAATAGTGTTTAGAGAATCAAGGACACCGGGCTAATAAATAGGTTTAAAATGATTGTCTGTTAAATTTATAAGTGCAGATCAAAGCACAAATTTCATACAGTAAATACAGGAATATGAAGGTGCCCAAATACAGGTCTAATAGTCTGCTTATATCCATGATCATTCTCCTATACTACGCTACATCAACAAGCAGGAAAATCAAACATTAACAACAGATTCAATGATACAACATCTGTGTACACACAATAAGAATTCTTTATTAAAAGAGAGTTTACAAATATCATAGTTTGCGCTTAGCATTGGCAACAAGGATTCAGATATGTCGAGCCAGTGCAGCGTCCTATCGACCGTAGCCATTATTTTCCGTCACTGCTCTGCCTCTTGCAGCGAGTGTTGCATCCTCCTGACCGCAGAACCCAGTTTACCGCCGTGCTTCTGCTTCAACTGATCTTCCTCTGATCTTCCTCCAACCGTTTATGGGAAGCTCTGGTACTTGTCTCTAGAGTGGCATGAATGCCCACGTGACTTTGTTTAATAATTATTTCCATATATGATTAGAGATCGGACCTCCCTTCTTTAGGTTTGATGGCCCCATCAACTAGCTCCGTATTTTCCATAGGCTTAATCTGGAAACAGTGGGTTTCAGATCCTGCGGCTCTGGCTCTAGCTCTTGCTGTGACTCAAACTCTAGCTCTTGCTCGGGCCTCTGCTCGATCTCTTCTCAAACTATCTGGCTTTAGCTTTGACTCTGTCTTGGTTTTAGCTTCATGACCTAAATATGAGACCTATGGGTACCAGGGCTTGTGGCTGTGGCTGTAATTCAAATTCTGGCTCTTGTTGAGGCCTCTGCTGTGGCTGAGGCTCCGTGCAGACTCTCTAACATTAGCTCTGGCTCAGGCTCTGCGTAGATTCTGTAACATTTGCTCTGGCTCCACCTTGGCTCTAGCTCTGTGTGGATAAACTGCAATATAGCTATTTCCATTGCTTTAAACAAACCTTACATAGTTCTTGCCATTGCTTTAAACAAAGCTTTGAGGACCTTCTCTATCCAGCATTTCAGGACTTATTCACAACTGATTACTTTATCTTCTGGATATAGTGCAATTAAAACAAAACAAGTTTTCAAATAATATGGTAGAGCATTGTAACTCCATTTCAGATCTGAAATAGTTTTAGCTATTGGCAAACCCTTGCACTTCTTTCTTTCTGTGCGATTTCTAGAATCGTGAGAACAATTTAAGAGGCTCTTCCATTCAAAGACACTCTTAAGCTTTCAAGTTCAAGATTCCTCCACATACAATCCAACGATTTTAGAGCCTCTTTCATTCAAGGACACTCCTAAGCTTTCAAGTTCAAGATTCCTCTACATATCATCTAGTATGAGAATTTGTTTTCCTTCTTTATGTGAGAGCATAGCATATCTTTGAAGACCATTACCCAAATGATGAAATCAAATGATTTGCTTACCTTGTTGTTGATATCTTTGGTCGTCTCAAAATTCAACTGTACAGATCGTATATTTTCACCATCAAAGCAGATTTAAAACTGTGCAGATCGTATATTTCCACCATCAAAGCAGATTTGAAGATTTCAATTAGTAGCTAGGTAGGCTGGGTAAACTTTCCCAACTGGATCGAAAGTTGGAGTTTAACAACATGAAGTTTAACAACATTATGTTCAAATCTCTCATATATTTAAGGATTCTGTAGCGGGAGAGACAGTGAGGATAACAACCGAAGCCGTCTTTGTGTTGCTGGTACTCGTTGTTGATATAGCCTTCTCTGCCTTATCTAGCCAAGTCTGCACTATTTTTTTAAAGTTTTTGTGTTCCCAAAGATGAAGCTGCCCCTTTATCACATCTATTACATCATTCAGAGGTTGATTTTGAGCCTGATGGAAAGAACTTGCCATTTTCACCTCGTGAACAGCTCTTTCCAAAATGTTACTCAATCTTGCAAGCCCTGAAGAAATTTCCTCGCCGGCCATTGTTTTCAGAGATAAAAGTGTTCCAGAGAAAGATCAAGATTCCTCGTTCCACAGCGAAATCACGAGCAAAATTAGAATTCCTCTTCGGGTGCGGAGCGCTGAATACATCCTAAACTAGTTTCCTAATGCATCTTTCCAAACTAGGTTACATGTGGGGAGCCCTCAATACATCCCAAACTAGTTTCGTAATATTTTTTTTAGTTTGATTTCTTGTTATGGTTCTTCACGTTTCACCAAATACTTTTAGTTTAATTTATTATAGTCCATCCAGATTCATTGGTACTTGTGTTAACGTAAATGAAGGATTTCAAATCCCTCACCTCGTGGACAAAGCGAGTTACTAAATTCATGTAGCATTTCTATTCAAGCTGGAATCAACTTCACTGTAGAATCAATCATACTTGGCAGGAAGGCAACTTGCAACTTGAGTGAACATTTCGATTAACTTTTTCATTGTTTTCAAACCAGCAACATGATTTTCTTGGTAAACATGACTCTGATTGTGTGGAACGTGTATATATATATATATATATATATATATATATATATATATATATTTTTGGGGTTAATTACGTGTGTTCCAAACAATATTATAACCATCTCATCGCCATAATGTATTGAATAAACAACGTCACATTATATTACAAGGAGTGTTAGAATGTGTTTTTAATGAGAAAATCTCATTCCCAAGTAAGAATAAAAATATAACAATTTTGAAAAAATGTGGCTTTCATGTGGAAAGCATGGAAAATAAAAGTGGTGAATCACTAAATCTTTTTATGTGGGTATGGAGTAATTTGAAAAAGTGTGGAATTCATGTGGAAAGCATGGAAAATAAAAGTGGTGAATCATTAAAAAAAAAAAATTGGGAAGTGGAGTTTTTTTTGGATTTTTAAACTTGGAAGAAGAACATTTTAACAACAATGTTGCAACATAGAGACTCTTTGTTATTATAATATTGGTCACTATCATAGTTTTTACCCACTTATTTATCTTTCATAGCACCTAAATAGTGTTTAACATGATGTGCATCCTCATATTTTTTTTGTTTTGCTAAGTTCAATGTCAATTATCCAAAATTGCAATGAAGAAAAAAAAGAAATTTGAAATAGTAACATCCTAGAATTTAGCAATATTAGACCTTTGAAAGAAAGATCACTTCACCATGCACCCTATCATCATATTGTCTTGTGACATGGAGCATAGCATTGAGTCATAACACCAACACTAAATTACTAAAAAAATGAATATAAGAAAAGAAAAGAAAAAAACGAACAATTATGACTTTTTGTTCAACTAGTTGTTGCTTATATTCCTCGAGCTCATTTATAAGTCTCACATTCTCCCAATTATTTCCTTCTAGATAACATGAAATAAGAATTATATTGTCTTGTGACATGGAGCACAGCATTGAGTCATAACACCAACACTAAATTACTAAAAAAATGAATATAAGAAAAGAAAAGAAAAAAACGAACAATTATGACTTTTTGTTCAACTAGTTGTTGCTTATATTCCTCAAGCTCATTTATAAGACTCACATTCTCCCAATTATTTCCTTAGATAACATGAAATAAGAATTGGAGGCATACTATCTTGTAATTAATAATGTTGATGCTTATGGAAGATTTTAAACTATTAATATTACATAAAGTTATGAATGTATTGAATGTCATTGGCATGGCACATATCAAATGCATATTTTAAATCATAAAGTTACAAAGTATGTTTGTAATTATATTTCATTTAAGCTACATGTAGAAAATGTGTATAATGAACATCTTCTATCTTTTCAGTTCCATGGGAAGTCAAAATAACTTGTCTTATACCAACAAACACAGAAACTATATATCATTTAAGTAAAATAAATTTGATGATAACTTGTATTATTCCACTGATCAATGATGATGATGATATTGAAAAATGTTATATAGTTGATGAGGTTAGACCCACACTTAGCATTTAGCTAAACATTTATAGTGTTAAATGAATCTTGACTTAGTGAAGGTTGGGTTTACTATAAATGGTTCAAGATGGTACATAGTTTTAGTCATAATGATATTGATGTGAAGAAATACATATTTAAGTGAATTATAGTTTTAATTCTCAAATATCTAAAATATTGTTAGGCCAAGGTAATATATATAGAAAGTTGATTTTCTTTGTTTAGGGTTTCAACTTAATACCATTTAAAATCACTATAGATCGAAAACAACAGAATAACAAGCATGCAATAAATTAATATATATTTGAGGTTGGAAATTATTTTTCATATTTGAAATTTGAAAAATCCCGAATTCCCACCATGCATAATAATATAAAATCTTTTTTAGTTTCTTTTTGCATCATTTGACAAATATTTTATTGAAATAAAGTATTAACTAGCAGTTGATCGAAAAAAATATGATAAAGGCTAAGGAGGTTTTTGTGAACCAAAGATTTGTTAAAAGGTTTACAACATTCTAAACATATCTATGACATTAAAATGACTTCCTTTACAATGACCTAAGTACTTCTAAAGTTTAAATTAAATGTGTTTTTGTGAGTAAAATATTTGTGATTACTATATTTTATTGCATATCAATGATAGGAAAAGAGACGCAATAACATATTGTTTATTGCAATAGTATATTATTTAATTGTAATAGCATACTATTTAATTCTAATGTGTTAACTTTAAAAATGGTAAGACCTTGAAATGCATAATGTATATTTCTCACAGTATTGCTTAGTTGAATTGGCTCAATATATCGCCTTGTTGATGAATCATCTTGTTGAACCTTGTAGTATAAATCACCTATTGATCTTTAGATTTCAAAACAAGAATAACAAAAATAAAACCAAACAAAGTTTTTTTTTTGGAGGGGGGGGGTTAATTTTTATATGGATTTTGACTTTTGAAAAGTTTTTTTGGAGTGGGGGGGGGGTTAATTTTTATATGGATTTTGACTTTTGAAAAGTTTTTTTGGAGTGGGGGGGGGGTTAATTTTTATATGGATTTTGACTTTTGAAACAGGTGGGATGTTTAAGATTCAAAATGGGTAGAATACATGTGTTAATTTGAAAATGAACTTTTTTTAGTGTTTTAAAAGAGAATGAATGTTATGTTTATTTTAAACATGAATTATTTTTGGATATTGGGATTTTTTTAAAACTAAAATGTGTCTCTATTTATATAGTTTGAAGATAAAAATGAAAGTGACTCCACTCAAGTCATACTTATTATTTTACTAGCAATTGCCCCTAAAGGTGCTAAGGAACGACAAATGGAAAAAAAATAAACAAAAAGTAAAGTAAATGTGATGAGGTATAAAAGAGCTTCCTCTTCATCATTGAAATTCCATGAAGAAAACAACAAAATAACAGAAATTTTGGGTGGTTTAGTTCATGCCTAGATTCCAGAACAAATGTTTCGCTATCAAAGATGCAATGGACAACCTTTTGGTCAAATCAAGAAATGATAAATTTCCTAAATACCTTCAAACCTAGAGGAGCAAGTAGCCATATTGTCAAGAAAATAAGAGTACGAGGAGTACTCAATTTGTTGGAAATAATAGAGTTTTGGATATGCAACATGGATATGAAAAAGAGAGTTTGGAAAATGTTATTAATACCTTGTTGTACGGTTCTTGAAATCCATCACGTGAGAATGATACTCACACTCAATTACTAGGGGGATTTGATGTAGGAGCATCCCTGCACACCAAAAAGTTTCCTTTTTAGTTTCAATTCCTTTAACTATGTATTTAGTTGGTTTGACACCAATAAGTTATAGTTGCTTTGGGTTGAGCTAGTATGGTTACACATTTTGCATTCAATTCATTTAAATGTTGCAACTTACAAAGAATTCATAGTACATGGGCTGGATCAATTATTTGATTCTATGTTGTGCGAGCATAGTCACATGCCCAAGTATGGTCAAGGGAACTTGAGACCATATCATAAGAGCAAGAAGGGATTTTTGGGAGTTGTTAGAGTTTAAATCTCACTTGTGGTCCAAATCTAGAGAGGAAAACAAGTAGCATTTGTCACAAAATTGGATCACCCATCAAGAAGATGTAATAGTGAAAACTTATTCACTATAGGATCAACAAGATATTTTGAGTCTATGTTGTGCAAACATAGTCACATGCCCAAGTAGAGTCAAGAGAACTTGAGACCATGCCATAAGAGAAAGAAGGGATTTTTGGGAGTCGTCAAAGTTTAAATCTCACTTGTGTGATTCCAAGTTCGAGGAGTTGAACAAATAGTACATGTCGCAAAGTTGGATCACCCATCACGAGGATGTCTTAATGAAAGCTTGTTCATTATTGGATCAAAAAAATATCTAAGGACCAGGTTGAGTGGGATTCCTTTTAAAAATCCCATTCACTATAAACGTGTCCAAGAATTAATGATTCATGATGGAAGTGACATTATCAGAGCTTCAAAATATAAAAGTGGTGCTTAACCTTTGACTACATTAACAAACCATCATGAGAGCACCAATGGGGATTCCACATCAACTCTCACATGCATAGATTGGCTAGCATTTCAATAATCCAATGAACTAAAGTGGGCGTTGTTCCAATTGTGGTAGTTAATGATTATAGTTTCTAAGTCCTCTATAGAAATTGGCATCTTGATATCAAAGATAGGATTTTACTCCTCCGGTGATAGCCATGTATAAAAGAGCCATTTTTATCTTCTCATAATTGGTCCTCTATTATTGTAATATATTAGATAAGTTTAAATGTATTAATAAAGAAACTTGATATCTGGTTCATTATATTCTTTTGATATGTATTGTATATATATGTACTCATAATTATTTGTTGTATACTTAGATAAAAACATAGTTCTTTATATTATAATTTGAGAAGACACACACGCACACACAAAGAATAAGAAAGATGGGGAGTACAAAATGCAATTAGATTTGCCGAAACACAATGGTGTGTTTACCTTTAAATGTAAAATTTATTACATGTAGGATTAATAGACAATGTCACATATTATGCTTATAATGACTTGAGTTGCATTCACAAAAAACAATAGGAGTATATATTCTAATTCAAGTTCATGTAAAATCGGCTTGTATGTCCATAAGGATAGTTATTTGCATACATTGAACCACTATCGAACCATGGAAAACAAATATTTAGACTTGGTTTTAGAAGGAACGGAATAAATCAATACACTATCGAAAAGAATATATGAAAATTGAAAATAAGGTTCCATAGATATAGAATGATGACATACAAATCTTCATCTAAAATATACTCAAGCGAACTCTTACTAAAGATGATGACCAAAATTCGAACATACGACTCATTTATTTATAAAGTTGATAAGAAATTATAGTTTTCTACAATGAGTTAAAAGTATTAGTTCTTTTGCATATTCTTGTCATGTCCCCAATTGAATAATTTCCAAATAAGACTATTTGCAAATAATGTTTCACCAACCTACTAGTTCCCTAGGTTGAGATGGAAACATAAATTTTGTAATAAGGGGCTATGGAACCCAAAAGGACTTTAGTTTACTATATTCACATTTAAATGAGTCACATAAATGATAAATTATAAGAAAATAAGGTGGCATGAGTTCATGAAGACACTTGGAAGCTTGTAGAGCCTTTGGGTGATTAGATTCCCTGCACACTTAGCATTGATATTGATCCAAATTCAAACACATGGGTAATGTAACATTATTGGATGGTTATGTGGTGTCAAATATCATATAATGAGCCAAGGAATTCGAATTGGTAAAGGAGGGTAACTCCCATGGAAGAGGAAGAGACTAGAAGACAAGGTGTGCCACTTGGAAGGAGATTCTATGCACTCTATGACAACAAATGATGGAAGATTCTATGGCAAGTATGACAAATTCGGACCTGATTGTTGACATATGAAAAATATGGCATGACAAGGATAAAAATATCCACCAAAAGGTCGAATTTCAGAGTTAGAGGGAATCATTCGAATTGGGGAAATAATTGGAGCATGAAGAGGAAGACAAGTGCCATGATAGTTACTAAACCACTAAGTTGAGTTGGAGGAATCTCATGGAGGGAAATTCAACCTTAGGAGGCCTCATGAAGTTAATAAAAGGATATCATGAGGAAGGAGAATAGATTTTTATCATTTGTTAATTTATCTTTGGAATTTTGGAGAGTTTTTGCTTGTCCATTGCACGGTGAGTGTTCACTCTCCCTACTTGTGAACCAATTTCGAGGGAGTTGGATTCCTTTCCAAGTTTGTTGATGGAGAGGCAATTCAAACCTCTCATGGGATATTATTGAAGGATTTTATTTCAAGGTTGAAGGTCCATACATTCAAATTCTCATCTATCTCCCCATTCTCTCATTCCTTCTTCTCCATTTCCCCACACTCACATTTGATGGTGCACTTGTTGGAGTGATTCTTGCGCCTTGCTGAGGATAGTTGATGACCAAGATTTGATTTATGATGTATGGATCTTTAATATCATATCCATATGCTCTGTAATATGAAATATCAGAAATACATGTATGAAAGGCTCGCATTCCCCATTCTCTTGAATACCTAGTTTTCATGGATTTGGCTTCAATATTGAAGTAGCTTTATATCATATTTGTATGAGGACATTTATATGAGTTTTATGATGATGGGGAAGCAATATATTATGTATGGCTCTATAATAATATGTCCACATTCTATGTAAGTCGAAATATCTGAAATACATGTATGAAAATCTTGCACACTCATGCCCTTGTATCACTAGTCTTCATGGATTTTGGCTTCAATCTTGAAGTAGTTTTATACCAGATTTGTATGAGAGATATTCTATGAGTTTGAGGATTTTTTGACAGCCATATATGATGTATTACTATGTAATTTCATTTCCATATCCTCTGTAGGTCAAAATCCAAGAAATTCATGTGTGAAAAGCTTGCAATCCCCTACCATTGGGTCACTAGTTATTGGCAGCATGGTCTTGGTAGCTATTGAAGTTATGGATGATATATATGATTGTAAGAAATTTCTGAAGTCATATTTTTATGATACAACCAAGCAGTTTATGCAAGGTTTCGAATTGATGGCTAGCCAACTTAGGGGTAAGCTAGTAGTAGGGGGTAGTAGAAGTTTCCATCATGGAGAGACACATAAGACCATTCCTTTTGAATAATTTTATGATTGGTTGAATGGATATAGGCACAAGAATTCAAATGTGAACTCATTAAGGGACAATCAACAATCCATAAGTTTGGAGGAGCATGAAATGAGAAAAAATCATCCTACTTGTGAAAAGAGCCTAGACACACCATTAAAGGAAGAAACAGAGAATCATGAAGTGGAGCATCAATTACCTCAAGGCGATTGCAGAGAAGAACATAAAGAGGAAATTGAATACAAGCACACAATCCTTACTGCTGGGGGTTGTGCAAATCAAAGAGAATCTATTGATGGATCATTGAACTATGGAAGAGTACCTATTGATGGGTGCTCACAACTCTATGTTGATGACATAGAGATCAGATTTGAAAATGTTGTTGCAAGACAAATTTCTCATAAGAATGAAGATGAAGACCTTGTGACAAATAATGAAGAACCAATATCAACTTCCCCATCACCACTTGAGCTTCAAGAAGTTGATCAAATTAAGAAGAAAGAAGAAGAGGAGGTTCACTCCCATGAACCATCCTTCATTGAAGGGTATTTGAAGATGAGTGAAATGGATATCCATGAGGCCCTTAGCATACTCCATGACACTAAAGCATTGGTTTAAAATTCCTTTTGGAAAATTTCTTCATTGGAGGATCCATCCTTCATTGAAGACATGGAGAAGATTCAAAGAGAAATATGCAACATCGAAGGTAATTTCAAGTCTTTGTTTTTTAATAAAAACAATTTGGTTGATACTAATGAATGGTTACATGAAGCATACTTGAATAATAATGAAGATATTCATAAGCTCAAAACTCAAAATGAGCAACTTCTTGAGAGGTTGCAAGATACTTGTCCTTCCTCCTATGTTTCAAATTGTCATATGGTAGATTGCTTGGATGATTCTCATGACATGAGGGATCATGAGAAACATGAAAAACTACATGTTATTGATGTGTTTGAATATTATCTTGATGATATCCAATCACTTGTTGTGGTGGAAGAGGAACTTGAGTTTCCTCTTGAAAATGGTTTCACACTTTTTGAAGAAGTGCATGATTCCACCACCTTGGAACCAACCCATGAGGAAAGTTTTGCATTTTTAAGGGAAGTGCATAATCCTGCCCCTATGGATCCTTCACATGATGAAAAATTTTCACTTTCTGATCATTTGGGTGAGTTGATTCTTTCTCCTACATCCTACACTTCCATATTTTGAAGCATTCTTCCTAATGAAGTATGGGTGAAAGGTTTATTTTTAATGGTGCCACATGAGGAGTTTGAAACTTCTATCTCTACTTTTGATGATGAAATTATTAGAGAACCATCTTATTTACATTTTCAGGAGCATCATTTGTTACATTACGATGATACACATCTACATGGGTGCACCTATGATGTTCACTTGAGTCACTTGGAGACTCGTGACTTTACTTGCTCCTTGCGTAGTCCATTTGATGTTGGAGGAACTTCATCCCACACTTGGGTGAAGAGATATATGATTGAAGAACATTATTATTGGCAACAACATCCTCTGTTATTCCATGATGATATACATATTCATGGGTGTATTGATGAGACTTCTTTGAGCCACTTGAAGTCTTCATGTTTTCTTTGCTCCTTGTTGGGTTCATATTTTGATGGAGGTTTTTCATTCACCTCTTGGATGAAAGAACACATGGTTGATTATTATTTTGATGAATATTACATTCTTTTGGAGCATCATTATAGGACATGGGATCCTCACCTATGTCATTGGAGAATATCTGATATAATACTTGATGTTTATGTGTATGGGCCACATGATGATCTACTTACTTGGATGTACAAGCACTTTCATGATTCTTTGATGAGATACCTTCGTGATGTACATTTGTATGATGTTTTTATGTGCTTTCATGATCTATATTTTGTACTCATGATGTTTTAAAGGGTGCAAT
>LPNX011160791.1:99266-126177 GCA_001517045.1 Pseudotsuga menziesii | reverse complement strand
CCCAGAAAAACTGCTAAAAATAGTAAATTACCAAAAATGCCAAAAAACTATTTTGAGCCAGATGGAAAGGTGGGCGGCCACCGATACCCATCTGGATCAGCAATACAAGCAATGGGATCATGGAATTGCTTGGTTTCATCTCACTTGGAGTAGCAGTTCGGTTGTTGGTTTGAGAAAGCAAACCAACCTTTAGTTGTTTGAGTTCATCTTTGCAGAGCAGTGTTCTAGTTTCCTATGTGGGATACCTTTTGAGAGATGGATTCTATTTTCACATGCTTGGTGTTCATGGCATTTCATTATATACATTTCACACCATGCATGTATCAGGATCATATGGGACTTTGGGATCATTTTTGGTCTCATTAGTTTCAATTTTGGGGGAAACAAGCAACATTGGAGATTTAGTCACCACTTGAGAAGATGATTGTAATCAGAGTAGTGATGCAAAAAACATGGTGGTTCCTCTCTAAAATTTTCTTGGAATCTTAAGAAACTCAAAGTTTGGTAACTTGGTACCAACTTCAAAGAATTATACAAAAGAAAAAAGGGGTGAAAGTTCAGGAAAGGTTTCCAAAATATGGAGGAAAAGATTATTCGTGAAAATTTGGTTTTTATGGACTTGATTAATCCTCATGGTGTTAGTGGTGATGTTACAGGATATATCAATATGCACAATCCACATCTATTTACTTTTTGGAACACAAAATTGCAGTACATGAGTGCCACTACTCAAATTGCAGCTAAAGAAAATTAGTGAGCAGAACCATAATAGAGAACTTGGTGCAAGGGAATGAATACCAAATGAGGATACCACTTGGGAATATGAAAAAAATTTGAAGCATACAAATTGGAATTGCTTGAGGATAGGAAATATTGAATAGGGAGGATTGTCATGTCCCCAATTAAATAATTTCCAAATAAGGCTTTTTGCAGATAATGTTTCACCAACCTACTAGTTCCCTAGGTTGAGATGGAAACATAAATTTTGTAATAAGGGAATATGAAACCCAAAAGGACTTTATTTTACTATATTCACATTTAAATGGGTCACATAAATGATAAATGATAAGAAAATAAGGTGGCATGGGTTCATGGAGGCACTTGGAAGCTTGTGGAGCCTTTGGGTGACTAGATTCCCCGCACACTTGGCATGATATTCATCCAAATTCGAACACATGGGTAATATAACATTATTGGATGGTTATGTGGTGTCAAATATCATATAATGAGCCAAGGAATTCGAATTGGTAAAGGAGGGTAACTCCCATGGAAGAGGAAGAGACTAGAAGACAAGGTGTGCCACTTGGAAGGAGATTCTAGGCACTCTATGACAACAAATGATGGAAGATTCTATGACAAGTATGACAAATTCAGACATGATTGCTGACATATGAAAAATCTGACATGAAAGGGCTAAAAACAGGCACCAATAGGTCGAATTCGGGAGTTAGAGGCAACCATTCAAAATGGGGAAAGAATTGGAGCATGAAGAGGAAGACAAGTGCCATAGTTACTAAACCACTAAGACGAGTTGGAGGAATATCATGGAGGGAAATTCGACCTTAGGAGGCCTCATGAAGTTAATAAAAGGATGTGATGAGGAAGGAGAATAGATTTTGATGATTTTTTAATTGGCCTTTGGAATTTTGGAGAGCTTTTTCTTGTCCATTGCACGGTGAGTGTTCACTCTCCCTGCTTGTGAACCAATTTTGAGGGAGTTGGATTCCTTTCCAAGTTGGTTGATGGAGAGGCCATTCATAACTCTCATGAGAGCTTAATGAAGGATTTTTATTTTCATTTTGAATTTTCAAACAGTCGAATTCTCATCTATCTCCCCATTCTCTCATTCCTTCTTCTCTATTTCCCCACACTCACATTTGATGGCGCACTTGTTGGAGTGATTCTTGTGCCTTGCTGACAATAGTTGATGACAAAGATTTTATTTATGATGTATGGATATTTAATATCATCTCCATATGCTCTGTAAGTCGAAATATCAGAAATACATGTATGAAAGGCTCGCATTCCCCATGCTCTTGAATACCTCGTTTTCATGGATTTGGCTTCAATATTGAAGTAGCTTTATATCATACTTGTATGAGGACATTTATATGAGTTTTATGATGATGGAGAAGCAATGATGCATGGATCTATTATATTATGTACACATTATATGTAAGCTGAAATATCATAACTACATGTACGAAAATCTTGCATACTCATGTCGTTGTATCACTAGTCTTCATGGATTTTGGCTTCAATCTTGAAGTAGTTTTATAATGAATTTGTATGAGAGATACTTTATGAGTTTGAGGATGTTGTGACATCCATATATGATGTATTACTTTGTAATTTCATTTCCATATCCTTTGTAGGTCGATATCCAAGAAAATCATGTGTGAAAAACCTGCATTCCCCTACCATTGGGTCATTAGTTTCCATGACTTTGGCTTCAATCTTGAAGGAGTCTTGTATCAGATTTGTATGAGGGTTGTTCTCTGAGTTTGATGATGTTGTGACAACCATATATGATTTGTTACTCTGTAATTTCATGTCCCTATGCTCTGTGGGTCAAAATCCAAGAAATCCATGTGTGAAACTCTTGCAATTCCATGCTACTAATTCACTAGTTTACATGTATTTGACTCCCATACTGAATGAGATGTATACCATACTTGTATGAAGGTATTTATATGGTGTTTTTAGACTGTTTGGGAATCAATTTGTATTATTTATATGGTCCCTATATGTCACATTTTCCCCATGTCAAAATCGAGTTAGTTATGCAATTTCCCCATAAGCAATGTCATTGAAAGTTATCAAATGAATGTGGAACTCTATAACCAGTTTGCAGGACTAATAACCATGTGTAATGAAAGCCCATGAGTTATTATATCAGTCCCCATACTCTTCTTATAAATTTTTGAGGTCCATACATGAGTTGGGAGGTCAAATTACCAAAATCATCATGTTGAACCCTCTTTGGACAAAGTTGATGAAATTATCCTTAAAAGTAAGAATAACTTACATGTAAAATGAGCTAAAGGCGAAGTTGGTTTTTAGGAATGTGGACCACTTAATTACTTTAGGGCTACTGAAAATGAATGTTGATATCATAAACGTGATCCCCTTTATTGCTTTATTTACTTTGAGAAAGTTTTTGATATTGTTCCTAGAAAAACCTTCAGAAGAGATAAGAAGATGAAAAGGTTCATTTAGAATTGAGAATTGCAATGATCAAGTTGTACAAGATATTTTTTACTAATTTTATGAAAATAACCCCTCAAATTACAAAATTATTATGATCAACCCTTTTTAACAAAAATAGTATGAAATTATTCTTGAAAGTAAGAATAAATTACATGTAAAATGAGCTAAAGGCCAAGTTGGTTCTTAGGAATGTGGACCACTTAATTAATTTTAAGGTTGTTGAAAATGAATGTTAATATAATAAAAGTATCCCCTTTATTGCTTCATTTACTTTGAAAAAGCTTTTGATATTGTGCCTAGAAAAACCATTGGAATATATAGGGAGATGTAAATGTTCATTTAGAATCAAGAATTAATAATTAAGTTGTACAAGAAAGTTTTGCTCAGTTTACGAAAAAAAATAAGATTTGGTTAGAAAAATTAATTGTAATATAGGTGTTAGCAACATTGTCACTTGTCCCCTAACCTGTTTGCAATTTATATAAATAATTAGAAGCATTTTTGGGAGAATGAATAATCAAGTTGCACAAGCACTTCCTCAATGGGGAGAGAGACCAATCTTCTTTACACTTGTGATATTGTTATTTTAATAAATAACTCCCATGACCTTTAAAAGTAACTAATAATTCTCAAATATTTTTGTTTTAGAATTGTTGTGTAGTGAATATTGATATTAAGAGTGGGGTTATGATCATCAAGTTCAAGAAAATCACTTACCCTAATTTGTATTATAACAAGTCGTGACAATAACAACTTGGAGCTAATAGAGAAAAATATATTGGAGTTACAAACTCATTTGGAACTATGGGTTGAAAAAAAGACTAAATGGAGGTGTTACACTACACTTGTACCCAACACACCTTCAGGTTTACCGTAGGGAGAGAGGGCCAATTTTTTTTTACCAGGAGGGGTGTTACTGAGCAATGGAAGTCATGGTGGACTCTTTGGTCCTCCTTTAAGGGTACTATGGCTTAATGGCACTGCTGACTTCCCGTTAAAGAGGGTTTTAACCTCAGGGTTGGTCTCTGGGGCCCCTAACGGTTGACCACTAGGTCTCATGGCTCCATTCCCTTCTTGCGGGGTCTAGTGGTCTCTGCTCCAGCTATAAGACACTAGTATTCAGTCCCGGCCACTTCATACACCCTCTTGGCCTTTCAGTCAGTGGGTCCTTGATCTCCTTGGCCTTCATTCTTCAGAGGAAGGAATCCTCCATGTCAGGTCGTTTCCATGCTTTGAGGAGGGCGTTGAGGGATTTTACAGTATTCTAGGGGTTATATGGGGCATAACACCTTCCCTCCATCCCGCTCCATCCTTTTGTTCAGAGCGATTCGCTTATTTGAGCGTGTTTTGGCACTTGGGGATGAAAATACCCCCATGTAGCTTACCTTAGTCTATATTTTATTATTAATTTCTTTTAATTTTCAGTTGACATTTTTATAATTATGAATTTAATTGTTGTAAGGCATGTCGGCCTGGCTAAGTGAGTGTGAGATCATATAAATAGATCTCATCACTTTCATTTTAAATCAGAACTTATGGGATAAATCATTATTCACTTGTTTTACCCTTCTTAGGGTTTCTTTAAATGGATGCGCTCCTTGTGAGAATGTTTTCTGGTTAATGCAAGCTATTTTTCTGGCAATTCTTTGGTGAATCTCTGCTTTTGGTGATGCTTCTATTTGTTGGATGAACACAAGCACAAGGAGGTCAAGATTCTTACCTTTTTGTTGGATGTTGGTGGATGTGCATGTCTGAAGTCTTAGTGGTAGCCTTAGAGCTGCACTTTTCCCTAAGATAGGTCACTGCTTTCTTTCTTGTCACCTTATCAACGACGACACGCCTTCCTATGAGGGTGCCCTAGGGTTTCTCCTTAGCTTTCCGAGGCTACTTGTTTAACCTAACACCCTGCTTCACTAGCTTAGCGCTCCTCCTTAGAAAACCTAGGTTAAGTAAGGCTTGTGCTAGGGTTTCTCTCACAAAAACTAATCTAGGGTTAGCTCTTAGGGTTAGTCTAGCTCAGTTTTAGGTTAGTCTTAGTATAGGGTTAATTATTAGGTGTTAGAGTAGTTTTTAGGCATAGCCTAGGGTTAGTTTCTTAAGATAGGTTAGAGTGATTCTAGAGTTAGTTTAGGTTAGTTACTAGGTTAGTAAACTTAGATCTTCATGTTGGTTTTGGTTATCCCTCGTTGGCTCCTCCCAACGTCCCTTGTTCTCTGAAACATCCTAGAAACCCATGGAAACCTCTAGCACTTTCAACGCATGAGCCCTGCACCTATCCATTGACGTTGACCTTGACTCATCCTCGCCGACCACCTTTTGGCTGCCCACCACACCTCCTCGCACCTACGTGACATCGCAAGTTATCCATATTTTCTTGTTATCCCCTCAACGCCAACTTCGCGATTCCTCCATGCAGACTGTGTTGTGTTCTCCTCTCTGCGCGATAATCCTTCTCCCCACGGCTGCTCCCAAAATTTCTTGCTTCTAGTCGTCTCCCTTACCACTCGTGCGACCACCTTTTCCTCCACGATGTCGCCCTTTTACTCCACGCTCCACCCCGTAGCTGCATTTCGATTCCTTCTATCCGCAGCCACCAACCTCGCAGCTGCTACCTTCGTAGCTCCCACATCGCGGCCTCCTCCCATCTCCCAACTACCTTTCCATCACTTCCCATCTACTCCTTTTGCTACGAAGCAACTCTTTCCACCATCCCTGGTCTGGCGGCCTTCCAACCACTGCTACTCCATCCACTTGCGTTGCTTTATCGCTCCCCCCACAACAGGATCGATAAGCTTTTAACAACATACCAGCTCCATACTCATCAGCTTTCATCCGCTTTCATCCGCTTTCACCCCAACTACCTGCATTTATCCTCGCGGTCTCCCATCACACCATTGTTGCACCTTTACTCCTTCACTCTCCTTCATCCCACGATTACTCGCGACTTAGCATCTCTCCTATCCTGCGATCAATTATTAGGGTTACGTAATTGTTTATTTTTTCTAAAAACTAAGATTTATATTTGTTAAATGCATCAATAGTTTATTGTGTTGGTTATGATAATTATGTCCATTGTGCAAAATACCTATTAATAATTAGTAATGAGTGGATGATTGTGATTTGTATATTTGTTTTCCTTCATATTGTATTAGTGTTGACAATATTGTTTATTAATAATTCAGGGAGATAATATCCATAACATTCCTCTTGTTATATGAAATTAGCACAATTCGATATTAAGGATTAGTTTATCTACTGGCATACATTTACAACGTGAACATACTAGATTATTTTGCATCACTTATATCCATACTCTATTGTGTTTGGGTTTGACTCCATTAGGCACTGGTTACTCATACATATATGCGAGATATATTTTCGTGGTTTAGTGTCTTTTATAGAGATACCAATAGGGCTCTCCCCTAGGAGTCTTTGGCTTCCAAAGCAGTTGGGGAAAAGTGACTAAGGTGACAGTGGTCACTTTTCCCTTACATATTGACCGATGTCTTGGACTGCTATATTTCCGACCGATAACATTTTGGCATCGTTGTAGGGGACCATTTCAAAATTTGAAGCGGTTGATCCCAAGGAATTCACACCCTGGAAAGAATGACATATGGTATGAAAAATTGAGGTAAGTCTTTCTGGGTATTTTGAAAATATTATTGAAGACTAATCTTGCAGCTCTTACCTGGCGACTCCACAAAGAAGAAGCCCAGCAAGGTTTAACACTATGTTAAGTCGTGAAGTCCTTATTATATATGATTGCATACATTTTTTAAAGGAATAACCTACAGGTTTACCTGGCGACTCTACAAAGAGCTCATCACATCACATCTATCAGGTACACCCTTGTTTTATTTAGTACTTTGGCGATATTTTATTTACTAACCTTGTAGGTTTCTCCTGGCGACTCCAATCGAAGAAAAATAAAAGAAGTACTCTATAAATAAAGGGAAGCCCGATGAGATGACATCCAATTATGAATTGTGGATGGACATATTGGACTTCTCATGCATTCTGAATTTTCCACATAAGTATTCCATTCAATATGGTGGGAAGGAATTGTTCCCATTATTCCAGCAGTATAATTACCATGTGACATCCCATGTGCAAGCATTCATGCAATTCATCTGGGCAAGTAACATGGTGCATGAAGACATCAAGATAAGGCTATTTTTGTTATTTCTTCACCTAAAGGACAATTTGTCAGTCAGAAATTGGTATGAGGGTTTTCCTCACAAAAGTTTTTCTTCACTCAGACAGTTCATTAATGCATTCAGCATGGATTGGGATTATGGTGTCGATGAACAAGAAAGAAAGGCCATGATCGACATAATATGGGAAGATGCAAGACTCAAGATGATATAAGAGAAGGAACCAAAGATAATGTTCCATTCGATTTTAAAGATCCTGATAAACTGACTACTACAAAAATGGAAATTGGTTTCGCTCCTCTTGATCTATTAGCTTTCCCAGGATATTCGGATGAGTTACCCGAGGTATTTTGGCATGCCTTCAAGGGTGACCATGATAATGACACACATCATGTGGGATGGTTTATGACTATGGCTTTAGAATATGGTATCAAAGAAGAAGAAGATGTTTACATGTGATCATTTGCCCTTCACCTGGAAGGAAAGGTCCTTGCTTGGTTTGTGGAACTAGATAAGGGAAAAATATCATCATTTGCTAAATTGGTGGAAACATTTTGTGATCACTAGGATTCAGGGCGCCATGACGAATGGATACCTCATGTCAAGCACGCGAAGGACTTGTTTAGTAAAGAATCCCAAAGCAAAGATCAAATCGAAGTAGTCATTGTTCAAGGTTTAACTGATGATATTTTGAGCATGATAGATGAAGCTTCCTAAGCAGATGAGTATGATGATGGTCCCATATATGACGATCTGGAAGTCTTAATCGAAGAGGTTGAGGAATAGAAAGATAGGATGAGTCCTCCCCTCCAACATACATAAACTCCTTGTGGCATACTAGATCTCTAGTAACATAATAACAAGAATTATGAGGACGATGGTTGTTGGACATTTATGGGTCCGCCTCTCTATGATTCCAAGAGACCAGGTAGCGTTGTCTCCATACGTTATCATGAGAAAGAGGATCTTGATGAAGTTACTTTGGAAGAGTCAAAACTTGACACTATCTGGGACGAAGAACTCCTAGTCACCTCCAGCAGGGATGTTGAAGACATAACTTACGAAGACCCTGTTGAAAGAGATATGACCATTCCTTCCCCTTATGAGGCTAATGATGAAGTGTGGCTCAACCCTTTTTCCACCATAATTGAAGATGGAACAACACTAGACTTTGTAGATAATCGTCATATGCAGATGGCCCATTATGATGAAAAGTTCAAAGATTTAGGACCTAGTGTCTATTGTGATTCTTCCGCGATGTCTCCATCATACTCATTCTACATTAGGGAAGCAGGTTTCACTAAGGATTCTTTTTCATATATCCAACATATGATGAACCTAGGTCATCACTCTCAGTTGTGCTCCTCAAGTTGCGCAGAAGAAGTTGTTCAACCCGCTCTATCCTACATCGGCAAGCCCTTAATGATACATCTCAATAAGGTCAAGCAAGGTAGGTGGAAAGGTATGACTTTCATCCCTCAGCTTCATAATATTTATTGTTGATCGTTTCATTTGAAGCATGAAGGTATGGATTCTATTGTTGACAATTTCAAAAGTTCAAACATTATTGGGGTCGCTAACATGATTGTGGAAAAGATAAGCGGTATACCTGTATGTACAAAGAAAATATTGAGTAAATGCAGAGACAGATTGCGGCTCTCATATGAATATTTCCAAAGTACAACCCCACAGGTAGCCTCACAAGTTCAGGATTCATGGGCGAGTTTCAGGCAATTTTTTGTAGAATACGCATTAGGGGAATTTTGAGGTCTAAAATGGGCCTCATAAGAGATATAGTAAAATAATACGAGTTAGTCATTTTGTGGGGAAATTTTACCTACTACTCACCTCTTGCACTTCAATTTATGTAACTATGGTTGAGTTAAATTGAAAAGACATCTAAAAATAAAATAAGAAAAAAAATATCTTTGATATGACTAGAAATATAAGTACTTTAGTACATAGATGTACTAAAAGAAAGTAGTAATAAATAAAATAAAGTAAAATACTTTAATTATGAATTCTAAACTTAAGTTAATGTTTTTATATAGTCAGATTTTCATATAGGAATGATTGCATATCTATTTGAAGGAAACATTTTGCACTTCACGTAGTAGCATACCATGTTTTTCATTCGACGCAATGCATTTGCATTGATTGTTAGGCGTGCATTTTACTTCTTGTTGTGTCCAATTTACCCTTAGTTGCACATCCATTTACCTTTTGAGTAATAAAGCCAATTAAAATCAACGCATAATAAAATGAATTACACTTTTTTCTTTTCTAGGGTGCACCAACAAGCATTAGAGGAAATTTGGGGTCTAAAATGGGCCTTATAAGAAAACGTGCCAAAATAAGTTTTTGTGAGTTGGAATTCAAGAACCAATAGAATTTCAATAAAATAATTCAACCATAATGGTTTAATTGACATATTTGTCATTAAAAAAAACTACTTTTTTTGTTCGTATTTTCGACATATCTCATTGTGTTTTTACTCAAATTTCAATCGGAAGAGCTCGTTGGATGCGGAATTTCATTCTACATCCAACAAGTACCCACACTGCATACTTTTGACGGACCCCGCTACCCCAAAAACAAGAAATTATACCTGAAAAAAACGTGATGATGATGTCATCATCACATTTTTTTCAGGTATTTCTTGTTTTTGGGGTAGCGGGGTCCGTCAAAAGTATGCAGTGTGGGTACTCGTTGGATGAAGAATCAAATTCCACATCCAACGAGCTCTCCCGATCAAAATTTGAGTAAAAACACAGGGAGATATGTCGAAAATACGAACACAAAAAGTAGTTTTTTTCTTTCTTCCTCCAAAATTAATCAATATTATTTTATTATTTTAACTATTATTTTATTATTTTCCTTAGGAGACCCATTTTAGACCCCAAAATTCCTCCAATGACTAGGTTTTAGGGTCTTGGAATAGTTCATTGTGAGTTAATTCTCCAAGACCACTAAACAAAACAATTAGGTGTCTGTCCAGGTGAGAGTGTGAAATCCTTTATATAATTAGTGTTTCTCAGGATCCTCCTCTTACAAGGGAGTTAAGCACAAGGCAGTGTGAGCAATTATGATTGGGATGACCCCTGATTGTGATTGATTAGCACCGGAGATATTTCCAGGATTGTATTTGTATTTGGGGGCCTTTGAGGTATTGGCTAGTGCACCCTTGGGGTACTAGTTGTGCTTTCAGGCTTCAGGCTTTGTTACCTTGCCCATACGGTCAATCCCACCTGCTACTGTTCGCTTGAGCATTAATTATATTGAGGTGACCTTAGTTGCCTTACCTAGGTTATCGAGGGAGTATTTGCAGAGGTTATTCTGCAGGTGTTCTGGCCAGGTAGGGGTCGGACAACACAGTCACTATTGCGTTGAAGCAGAGGGCCACTATAATTCGTTACAAACCTCTGCTTGTTGTGTATGGGAGTCTCAAGCCTCTCCTAGGAGAGGCATACCTGCTTCATTCGAGAGCTCACATATCCTACCCTTGCTTTGCTTGTGATTTGGCTTTATATTTTTAGGTGTATGTTCTGTGCATGCTATTTTTCCTAAGGTTTGTGTAATTAGATCGAGTCTTTTTATTTTTTAAGTCATTGTGGATTCGGTTGCAGCACCCCCACCATTCTCGTCATTTAGTAGGAATTCTCCTTCCACGTGTCCTCCTCCTTTGGGAGAGAGAACCCGATAATCCAGGCAGACTAATTCTCACTTTGATTCACACACCATGGGAGATCATGAGGATGATATTCCAAAGATGTCTTCTCCACCTCACGAGGTTGGGGAGGAAGATCCTACTAGCACATATGATCCTTCACATGAGAAGCCTTCAAGATCTAGTTATGATCCCTCATTCATAGGCTTTCGGTATTGGTTTCCAGGCAATGAGACTCACTCTTAACCCACAAGCACTAGTTATGTTAGATATGACATACCTGATATCCCTGAGCCCGATCCGGCATATCATGCCGAGTCAGAAATTGACCCTGGCACTATGCCTGGGGGCACTCCCACTCTTCTCCATGCGGAGAGGTTTGGGGACACTAGTCACATTGCACCTTCCATCCCGGTGGTGGAGGCATATTCACATGCTTCTCCTAGGCCTAGTGTTAGTAATCCTATTCAGATACCAAGACTGAGACGAATGAACATTAGGAACATCACTTACATGCCTTCACATGTCCCTTCGTCTTCGAACCTCGTTCCTTTGAATGCGGCTTTAATGACTCATCCTCCCCCTAATTCACGTGGGATTTTAGGCCAAAATGTTGCTACTAGCCATGTTCGTTCTGCGACTGCTAACATGGTTGTATCTCAGAGCCGAGTACCTCCTATTGTGTCAATAGGTCATGTACCTGTTTCTAGATTGTCTCATGTTCCACCTTGTGGAGATCCCCATATACCAACCTATGGACCTTCTCATGGTACATCCCATGGAGCACCTTATGGAACTTCTCATGGACATTGTTATGGACTACAGTATGGACAAAACTACCAACCCTATGGGTACGGGTATTAACAACCCACTTACTCTTCTAATTATGGCTTTGTAGCACCTCATAATCAAGGTACCCCAAATCATAATGCTTCCATGCATCCCTACATGGGTCAAATGGGAGGAAGTTATTATGGCTAAGGCCATGGTATTTATAGCAATCCACCTTACATGAATCAAAACTACCAGGGAGCATGGAATCGATTGGCTCAACCTAGGCTCCCTTTCCTTGCGACATTGAACTTACCTGACTTGTCGAGATTGATGAACGATCCTGTGTCTCATGACCTAGCATGGCCGACAGTCCCTACCAATATTCCTTCGGACATTCCCAAGTTCGAAGGTAAGGCTAGTGAAGATCTTGGTGATGATGTCATCACTTTCCACCTTTAGTACTCTTCCAATTCCTTACATGACGATTCCATTCGTTTGAGACTATTTCAACGCACCCTAACGGTTCCTGCAGCGATATGGTATATAGAGTTACCCGAGGGGGATTATGCTACGTTTGATGATCTTGCGATGACTTTCCTTAATCATTTCCAGATACCCGTACGTTACGACGTCGATACCGAACTCTTGTCGACCTTCCGGTAAGACAAATCCACACGCATTTCAGATCATATTCAAGAGTGGCGTAGACAGAAATGGTTAATCAAAGCTTTTATACCACTAGAGTTTCTTCTTGAGTGGTTCCTCAAATCGTTGTTACCTTACATCACGAAGGATGTTTCTACATCCAGAGTTTAAAATGAGGAACAAGCTATTTTTAGGGCACAAGAGTTGGATTTGAGCCTAAAAGGCAACCAGCATCCTGGAAAGAATAAGAAAAAAGGAAAAAATAATCGTAAGGATAGGAACAAGAACAAAAATGCTAATAATAATGACAAGAACACTCAAAATGTTGGGAAGGACAAGCAGTCTAAACATAAGGTGAAGTTTCCTTACAAGTTGTGTAAGGATGACCATCTCACTCACTTGTGCCCTCGTATGGAAGATGCCTCGAGGTTCATAACACAGGGCCCAGCTGTGTTAACTAATCCTTTACCCAATAATCAAAATATGAACTCGAGGACCGTTGATCCTGGTTGTGCATCGAGTGGAAATCAAAATCTACCGAAGTCCAATAGTGGTCATGGTTGCATCAACATGGTGCGTGCTGCTAAGGCTGTGACTCGTGCGAAAGATTATGGTTCATCACAACCAGACCTTGGGAAAGAACCTTCCCCACCCGAGAGCCCTTTGCGAATCGAAAATCCTATGAATAAACCTGAAGCTCCACCTCGCATTCCTAAGGGAGTCTTAAAACGTTCGGGGCACAATCCTAATGCCCAAGCTACCCAGAACTATTCAGTTGTCGAGGATTTGGGTTGGAGTCCTTGTGCGATGTCAGCGTTAGAAGTGCTTCAGACTTGTCCTCCGCAGAGAAAAGCCTTGTTGTTTGCTCTTGGGGTTAGTGATGATAGCTCTTCTACCATGATCAAATTTGAAACCATGGGAGTACAGCCTCTCTTTCCTTACTACGTGTCTCTTTTGATTCATGTAGAGTGTCTTAACAACACCGTCAAGCATACTATCATTGATAAAGGCGTTGCTGCTTTCGTGATGTCTTTATTGTGTTGGAAGGGTTTGGGTTCTCCAACGTTGTCTCAATCTGCCACTATGTTGAGAGCTTTTGATGGTAGATCGTTTTGGCCCCATGGGATTCTTCCTTCTCTAGAGGTCCAATTGGGAGGGAAGACCATCGCGATCGAGGTCGAGGTGTTTGATGCGCCCCTTGACTACAATATTTTACTAGATAGGAATTGGATGTATAGTATGCAAGCCGTAGCTTCTTCCCTCTTTTGAGTGATATGCTTTCCGTTGAATGGGAAGATTGTTACGATTGATCAAAATTTATTCCATAATCTGAGTGGCAATGCATCATTGGGAGCTTCTATCTTGATTATCGATCATTCTCAGCTGGTAACTGAGAGTGTGGGCGTAGGTATGTATCCTTCTCTTATGGGAACCTTTAGTTTTCCTATGCCCGTTCTTATGATTGGGTCTAGTTTTGGTGGGTCTTCATCCTCGTCGAATTCAATGTCTTTTCGCACTACCCATATGGAATATCCTTGGATTCTTCCTTCACTGAGTACTTCGAGTGTGCTCATTGAGACAGACGTGTCGTTTCCTGCCACAATGGTGGCGTATCAAGCGAATCTTGATTAGGCTGCAGAGCCTAGTCCTTCCTCTTCACAGACTGAGGAGGAGGACTAGTATGTGATGCCTGCATAGGCAATAGAGTCATCTCACTCACATGATTTCCTCGATGATGTTTTTCCATCGGATGAAGCTATTCTTGAGGCCATGTCTAGGGTTGAGAAACCTTGGGAATAGTTTCATCATCGATCATATTTTCTTCCTAAGCTCGATCGTATGGAGTGTGATGACTTTAGGGAGATTCTTAGCGAGAAGATTGGTAGCCCCGTGGGTCCATTAAGCTCTCCCGGTCAAATGGTTAATGGAAACATGGCTAATTTATCACCAGCAATTCTTATCAATATTTCTCGTGATCCTAGCAAGGTTGAGAATGTCTACATTGGGGCAGGTTGTTCCCCCGATGAGATCAAGGAGTATATCAAGTTGTTTAAAGAGTTTCGCGATGTTTTTGCTTGGTCTTATGAAGAAATTCCAAGTATAGACCCTCGTATTGTCGAACATGAGATCAAAACATATTCGGATGCAAAACCGGTTCGACAACGTTTGCGTGTGGTGAATCCTATAAAAGCACCCGCCATTAAAGTTGAGATAGAGAAACTATTGAAAGATGGTTTTATCTATCTTGTTCCCTTGACGGAGTGGGTTTCAAATCCTGTTTCGGTGGATAAGAAGTAGGGAGCGATCTGTACATGCACTAATTTTTGGGACTTAAATCGCGCCTGTCCTAAGGATAATTTCCTCACACCATTTATTGATCATATTTTGGATGAGTGTGCAGGAAGTGAGGTATTTTCCTTTATTGATGGTTTTTCTGGATATAATCAGATTCATATTAAGGCCGAGGATCAACACAAGACCGCATTTATTTGTCCTTGGGCTACTTTTGCATATCGAAAGATGCCCTTCAACCTTAAAAACACCGGAGCCACATTTCAGCGGGCCACATTTCAGGATCTTAAAAAGATTATCGAAGTATATTCGGATGATCTCGTTTCTCACTCTCATTTGAGAGTGCGTCATCCATATCATTTGAGATTAGTGTTCGAAAGATGTCATCATTATCAAGTTCATTTAAATCCTCATAAGTGTATATTTTGCATGACTGTTGTTCGTTTACTAGGATTCATCGTATCCAAGGAGGGTATAAGAGTCAATCCCTTAAAGGTTGAGGAAATACTCCAATTGTCTCCCCCGCGTAATATTAGTCACCTTCAATGTTTACAAGGCATGGAGAACTTCTTGCAAAGATTCGTGGCTAATTTTTCCAACTTGACTAAAGGCTTTATGCGTCTTTTGAAGAAGGACACCCCTTTTTACTGGGATGAGCGAGCCCGAGAGTCTTTCGATGCTCTTAAGCGAGCCCTAACAATGGCCCCCGTGCTGAGTCCACCAAACCATAGCCGTGATTTCTTGATTTATGTGGCCGCGTCTATGGAGACGGTTGGTATGGTTTTGGTTCAGGAGGATGAGGAGCTCCATGACCATGTCATATATTATTTGATTCGAAACCTTATAGATGCAGAACTTCACTTTTCCCATGTGGAGAAGCTAGCCTTAGCTACCGTTCATGCGGTTTAGCGTTTGAGACATTACATTCTCCTTCGCCAAACCTTGGTCGTAGATCATATCAATCCATTTCAGTTCATCCTCACTAGAGGGATGATTGGGGGAAAATACAATAAATGGATTGTCATTTTGCAAGAGTTTGATTTCAAATTTGTTTCGGTGAAATCAAAGAAATCGTTGATCTTTGCGGAACTTATATCTGATTTTCCAAGTTTGGAGGAGGAGGTTTATGAGGATTCTTTTGTTGATGACCATATTTTCCTCATCTCAACTATGGACCCTTGGTACGGGGATATCATTGTATATTTGCAAATATTGAAGGTCCCTACTCATCTTTCATGGGACGAGCAGCAACGATTACATCATGTAGCTAAGAACTACCTTAGAGTGGATAACACTTTGTACCGCTGTGGGGTAGATTCCATTTTGTGTCATTGTTTAACCCATGATGAGGCTAAGGTTGTGCAAAATGATTTACATGGAGGGGTGTGTGGTAGTCATTTATCTGGGATTTCTATAGCCCAAAAAATATTGAGAGCGGGCTATTTTTGGCCTTCCATCTTCAAAGATTGCGTTAATGCAGTCAAGAAGTGCCACCCTTGCCAGGTGTTTGCATGTAATACTAAGAAGTGTGCTCACGTCCAGCCCCGTTACATCTTATTGTCACCGTTGGTCCCTTCACCATTGGGGGCTTGATTTTATGGATTGCAACCCAGCATCAGCTGGGGGGCATCATCATATTATTGTGGATGTCGATTACTTCACGAAATGGGAAGAGGCTATGCCCAGATTTAAACCCAATGGTAAGACAATAGCGCATTTTGTTTTCAACTAGATTATCACTCGATTTGGAATTTCGAAAGAGCTTGTCACTGACCATGGTAGGCACTTTCAGAATAAAATGATGGAAGAGTTGGCTTCCAAGTTAGGATATAATAAAAATCACTCCTCTTCTTATTACCCTCAAGCGAATGGACAAGTTGAAGCAGTGAACAAATCACTTAAGTCTATTCTCCAATGAACCATCACACAAAGTAAGACTGATTGGCATATCATGTTATATCCTGCTTTGTTGGCCTATAGAAACACGGTTAAGACTACCACCGGTTTTCCTCCTTATCAACTTGTGCATGGGGTGGAGTCATTTTCACCAGTTGAATGCAAAATCCCTTCTCTGAAGCTAGTTGTGGAGCTTTTACCTGACACTTCTGCATTGAAAGAGCGTTTGGTCCACTTAGAGCAGCTTGATGAGAAGCGTTGAGATGCCTTAGTGGCTCTAGAGGTTAACAAGAGTCGCTTCAAGGTCCAATATGATAAGTCTATCCATCCGAGGAAGTTTAGTGAAGGTGCTTTGGTCCTTTTATGGGATCAAGCAAAAGAACCCTTGGGGGCAAGAAAATTTAATCCCATGTGGCATTATCCTTACGTGGTTAAACGAGTCTTAGAGAAAGGCGCCTACGAGCTGGTTGATTATGAAGGAAAAGCCTTGGTGGAGCCTAGAAATGGGCTCTATCTCAAAAAATACTATGCATGATCTTCAGCCAGGGCTAATTTTTGTATATTATTGTACAGTTTTGCATTGCATAGTTAGGTTTTCTTATGGTGATCAGGTTTGTTGATTAGCTTTCGTTTCTTATGGAATATGTCGATGGAGTCTTTCGTTTACATAGGATTCCCTGATGGTGCTAGCCGCCATAATCAAAACTCAGCTTCAGTTTCTTGGGTGATCTATACTCCTACGGGTCAAGTATTGTCTTCAAGAGGCGTATGTTTATGACCTTCTTCCAACAATGTTGTTGAATATAGTGTCGTCATTGAGTTATTGCGTGATGCCATTTTACATGGTGTTCATTCTCTTGATTCACAGTTAGTGGTTTCACAGCTTAATGGCTTGTATCGTATTAAGGATCCGACATTATTACGAAGATTCTATGATGTGTTAGATTGTTAGAATGACAATTTAAGAATATAACATGCATTCATGTTTCAAGAAATTTTAATCAAGTTGCTGACTCATATGTTAATTATGTGTTAGATTGGCATTTGTTTCATAGACCATAAGCATATCGTAAACACATTTTACACACATGTAAATATAAATAAAATCGATCATCATAAAAGTTTTTTTCATTAACATCCAAAAAGTGATGTCATAATACATAAGTGTCATATACAAAATTGGGGCTTTTGAGCCACCAAAATATACTACATGGTCATACAAAAAATGAATGCACTCAGGTCTTTAAGCTTGAGGTGGAGGGGGGTTCTGATCATGATAGAGCACTACGGCTCTAGCTAGCCGTTGAAATAGTCGAACCCATACTCGTGGTACACCAACCACTTGGTGCTGCATGGCCTCAGGAAAGTCCTCGACATGTGCCATGGGTACCCTATGTGTCAAACGAATAAAGTTCGTGTGGATGCTTTGGAGCGCCCGCACCCATAATATCATCTCCTCTTCCCCTTCGTCGATGACGAGGGAATCCATCTGGCCATCGTGGTCCTACATCTACATATACATGGAAGATTGTCACTATGTGTCGTTACACCAAAAACATGTCTTTTGATTCAATATATCAAAAAACACAAAAAAAAAAAAAATTCAAAACTTAAAAAGTGGGCTTGGGATTCTTTACATATGTCCCAATAAGCTACTCCTGGTGGTAGGGGCATATTTGGGTCTCTATGGAAGTCTATCCCTACATAGGGGTAGTCATCTATGGAGGCAATCTGTCTCTGCCACCATGGAAAGAAATCTGTTGGGCAGGAGTTAGCCACCCTACCTCCGCCCAGTCTATGCATGACATTCGCCCAGCGTCGTCGGGCTGGATTCCGGACTCCATGTGGAGCAATGTCTACCCTAGGGCTTAGCCCTGGAACCCGCTCAAAGAAAAATGTGCTCAGTATACTACCGAACCCAAAGTTCCACACTCTACCCATCTTGAAGTCACAGACCTTTTGTTTCATGTTGCTCAGCAGTGTAGTACTCCATTCATACACTGTAGGTTGCATACACTCTACCGCATAGAACATCATTGGCCGTGAGGCCTAGTGAAGTGAAGCCAACCTTGCAATCCTTCCTAGTGCCAAAAGCATGGCCTTCAGCCCCAGAATCTGAATAGAGTTTGTCAGGATTTGACTCCCAACCTTTTCTGTCTCCGAAAAGCAGTACACAGCTATGTACTCATCTATGGTCAGCCCGCCTCCTAGCCCACGAGAGAAAAGGTTCACCATCTCCCCTCGTTGGGACAAACCTGTGATGAAATATATGTTCTCAACCTCAATGTTGAGCGGAATCCCATCTATATGAAATGTCTCAGATTCTGGATCTCAATAGTCCACCAGTAGTTGAAGTAGTCTTGGTTTGGCCCTCAGGCTACCAAGACACCAAAACTTGTACAATCCACATGCCCATAACGCTTGTTGAGCCATGAGATTACCTTGTACATCTTCCTCAACATCACCATGCTCTCTTTCTCTCCACTCTAGCACCATCCTGCACAAAAACCAAGTTTTTTTATCAAGCTTTACCCTTTAAAACCTTGTTCGAGGCCCTGTACATGTATGGCGAGCCCTATACGTGGAAAAATTCCTGATTTCCATGTGGGCCGAAATGCATAAGTTTGTATGGCTCGAAAATTAAATAGCCCATGAAATTTGAAAAAAAAATCATCAAAATGAAAGGGAGGAGCATGAGAATCTTCCTAGATCAAACAGGGAGGGATTCCACTAGACGATGCTCCCAGAATTTGCTTCTGAAGTTCTGAGCTCAAATGCACTATGTTGGGTAAAAATTTCAAATGGTATGAAATTTTTAAAATTTTTCACTATTTATAGAAAAATTTGAAAATTTTACCCACTTTCTATAGTTTTTTACTGTTTCTGACCTTTTTTGGCTGTTTGAACTAAATTTAATGTTGTAGGAATCCATTTTAAGTGCAGTTTTGACCGTGCCTTTGACCCGTTCGTGCTTATTGTAGGTATAATGTCTAAACTGGCATATAGGTTAGGTTTCACATCCGTTTGCATTTTGCATAACCTTTATGACCGTTTCATTTTAACCTTAGGTACGAACCCATTCCATCTTGTTACGAAACCTTCTTGTTTCTTTTAGAAGTGACATGTTGTGAATGGTAGAGCTTTACCATACATGGGTACCCTAGTTAGATCTTGTTTTGCATTTGGTGCCCATAAAATTTTTCACTATTTATAGAAAAATTTGAAAATTTTACCCACTTTCTATAGTTTTTTACTGTTTCTGACCTTTTTTGGCTGTTTGAACTAAATTTAATGTTGTAGGAATCGATTTTAAGTGCAGTTTTGACCGTGCCTTTGACCCGTTCGTGCTTATTGTAGGTATAATGTCTAAACTGGCATATAGGTTAGGTTTCACATCCATTTGCATTTTGCATAACCTTTATGACCGTTTCATTTTAACCTTAGGTACGAACCCATTCCATCTTGTTACGAAACCTTCTTGTTGCTTTTAGAAGTGACATGTTGTGAATGGTAGAGCTTTACCATACATGGGTACCCTAGTTAGATCTTGTTTTGCATTTGGTGCCCATGCTGACATTTCTACTTTAGGGTGTGGGATTCCTTTTGTATAGCACCACCATGACTTTTAGTGAGAGCTTCATACTCCTCTTGACCTTTATGCTAGCCATTTCCCTGGGACTCCCTTGTATATGTCAAGTTGTAATTGCATTATCATGAGTTTTTCTTGCCTTATTGAGACTTAAGCCAACTTCCCTAAATTTGATTATCATCCATACAGCTTGATCTTGTCTCATGTCTAGCCAAGTAGAGCCTTTTTAGTATATCTTTTGCAACTTGATTCCCCTTTTTTTACTGAGAGGGGACTTTCCCCTAAGTGTCGTTATCCTGCACATGTTTCCTTGAATTGAGCATAGGTATGTTCCACTGCTTGGAACTAGTTTGTTTGCTCCTTGACACTCGTGTCCTCCTAGACTTGTAACTATAAATCACTTTTATTCTTTTTCAATCTTTTCAAAATATTTGAAAAGTGCAAAAAAATCAAAAATCCAAAAAGTCGAACAGGAAAAGATGTTATCTTTGGCAACAGTCGAGCCGTGTCACCTTTGAACAAAGAACTATATATCACATCCGTTGGTTGAGTTAGTAGTTTGACTTTAGGAGTTGTACTCGTTTCTTTGAGTTTACCTCCATCGATTGGTTAAGATTCCATTCCCTATGGAGCCCCTGTTGATGCCTCCTGTATCGTAGACATGTCCCATTTTTGTATATTGAGTCTATGCTACCTCCATTTAGTCACCATTCGCCTTTATGCTCTTGTTTGAAGGAAGTTGAAACCTGAGTTGGCCATTCCTTAGTTATCGTGACTTTGCATGTTGGCCATTCCCACTACTATTACTAGTTCGTGCACATCTTGTTCAAGTCCTTGCACATTATACAACGTTTTTGAGTACTTCGTGTTGGTTGATGGGGGATGCCTTAATTCCTTCCTTCCAGCGGATTCCATCCCATCGACTTCAGATCATTTATTCTAGGATAGGAGTCTAGAGTCATTTGAGTGCCTTGAGACTTATAATCATCAGTGGTAGGTTCTCTCGCCATCGATAGTTTTGGGAATACATCAATGTCCTCTGATCGATGGATTCTTCCAAGTGTTCGATCTCAACACATTTATTCGCACTTGTTAGATTGCACTCTAGTACCTTGATTCCCATTTTCACTATCGATGGGTGATCTCGTGTCTGTTAACGGTATACATCAATGATGGGTAATTAGACGATGGACTACTATGTTCAACTTCGACACCTCTATTCACATAGTAGGACATGTACTCGTAGCACTTTGTGTAGAAGGCTTTCCATATTGGTGGCATTCCACATATGCTACCTCCTTGATCATGCCAGTGTTCATGAGATTTTAACTCTCGTGACTTGCTTCCAGTGTATGTCAGATATCTTCAGCCATTGTGGAGATCTTGATCCATTATATATCTTCAGCTTTCATGGAGATCTTGATCCTTTGTATATCTCCATCATGGAGATTCTGATCTATTATATATTGTACGTGGCGATGACCACACATGTCACATTTTGTATATCATGCCTATTCATGGACATTGTACTCTTATGTATCCAGGACTGCTATATGTATTTGCAGTCATGTGTAGAGATTGATTATTGTACTATATTGATGGATGACTATTTCTTCCACCTGGTTCTTCATCACTCCACTTCTAGGATGGATTTATAATGTATTTCAGC
Source organism: Pseudotsuga menziesii (assembly GCA_001517045.1). NCBI lineage: Eukaryota > Viridiplantae > Streptophyta > Pinopsida > Pinales > Pinaceae > Pseudotsuga > Pseudotsuga menziesii. Next base: position 104,278 of record LPNX011160791.1, on the reverse strand, counting down.
CATCATGTTACCCCTCTGACCTCACACACTAGGGGGCATCTGTTACAGCTGATTTTACCACACATGGTTGATCACACTTTTATGGCCTTCCCTGTCCCTCTGCAGAATCTTTGGGCCCCATGTACCATTATTGTACCTTTGATGTTTCCAAGATCATCCCTAAAAACACCTATAATTTGCTATACGTGACTTTTAATCCCTTTCTCGCGTATGTACACGGATATTACCCTTAAACCCATGTACATCGGGATGTGTGCATAAGTCCAAATCTTTTTGGAGTTTTCCTTGATGTGGATCCGAGTCACTTGTCTCTTGGCCTTTCATATGCCTCGAGATCGCTCGAATTTGACCTTCCATTACGCCATTGAAGCACTATATAAGCAACCCATTGGATACATTGAAGAAGAGGAATTGAAGAGCAAGAAAACTATAGTCCATTGTTGTCGTAGCTTGCTTGTACTTGAGTCTACATCCCTTTGTCCCTTGGAGTAGTTTATGTTCTTCCCAATCTTGCCTTTGCTTGTGAGCTTGCTATCAAGAGATGGAGGATTGAGGTGGTGGAGACCCAGGTGGAGGACTCGGTTTCTCTGATTTGCAGACGTGGCGACAGAGGTTGTCACTTATGTAATCTTTTATTTTATTAACAGAAATATCTTTTCCTATCCAATGATGTGCATTTAAATGAATATTGAATCCATGGATGCGTTTAATTGCTTATGCATTATTGATTATATATGCTAGAGTAGGCCTAACACTATATTATATAGCATGCTTGCCTTGTTTACTGTTGTTGAGAGTAAATCACTAACGCAAGCGGGATTGGAAAAAGCTCAACGGGGATCTACTTCAACCGTCTGAAATAAGGTATATTTCGAGATCCTTTAGTGTTAGATGTTGTATTTCTCTTGAATATTGGGAAGTGATTGATTTCTGCGGTTTCTCTGTCTGTTGTGGTACACCCCAATCCATAGGAAGTTTTCTCCGTAAAAATGTGTGCAAGCACAATATATGGATAATATGGGTATGACTAAAGGACAACCAAGTGGTTACAAAAAGAAAGGCAACCAAGATGCTTCCAAGGAGAAAAAAAAGTGTAAAGGAGAGGATAAGAACACAACAACCACTACAAATCAATGTAAGGATCCAAATAACAATTTCAACCATTGTAATATAGATGGTCCCACCAAATATAAGTGTTGGAAGCTACATCCTGACTTGAATCCATAGAACCACAAGAATAATGCCAAGAATACGAACATGCTAGTTGTGGATTCAAGCAACCAGGTAGGGAGTAACCACGTCGTAAAATAGGAGTATACTCCTCCATAAATCACTTATTTTAACATCTAAATAGGTTTATAAAAAAGAATTTCCATGTGCTTATATTTCTTTAAGGCCTTGGCTATTATTCATTTCTAATATTTAAATCTAGATTTAGAAGATTTGGGCTTGACTTTGTCAACATAGATTTGAGATAACGTCCTTGATGTGATCAAATATCAGCTTGTTTAGGTTAGCCTAATCAAAACTTGGATTTCAATCTTTTCCAAGGCATTCAATTTTGAGTCTAGGCATCAAAATATTTCATAATATGTTGATGTCTCGACTCCTAAAAAATCTCAAGGTTCAGAGACAACGCAAGCAGTGTTTCCCAAAAAAATTCCTTCATGTAACAAAATAGTAGTGGAAATCATTATGAGGTTGTGTGCATCAATGATGGATCTCACTACACCACATTACCCATGCAAATGAATATTTGGCCCACATGTGTCATTCGTGAAGAGTGGATGTATGCAACATCAAGCAAACATTCTCCCAATATTAGTCACATGACTTGGCTAAGGGTAGATGAGTTAGAATGGGGCAGTGAATTCTCCCATACACTCTAAGATAGAGTGGGGAGAATAGTCCCTAGATGACTAAGAATGGGACTGTACCTTCTCTCAGTAACTCTGTGATGGAGTGGGGATATTAGTCCCATGTTAACTCCCTCGTTGAGAGGGAAGGATGATTTTATAGTGACATTCTCTTGGACACTTTGTGACTGAGTGGGGATATCTCTTAGAGACCTTGTGAATGGGTGGAGAGACCACTGCATTATCTCATACACTCTATGATGTTGTGGGGAGATCTCTCAGACACCCTATGAAGGGGTGGGGAGGCCATTGCATTCTCCCAAACACTTTGTGATGGAGTGAGGATATCTCTAGAACACCTTGTGAAGGGGTGGATAGGCCACAACATTCTCTCAGACACTTTATGATAGAGTGGGGATATATCTTGGACACCTTATGAAGGGGTGGAGAGGCCACTACATTCTCCCGAACACTTTGTGATGGAGTGATAGATCTCTCAGACATATCGTGAAGGGATGGAGAGACCAACACATGCTCCTGGACACTCTATGACTGAGTGGGGAGATCTCTTGGACATCATGTGATGTGATGGAGAAATTTAGTTCATTCTCCTAGACACTCTTAGACAGAGTGGGGATATATCTAAGATAACCTGTGATGGGGTGGAGAGATTGGTGCATATAAATAGTGCATATTGGTGCATACTAGCACATATTACATGTAGGCTCTCCAATGGAATGGATTGAGTTGGTGTATGTGGACCCACCAATGTACTGGGTTGAGTTGTTGACTCCTTGATAGAATAAGTTGAGTTGTTACATGTAGGTTCCCTAATGGACAGGGTTGAGTTGGTGCATATTGAATCCCTAATGGATTGGGTTGAGTTGTTGACACTTCTCGATCGATTGATACTGTGTTGGAAGAACTTGCTTATGATATAGAGATGTTAGAGACATTTTTTATTTACAAATGATATCCATACGCGGTTTTCTAGTATGATGATTCTTCCTTGGATAAGAGGGATTGTTGATGTAGTAGCTGTGTGAGGCATCCTCACCAAATCGGCCTTAGAAAATATAATAATAAACAATGATTAGTATGCATAAAAGACAAGTCATACCAGATTAAGTGTGCAAGTTGGCCTCAGTTAAAGTGAACAAGCAAACATAAATTCAACTATAAATTACAAGGCGTGTCACTCATTTTCACCCAACCAAGTTCACTCCACTCAAGGAAGAAGTTCGCTACCAGTTAGAAGAAGTATTTTTCGGGGTTCCCTATCTTTGGAGGAGTTTCTCCTTTGTTCTTGGGGTTTATCAATCTTTTGTTATATGTGATTACTATGTATTTGGATGTATGTTGTACTTTGAACTAAGATATCTATCACAAGGTTGTTGCATTTTATCCCTTGTGGTTTCCTGTCATGTCCCCACCCCTCATACAGATGATGGAGAGGACGCAACTAGGATGCTGCTGTCAAACTAGCCAATCTAACCCCATGAACATAAACATAAAATAAAATGCATTAATCTAAAAACATACATAGATGCATAATGCAATCTACAGTCGAAGCAAACACATTCATTTCATTCAAGCACTCATCATGTTCATAAATTGTTAAACGAATAGTTGTAGAGATTAAGCACAAGAATACTTATCTTGAAAAGAAGCTAGGCTGCAACTAGCTACATCGCTACAATGTTCCACCCAACCATATGCCAGTGTGCTCATCAATCTCTTAGCATCACTGCCACCCTCGAGCTGGGCATGATTCCACAAGGCACTAGGGAACAACAAGATCACACATAGCCAAAACCATACGTTCACATTCAAGCCAACACATCATTGGGTTTCACAGACTGATGGGGAAACAAGCCAATTACATAGGGTTTCCTTGGACTTACTCGGCCAAGACTAATTCACATCAAACACATAGCCAACCAATTAACAGGTGGGTTCCTTGGACTTACTCATCCAAGGTAACACCATCATTCACTTCACAACAAAACACAAATGCTAGATTGTAGAGAAACGTTTGGCAACCACATACATAAATGGAAGATGGGAAAAAACATCCCAAGTGACCAAATCAACTCAGCAAACGTTTGATGGCCTTCCCAAGAAAAAAATGGCCTCTATTCACACCAAATAATGGGTCTACCCTCCCAACCACAAAACATAACCAAAGGGGGTGGGTTTGTAACCCAACAGACTAGTAAAGAGGAAACAAATGACCTAGGATGAGAAATTACGCTTTCAGGAAACGTTCTTGTGCATTCTGGAGGAAATTCGTCCACCACAAACCCCTGAATCGTAAATTTGAACTCATAAAACGTCTCTGGGAATTGTTAGAGAGAAAAAGACCATCATTCGCTCCCAAATCAGGAGATCTTGGATTCCTAACCATTGAGCAACATAAAAACGAATTTATGGGCGTGGAACAATGAGGAAACAACATAAACCGTGAGGGAAAACACCCAGCAAGCTCGACTACTTGAGGAAGACCAAAAACGACCTCTTGAAACCCATAAAACATGAATCACAGCTGCTCATTAACTCAACAAAACAAAAACAAGATTTCCCAACCATGGCAATGAGGAAGACCACAACGAAAATGCCCAGGGAGGATCCCAGCCACTAAGCATTTCCAATCCAATTCCCATCCATGGGAAAATAAAGAAAACAACAAAACGTGAGGGAGAATGCCCCAGCTATCTCCAGCCGCGTGAGGAAGCAAACACATGGGTGAATAATGGCTTGGGAAGGCGTTTCCAAGCATTTTACTTGCCCAAGAAGCCAAAAACGCATTGGGTGACTTCCCAAATTCGAATTTGACCTCCATACCTTTCCCATCCCAAGGCAATAACTTCCTTCACCAACTTTAGATAACTGGACATACAAGACAAAAAGGGTGGTTGACAACTTTATGGGTTTACCCTTTGACATTTGGATTTTCCCCATTGGCCCCAAAGGTTTGGATGTTTCCCCCTCCCTATCCCTTATGAAATCATGCCCCCATCTCATTAATGTTGCGGCGCATAGCTAGTTGTGGTATTTTTATTAATTTGCATTTTACATGATGTTTCAAGCATATCGTGCGTGGCTAGCACATAAACCATCGGCATCGATTTTAATCGCCAAACATAAAACATTAGA
>LPNX011160791.1:0-98953 GCA_001517045.1 Pseudotsuga menziesii | reverse complement strand
CCCCCCCCCCCACCCCCCAAAAAAAAAATTCCAAAAGTACAACAGGAATTTTTTGGGGGGGTCATTCTAAACCCCCCACCCCAAAGTCTTGGTGGGGGGTTTAATAACCGCCCCCAAAAGTCAAATTCTCATGAATTTTGAGGGGGATTTTTAAGGACCACCCCCAAATACCTTAAAAAAAATTGGGGGGATTTTAGCAAAACCGTCGCAAGCCACCTTTAGGCGGGGTCTTTCTAACACCCCCTGCCCCCCCAAAAAAAAGTCTTGATAATTAGAATTTTGTGGGGGTGGGGGGTTATTAAAAACTGCCCCCAAAAGATTTGAGAATTGGACCTTTTTTTTTGGGGGGGGGGGGGTTTAAAAACTGCTCCCAAAAGTCCTGAGAATTGGACTATTGGGAGGGGGGTTTAAAAATCGCCCCCAAAAGTCCAATTTTTGGGACTTTTGAGGGGGGCTTTTAAGAACCGCCCCCAAATACCTAAAAAAACTTTTTTGGGGGGGCAGGGGGGGGCGCGTGTTTAGAAAAATTGCCGCAAGTCAAAACCACCCCCAAAAGGATATTTTGTTGTAGTGCAATGTGTCATTAAATGCTTTGAAACTTGAAAGTGGACATCGATGATGATGTGCATGATGCAGCGTAACGAGTTGAACTTGGAAGTTGGAACCGAGGCAGTCGAGCCCAGGAATCCCAGTTGGCAGTGGCCCGCCGTGATTCATTCGAGCCTCACCCCTGGGCCATGGGGCCTAGATGAGCAAATTTGGGAGCGACCATTCTATTGCAAATTTAAACCGGTTTTCTCAATCTCATTACCGACAAGTTGGATATGAAATTAATTTTTTTTGCATGCTAAATTTTTTTATGGCTTTCTATGACGACCAAAATGGCCTCTGACGAGTCTTGAAGCCTTCAAATTTGAATCCTGCTCAAAACAAAGTGCAAAGTGCAATGTCATCCCATCAGAGGTTTTCTGATAGCTTTGTGTTATTTGATTTAATTGTTGGATTGTACTTTGATTTCACCCAAATTGATCTTTCATCGTTAATGTTACCCTAATTTCACGAATCACCATTAAAATTTCATTTTTTTAATATTCCTACACAGTGCTAAGTCCCACTATTTATATCATGTGTGCAAACAAGGAATTCTAGCCCTTGTTACGTCAGCTTGCATAGATCCCAAGGTTGGGTTTTTTCGCTCCATGTGCTAATCCGGATCTTGGGGGCTGAGACCCCAAAGGCTTGGATGCCGAGAGAGGAGGGGATTAAAGCTACAAAATTGTTAACATTTGAAGCATAGAGTAACATACATAGAGTAAATAGCCCACATAGAGGGGTGAGGCTCAAAGAGAGTTCTTTGAGCCTCACCTCTCAAACCATACTAAGAAAGACACTGAGAACCAGTAACCCAATTAACGCAATAGAATAAGAGAAGTGGAGGATGTCAAAATTCCTTGAATGCTTTATTGAGAAGGCATAGATCCTTTTTATAACATTATTACAATGTGCCTTGGGGCAATACCATGGGTTGTGAAATACCATGGATGAGAGAGGTACAATGTGCCTTGAAGCCATACCATGGAACAAAACCATGAGTTGTCAATTACCATGGATGAGAGAGGGTGGCCTCTATGTTTAATGCTTTTATGATGACTAAGAGCATGTGGCCTCTCATTAAATGCTTTTATGACTCATACATCCGAATTTAGACCATATTCCCCCTGAAATTTGGATCATTCTTCCCCCCTTAGAAAATGATGGTCCCCATCATTTCATACTAAAAAGAGACCCATGATTACAATGTGTCAATTGCCAATGAAGAGAAGGGTTTTATGTGGTTAACCCATAACTGTGGGTTTTGTGTGGTTGACCCTTAACCACGGGTTTTGTTTGGTTGACCCCTAACTATGGGCTTTGTGTGGTTGACCCTTAACCATAGGTTTTGTGCGGTTGACCTATAACCATAACTGTGGGTTTTGTGTGGTTGAACCCTAACCGTAATCGTGGGTTTTATGTGGTTGACCCATAACCATGGGTTTTGTGTGGTTAAGCCATAACCATGATTACAATAGGATTTCATAAAAGTAAAAAAAAAAATGGTCTTTGGTGAAGTTGATGTCTCGCTGCAAATCCATTCATATATTTTGATGTAGGTGATGAAATTGAATTCCGTTGAAGATCCATTTGAGATATTGAAGATACCTTTCCATCCATATAACATACTCTCCAGGTGGTGGACCCCAAGGAGTGAGAAAATGGTTGTCGAAGCTCAAGGGATGCGCTTGCACTGGTTTTCCAGACACGTGTTGCTTCAATTGGTGATATCTCTCAAACCAGATAATCAAATGAAAAACTGCAAAATACCCATTTTAGCTAACAAAAATATATTTCCAATGAGCTATGGTGGAGCCTCTGATATGTTCTGTGGATTCCGTGGTACTTTTTTGAAGTTGTGATACGTGAGGTCGCACTATGTACAAACATAGGTTGCTTCAAACAAGCATATCTCACAAACCAGGAAGGTAAATGAGAAACCGAAAAATACCCATTTTAGATGATGGAAATATATTTCCAATGAGCTATGGAAGATCCTCTGAAAATCTCTGTGCAAGTTGCAGTATCAGTTCAAATTTGTAAAGACGTGTTGATCTTCAGTTCGTATACTGCCAAGGGTTTGTAGAGCAAAATCGGATGTTGTAGAGATCATGGAACTTCCTCTTGAAATTTAGATATCTTATATCGCCTGAGGACCAGCTATGATTCTTACAGTGTATGGCCCAGAAATGGACTCTGAGTGTGCCAAAAGGAGGTTGGAAATCTCTACAAATCTTTGAACCCGAACTATGCTCAAACCCTCATTCCCATGGAGAGTGTACCTACTCTGATACCACTGATCCAGATCTTGGGGGCTGAGACCCGAAAGGATTGGATGCCGAGAGAGGAGGGGATTAAAGCTGTAAAATTGTTAACATTTGAAGCATAGAGTAACATACATAGAGTAAACACAGAGGGGTGAGGCTCAAAGAGAGTCCTTTGAGCCTCACCTCTCAAACCATACTAAAAAAGACACTTAGAACCAGTAGCCCAATAACGCAATAGAATAAGAGAAGTGGAGGATGTCAAAAATCCTTGAATGCTTTATTGAGAAGGCATAGAGCCTTTTTATAACATTATTACAATGTGCCTTGGGACAATACCATCGGTTGTGAAATACCATGGATGAGAGAGGTACAATGTGCCTTGAAGCCATACCATGGAACAAAACCATGAGTTGTCAATTACCATGGATGAGAGAGGGTGGCCTCTATGTTTAATGCTTTTATGAAGACTGAGAGCGTGTGGCCTCTCATTAAATGTTTTTATGACTCATACATCTGAATTTAGACCATATTCCCCCATAAATTTGGATCATGTGCTGAGCCTAAGTGAGGGCATGGAGAGTATCTTGAAGTGATGACAACAATTAATCAACTTTGCCGCAGGCTCTTTGTTGGCCAATCTTGAGATCCAACTGCCAGCAATCATTGCTCTGCCGCAGGATGAATAATTTTCGCAAGTGACGGTGAGGGGAGCCATGGAGTGTGAAGCGACTAGAGGGCACTAAATCTTGAAGGGACAAGAAGTTTAATGATTTTCAAAAGGGTGGACAACCTACACTATAAGTTCATTGTATGTAGCCTGGGTGGTTGGGAGGAATGATTGCTACCCTCCTCACCTAGGTTTAATTCATCCCAAGTGACATGATGCTCTTGGGAGCCTTTATGTTGATATGCTCTTGTAAAGCTCCTTTGAAATAAATGTGCCTCTATAATTTAAAAATACAAATACTCTAATATTATATACTTTTTAATTCTAACTATAAATGCAATAAAATATGTATTTCCTTAAAACTATTAATTATTATAATAATAAAAACAAATTATATCTTTATTTGAGAAATATTTATATTTAATAAAATATTATGAATTAGAATTTGACATCTTTATTCTTTAAAATGATAAATAGAATTAATGAAATTATAACTCTACCAAACAAATATGTATATTTAGTAAAAAATATTATGAATTAGAACTTTATTCTTTAGAATTAATGAAATTATAACTCTACCTAACAAATATGTATATTTAGTAAAAAATATTATGAATTAGAATTTGGTAAATGGTAAATTAAAAAATCATATTAATATTTTAGAATTTTTCCATAACAAATTATTATTCTTTTTAAGTTTAGAAACATGGAAGGCTTTGTTTATCGTAGTATTAATTTGGCACTTTTATGTATGTTTAAATAACTGAATATTATAATTTAAATCAAAACATATACATAGATTTTAAATAGAAATGATTATGATATAAAGAATGTTATATTCATAAAATGGTAACTTTAATGGAGGATGTTCAATTGATAGTCCTCCATTCTTCACCCAACCAAAACAAATAACCCATAATGCCTAGTGAATACTGACATGAAATATTTATATGGAAAAATGTTAGGTGATCGTTTCCTAATCTCTAAAAAAAACTCTCTTCAATGCTTATATGGAGAAATATGGAGAAATGCTAGGTGATCATTTCCTAATCTCTTAAAAAAACTCTCTTCTATGCTTAGGTGCTCGGGAGACCATGATTATTCCCTTCAATTGAAATATTTTCTACGATTGATCTTTAAGGATTAATTAAACATTAAACATTTGTATGAAGGGTGGACAAACCTTTCTTAATTATTACTATGATAAAATCAATTGGATGAGTCGTATATAAGGCTTAACAAAAAAATAGGTAATGGTTAATTGACTCTTCCCTAGTCTCTTTGTAAAAACAAAGAAAGAAAAACAATTTGGTAATTAGTTTAGAAGTTTTAACAAAACAATTCTATGGGAAAGGATTGACCGGCCATTTTACAATCTCCCTCAAAGCAAAAATAAATTATACAATTAATCTAAAGTCTTAAGTAAACATTTATGTGGGGAAAGGTTAATATTCAACCCTTCCATAACCTTCCCCTCAATGAAAATCAATTCTACGATAATAATTAACTAAAAAAATAATATGTGGGAAAAGGTTGACTAGCACATCTTTCTTATTTCCCTCAATTAAAATCATTTGGACAAGTAGTCTAGATGTATTACTAAAAATGGTTACAACCTTAACTACACTAGAACCTTCCCATTCTTTCCCTAAATATAAACCATGCTACAAGTCTAAGAGAGAATTGACATGAAAACCTTTTATCGAGAAGGGTTGGGTAACCATTCCACATTATGCCTGAAATGAAAAACCCTACTTTGTGTTTGAAACTCTTAATAGAAATTTTATAAAAAGAAGGGTTGATTGACCCTTACACATTAAGACAAACAAACAAAATATTATTTAATTGATGAGAAACATGGCTTACTTAAAAATATATGTGTAGAAGAGTCAATCAACCCTTTCATATCCCTCACCTAATTTAAAACATATTAGATGAACTCGAGAAATTAACTAATGACAAGTTAATCCTTTCAGGGGTGACTGACCCTTCTCCATTCTTCCCATGGAGACAAAATATTCTACAAGATATAGAGAGGACTAACATAAAAACCTGTTACCAATAAGGGTTGAATGATCCTTCCTTGTTATGAAACCAATGGAAAACCCCTCTATGAGTTTGAAAAGGATTAATCGAAAATTTATATGGGGAACAAGTATATCAGGAAGGGTCGAGTGACCCTTCTGTGTTATGCTCCTAGCATAAAACTCATTATCAGCTTGAAAAGGCTTAGTTGAAAAGTATACGGAGTAGGGTCAACCAACCCTTCCCAATTATTCCCTTAAAGATAAGCCACTCTAGAGGATAGAGAGAGAACCAAATAAAACAATGATATTGGGAAGGGTTGGGTGACCCTTCAACATTATTCTTCCAGCCAAAAACTCTTCTATGATTTTTGAAAGGCTTACTTACAAAGTTATGCATGAAAGGGTTGATCGACCATTCCATATTATGAAAAAAATTGAAAAAAGATGAAATAAAATTCAAAATGAAAAAGGAGTGGAAAACCCTTATGCTATCAACATTTCTGTTACTTCTTCACAACTAATTACTTTGTATTACAAATAAACAACAAATCAAACAAAATAAGTCTCCAAATAATATGTTAGGACATTGTAACTCCTTTTAGATGTTGAACGATTTCTCGATCACTGCATCATACATGCCATAAAATGTCTCATCAACAACTTGCATCTAATGTAAAGAAAGCTTCGACTCATGTCCATAAGCATAGTGTGCCATTATTGTGTGAGCACAATAATAACCAATGGAAAGCCCTTGCACACCGCGTATGCAATTTCACTCAAACCATCTCCATTCTGAACTACTTGATTATGAAATAGTTGCAAACTCTTTTCCATTGTTATCATCTCTTTCACTTTATCACAAATCACAAGAATAAATTTAGAATCTCTTTCATCCAATGGCACTATTAAGCATTGAAGCTCAAGACTCCACCACATATAATCCAATATGAGATGAAATGTTTTTTTATTCAAACAAGAGCACAAGATATCTTTGGGGATCTTTACCCAAATGATGAGATCAAATTATTTTGCTTACCTTGTTGATGTTATGTTTGATTAACCATGTCTCAAGCTTCAACTGTGTAGATCATATTGCATTTCTAGCAAAAACATATTTGGGGAATGCAATCGATATCTAGGTCAACTGGCTAAAGTTTCCCCTTTGGGATGAAAATCGTATTGTTTCTCTAAGTGAAGTTTAGCAACATTCTATTCCCAATATCTATTATCTTTGTCAGTTTTTTAATGGTATAGGTAGTTAAGGTAACAACTCAAGGAATTTTTTGCATCACTAGTATTCTTTGTTGATATGTCCTTGTCCACCTTATCTAGCCAAGTCTTTAATATTATTTTAGGGCTCATTTATTCTTGAGCGAGTTGCATGATTATACCACCTATTACATCATTTAAAACTTGGAGTTGAGATTGAGGCAAAGGAATGACTAATTTCACCCCTTGAACAACTTTGCTCAAAAAGGCTACTCGAAACAAATTTTGCATCCCAAGAAGCAATATTTTCATCAACCATAAGCTTCACAAAAATCCTGAAGCTTTCCAAACTGAAATAAATTGATCCCAAAGTAAGATTATGGTTCCTCTTTCCACACCAAAATTACTTACAAAATTAGGATTCCACTTCACTTAAATTGGGTCAAGGCTTCGCACACATATCCCTAATTCCGTCTCAAACTAGGTTACCAACCATGGTTATTAATTGATTTTTGTGTTCTAGTTTATGCCATTTAAATAGAAACTTGGAGAATTATTCGTAATCAACAAGTTTCAAGAAACTTGACTTTAGAATCATGCATACTCAATAGTTGGGAACTTGTAACTTAACTTTAAAATAGCACTAAGATAATTTGCAAGTTACAAATGCTAGAATGAATTTCCACGATTGGTTGTTACTCATTGTCCTCCAACCTTGTTCTCTAGCCAGAGGACCATTTTGAGATATATACTATGGATGTAAATTCGTATATTTTAGTTACGAGGAGATTATTTTGTGTTGGAAAACATCCACGTTACAACAATGTAATTAAAAATGGTGTATAGATTGGGATATACACTTTTGGATTTGAAGAAGTCAATGGCTTGGTATTAAGATTTAATGATGCAATGTGATTCGTGCAGGGTTGATCTTGGTGTTATAGTGTCATTAATGCATTTTGTAAGAGAAAAATTCCATTACATGCAGAAATGGAGTGAAGCTTAGTTGAGAAATTTCTCTATCCCAATGCTAGACTATAGAGTGTTGTTGTGGTGGCCATGTTAATACATGACTAGGAGATCACCATCGTCTTTGCAATTTTCAAAGAGAAATTCAATTATGGGAGAGTATTTTACACAAGGATGAAGGTTAGTTGAGTACTAATCGTGATCTTGTAAACAATTAAAACTAATATTTTCAACATTTTTTCATATTCAACTTGTTACTTAAATCTAGAGACTCGGTCTCCGCTAAATGTCACTTAAATCCACAATCTTGGCCTGTGCAAAATGTAAGGTGGATATATAATATCTATGTATTGTATGAATATGATAAATTTTCCAATAGCATATGTACTTTATTCTCTCCTAACTTTTTTTTTACAAGAATGGCATAATTTGTATATTAAACATGGTTGTGGAAGATCAATCAACCAAAAGATACATGCATTCCATGCCCATAACAAAATTTATCTTGTGAATAGAGCAGTGATACAATATTCTTCCACATATTGTTCCAATATAGTTGGATATACTACTTTCCTATAGTGTTGAAAACTATACAACATTACAAACTAGTTGTCCAAGCAAATGAATACAAGTGAAATACATAGAAAATATATCAATTTAGCTTAAACGATGGCCATTGTGGTATTCCTCCATAAACTAATCACGATGACAAGGTCCTTGAATTCCATGAGACCAACCAATCAGAACCATAGATGGTTGTTGCATAATGTCTTCCTCAAAGTGCTTAGAACTAGTGGAAATCAATGGCTGACCTATGATGGAAAGGGAGCCATGTGCAAATCCAAGGATGATATCGTAATCCATTTCAATGTTAGAAGGTAATTTTCCCAATTTCTTATCCTTCTCCTTGAGGTTATTCTACAGAATTTCCTTCTTATTTTCTTGCTTCTCAATATTCAAACTCAAGTGTTTAATGACTTGATGCATGTACTCAAGTTGGTCGTTATTCATGTGTCCTAAATTTTTCTTAACTCCCCATGTTCCTCCTCCCTCAACTAAATTAGAAGATGGTTCACTGGCTATATTTAGTAGAAAATTAACAAAGTGAAAACTAGAGCATAAACCCATAATAGATAGATCCTTAGAAAAAAGAATGTGCTCAAATACTCTATCACATGAAGGGGGAGGCCATAACCATATAGGTGTTCCCATGAATATGGGTAACACTTTTTGGCAAGTTGTGGGGGTGGATTGCCCCAAACAATAGTTGATCGAGGTAATTTAAGCCCTCGATCAAGATTTAAAAGCTCGGTCGAGGGATTAAAAGCTCAATCGATGATTTAAATAACCCTCAGTTGATTAATCAAGACATTTTTCTAACCCAAGAAAACCCTCGATCCAGGTATTCAAAAAATAATTAAAGCAATCGATCAAGATAATAGCTCGGTTGAGATATTTTAAGACCTTGATGAGATAATAGCTCGATCAAGGTCTTTAAAAATAGGCTACTACCCATTTTTCTATACATTTAATTTTATCGACCTCTTTGAAGGGCATAAACCCTATCAATAATTGCACCTTAGGTGCTGAACTTGATGCCAGTGAACTCATCAATAAATCCTCTATCCATTTGCATATAATCTACGTGTTTTTCAATTCGTATGATATATTTTTTTAATTTTCTTTTAAAAACGTGCACCTAAAACCCCTATCCAAAACTAGGGAGGAGCTCAAAAAAATCAACAATTAAAAAGGTACACAACCAAAAAATTTAAAAATATATATATGTCCCACAACAATGCATCCTCTTCAAAAGTGTATTTTTTATTTTTCAATATATATAAATACTAAAAAGCATTACATGAACACAAAGTACAAAATGCAATTCAAGTATTCAATGGTAAGTTTCAAAATATAATAAATATATATATGATTTCCAAAATAATTTAATATATATATATGTATGTATGCATGCCCCAATGTATTTTGTGTAAATCGTGTTCACATATATATGTGCGTGTGTGTAGATCGTGTTCATAATTAGTTGCACCTCAACCGAGTTAGCAATTGTGTGCTAGCTCTCGGACAGTTCTGTCCATTCTAAGTTTTAAAAAAATCTGTTGTGAATGTAAGAAGAAAGATAAGCATGAGTTAAGCTGTTGAGCTGAGTTTTGTAGATATACCCCCAATTAATTATATTCACTTATCAGATTGGAGCTTTTGAATGACCAATAGAGAGTAAGGGAACCTAAATCCCTATTCAAATCCCCAAGTTATAACTCCAGGTCATGACTTCACTCTATGCCCAACAACAAATCACTCTTCAACTTCTGTACACCCTATCGAACTCTAATGTGCCCTCGTTCTCTAAGTGATAACTCGCGACATCACACAACCTGGCCTTTCTTCACCTTGTGTTTCTGTGGATAAGAGTAATCTAACTCACCTTTAACCAATTGGATTATGGACTTCCAATCACATATAATCGATGGGTAATGAACCAAACATTATGTGACCCAAACGCTCTACTCATAACCAAATTTCAATTATGTGCTTATTAAGATTTGGTTATGTTGGTCTTGATACCGATTATATCTGACATGAGTAAACTACCACTTTAGCCAAACCACAAATCCATACCTCATTTAATATCGTGTAGACATATCGATCAAGAAGATGTGTTCCCCTCTAAATCACACCGACTTAGATATCATAGGCAAAAAATCTATGAGAGAATATTAGAAAGAGAAGGAATTACCTTTCCCTATATTCCTGAAGACCGCTCTTGTTTCCGAAACTCTATAACACAGAATTTCCACTTTAGTCTCCATCAACGATTTGCTAAGCAGACTACCCACAAATGGTCGCCTTATCTCTTTACCCAGAAATTGATTGAACAACAATCACTCAAGTACAGAGGATATTTACACACATTAGAAATTCATTATTTCATTTCAACTCTGTACATGATTTTGAATTCAGGGAATTCCCACTCTACTCGGCTTATTCAAACACTTTCTTGAACATGCCCCCGGTACAATATAAGCATGAAGAAAAACTTCCCACTTATCAAAACAAAACCCTAACTTCTAGAACTGATCTGCCAAAAATAGAACCTTTTCATCTTATCTCTATCTAATCAACTCTTTAACTATTCCAATCTGCCAGCTAACTACGAGACTCAACATTCTAGATGTTAAACTTTATTTACATGAGGATCAGATGTTGCCTTCTAGAGGCTTTAGATTTAGATAACGATCCAAGGGGGGGTTGATGCTCCTGCCTCAGACTCCAAGACTCAACATTCTAGATGTTAAACTTTATTTACACGAGGATCAGATGTTGCCTTCTAGAGGCTTTAGATTTAGATAACGATCCAAGGGGGGGTTGATGCTCCTGCCTCAGACTCCCAGGGTGCAAATGTTTCGGGGCCTCCTGGCCATGTGTCTTCAATTGGTTGAAATTCACCTGGATCCCAAACCTTATGATGTTGTTCTGCTACTGTTTGTACTTCACCGGGATCCCATTCTTGGTTTTGTTGTTGTCCGCTTACCTTGATTTCAATTAACTGATCTTTGTTCTTGATTTTCTTCATCCTAATGTATCTCCACTTAGGAATCTTCCTCATAAGTTCCATAATTCATCTATCTCAATGTACAGTTTGGCTCTTTGCTAGTACTCGACTACTTCTCATTTGCTGCCTCAGATCTTCATATAAAATTGGTATGGTTGCTGCCATCTTCTGTTGTCCTCAATTAACTCCTGTACATGTACGTTAAGCTTCCATTCATTTAACATTACTTCTGTAATGCCTTGATTCATGAGAGCTATGAAAGCTCTCCTCCATTCCTCTTGCTTTTCTAGTCTCATATCCCGTCCTGGATTCTCAACCTCTTCAAAATCTGCAATGTCTCTCACTGGAGATTTCTTCACCAACAGGGTATGTTCAATCTCAGTCGTAAAGATGACTGCTAACACAACTTGTTTGCCTTCCTTGCTATCTACCACAGATGTATAGATTGCTGCTCTATGTATTTTATGTGCATTAGTTGTTTCTTAAGATTCTAGTTCGATTCCTGCGGCTTCCTGGTTGTATTTTGCACCTTTTTGTTGTATATAGAATAAAATTTCATCACCATTATTGCCTTTGTTCACCCATTTGAATGAGTTCCTATCAACTCCAAATGCAATTAATCTTTCATCAAGATTAAAATCATACACCCAATACTTCATAGTTCTGAACTAACTTAAAAACTTATGATCCTCTGGCAAGGACCAATTAGATCTCGCAATCTTTCATATACATATCCCTGAGCTCTGTCTTCATTTGCAATCTTTGAACTTTTGTTGGTTTCAGCAGCATCGTTGCTCTCTTGGGTGTCCCTTGAAACAATTTTATGTTCTGCACTTCCTCGTTGTGCATGCTCTTCCAGCGTTTCCTCATATTTCAGTAAAGCATATGGTTGTCTCATATTCTTGTCATAAGAGTCCACCTATTGCTTGATTTTCTTCCAATGAATGCCCTGCTCCTCGATTACAAAATCCTCGTGCTGACTTGATACTCCTTTGAACTTATCATGTTCTGCAACTAGGTTTGAAATTTTGGTGTAGTCTTCATCCACCTTGTTCTCTTGTAGAGACTTATTTCTTAGCACCTTGTTGTTGTCTTAAAAGACAATCCCTTGCTCATTAACTCTCAGCATACCTTCACATTCATTTAGCAATATTGGATCTACTAAAGGTAAATCCATTACCTCAACATTTGTAATTACTTTCCTTGTATGTCCATCGACCTTGGGCTTTGCTAGCCAATCTTCCACAACTTTTCATCGTAATTTGTGGGCACCGTATCTGAATGCTGTCTTTCTCCTGAAATCCTTTTTGCTTCTGTCTCCTTGAGACAATTTTGCATTTTCCTCTTCCTTTATGACAGCTTTTAATGACTGACCATCTTTGTCACCTACATACACAAACAAATCCTTGGTTTCAAAATCATGAGACTCTTGGGTCTCTGTTGATGCTTCTGGCATCCTTTCCTTGTGCTGATCTGAGCACTCCATGAAACTATAATCTTCATCCTCCTCTCTAAGCATTATTCCTTGTTCGGGTTCACAAAAGTAAACTGCTTCTTCTTCCAAAGACTTTTGTTCGTGCTCAGTTTTATCAAGTCTCTCCTCTGTCTTCATCCAGACACTCATCCTGTGTATCAATTTCCTGGCAAATAATTTCACAATAGGCCACTTGACACTTCTTCTCAGCTTCCATCCACTTCTTTGGTCTTTTTCAACTCTCACTGTAGCAGTTTTATCATTTCATCGAGCCTTTCCTTTAACTCAGCAACTTCTCTATCAAATTCCTTGTCACTCATCCTATTCTTGCCAACTGCTCTGGCATCTCCTTTCACCTTATTGTGGCTTCCTTTTGAACCCTTTCATGACTATTCTTAGTCATCTCTTTTTCTTCCTTTGTGAGCTTCTGCATGCCCACTGTGAGTTGCACTAAGCCCCTACAATAACAAGTCTGTCTCACCTTGTTACAAAATACCTCATCAAACTTTTCTTCTGAGCTTAACCTTTTGGTATCACTTAGTTCTGTCTTTTTAGAATCTTCTGAGAACCCATTGCTCTCGCCTTCTGCAATCACACTTCCTCTTCTCTCAAGAGCTTCACTTGCTCTTCTCCAGCTTCCTGTAGGGGCTTCTGCCACAACTCTACTACTTTCCCTCTACTTGCTGCTATCTGTCAAAACACATATATTCTTGCTAGAATTAATTTGCAAAATATCACACAAAACAATTTACCTGACAAATCTTTTACCCACATCTACCTTGAAGAGACTCTGTGCTCTCTCTGTAATTTCAGCACAATCTTTCCCTGTTGAGATATCTTATCACAATGCTGATTATCAATTCTCTTAGCTAGAATTGTTCTCTCTGCAGTTTTTCCACAGATTCTCTGTGCATCCAATTCCTCCAGAAAATTTTTCTCCTACTAGTGCACACAGGAATCTTCTCAATTATAATAATTCTCGCAAGATCTTCTCGCTCTAAATACCACTTGATGGCATAGAGGGTCCCGAAATACCTTTCTTTCTTCCAAAGGCCCTTTCTCCTATGCCAAACTCCAATCTTGCACTTGGTACAAGAATTTTCACATAAATGCATTTCCGGTAACAAGTACTGAAAGTGATAAAAATCCTGTACCAAGTGCAAGATTGGAGTTTAGCATAGGACAAACGGTCTTTGGAAGAAAGAAAGGTGTTAGGGACCCTCTATCCCATGAATGTTAGATTTTCTTAAGATTATAGCAGTATATCTTAATTGTATTTATCAATAGGATCACTAGAAGATTGACAAAGCACAGAACAATAACATGAGTAATTTATCCTGGGAAACCCAAATGGGAGAAAACCCAGCAACCTTCGTCTAGAGATGATAATTCTGAGAGCAGTGTACAATGAATAAGAAAGAGAAAATATGGAAATGCTTTCCAAAGGTAGAAACCCTGAAAACAGTCTTCTTCTGCAGTATATGTGAACTTCTCTCTCTCCTAGAAAACTGTGAACTTCACTATGTTGCTGTGTTGCTGCTGTGTGGAATAATGAGGAGGGGCCCTCCTATTTATACAGATTTTCCAGTAATATTTTAACTGGGGCCAACTTCCCCTGAGAGAGCAACATAATTTATATTTTGTCTTTTCTTTTGCTTGCTTTTCTCCCCAAGGTCTACATTGTTCTTCTAGGGCTTGTATGATTGATTACAATAAGTTCATCTCCCGTAGGAGGTACAATACAAGAACAATAAGAATAGCTTCTGAAGTTGCACAAACTCCAACAATAAAGACCGTTCTTGTTTTTGGAAAGCGCTCTATACATACAGAATTTCCACTCTAGTCTTGAGCTCAACAAATTGTCGAGCGCATTGCCCACATATGGCCATCTTATCAATTCATCCAAAAATCAATTGAACAGCAATCACATGTGACATAAGTACAGAGGACATTTACACACTTTAGAAATGCATTACTTCATCTAAACTCTGTACATGATTTCAAATTCAGGGAATTCCTATCTCTATTCAGCCTGTTCATACAATTTCTTGGCCCCCCCTTGCACATGCCTGCAGGCTTACAATATAAGCATGAAGAAAAGCTTCCTGCTTATCAAAACAAACCCCTAACTTCAAGAACTGATCTACTAAAAATATAACCTTTTGATCTTATCTCTATCCAATCAACTCAACTATTCCAATCTGCCAGCTAACTACGAGACTCAACATTCTAGATGCTAAACTTCATTTACATGAGGATCAGGTCCTCTTATATAGATTTTGCCTTCTGGAGGCTTTAGAGTTAAATATGATCCAAAGGGGGGGTTGATGCTTCTACACATCATTTCTCCACCCTACTGCTTGCAGCCTTCTTTCTCCCTGTCTGCAACTACCCATCTACCGTTATGCTTCTGCTTTTTAACGAACTCAACAAATCCTAACATCCAAAACTGATCTTCATCCAACCGTTTGTGGGCAACTCTACTATTAGAGGTGGGTATCCAATCTAGCTCAGGCTATCACTCAAACTCTGTCTCTTGCTGAGGCCTCTGCTCTTGCTTTAACTCCGGCTCCATCTTGCCTCTAGCTGCAGCTGTAGGCTTTCAGCTCCACCTCCACCTTCCTGTAGAGGTTTAGACTCTGCATCTACAACAAGCTTCCTGTTGCTCTCCCTCTGCCGCTCTCTTTGCATATGAAGCAAATTATAATATTTGTTTTCAATGTTTCATCAATTATTTCCCTAGTTCCAACACTACAAAGCAAAACGATTAACATCCCAAAATGATTTGGACTTCACTGATTTTTTTCCTCGGGAGCTTGCAATCTCAGCATCCCAGTAGTCGAACTCCAGATATCTGCATTGTTCCAGGCCTTGATCATCTTGCTTGGCTCCTTTAGAGTGTTCACACCACAAAGTTGTATTATTTGCTCCCATTGCTTTGCTCTCTCTGAACTGATACCAAGATAATCTGTCTGGGCACCCCTGCAAACAGGTTTCATAACCAGGGGGGAAATTATTGCAAGATCAGGTTTTAGAGAAGCAAGGAAACTGAGCTTAAATGGGTTTAATAACATGCTATGTTAAATCTACAAGTGCAGATTGAAAAACAAATTCCATACAGCAAATACAGGGCTATGAAGGTGCCCAAAAACAGGCCTAAGAGTCTGCTTATCTATGTGTGATCATTCTTCTAAACTAAGCTATATCCACAAGGAGAAAATTCAGACATTTATAGCAACAAAGTCAATGATACAGCAGAGATTCTCCAAGAAAAGAAAATATTGAAGGAGAATTTACAGATACTACAATTTGCGCCTAGTGCAGAAAGAATCTAGATTTCTCCAGCCTATGCTGCATCCTATTGACTGTAACCTTTATTCTTGCTCGAGGTGTTGTGTCCCCCTGACTGCAGCTCCCCATCTTCCACTGTGCTTCTTTTTAACAACCCTAACAACCAAAACTGATCTTCCTCCAACCATCTGTGGGGCACTTTCCTGCTATCATGGCATGAATGCCCATGTCACTGGGTTTAATAATTATTTATAGGTATGAGACCTCCCCTTCTAAGTTGATGGCTCCATCAACTAGCCTCTTTGCACCTCAACCAATTTATAATATTTTTTAAACATTTATTTCCCAAGTTGCAACATTACAAAGTAAAAAGTTTAATCTCCCAAAATGATTTGGACTTCACTGATTTTTATCCTCAAAAGACTGCAATCTCAGCATCCAAGTAGGTGAACTTCTTCAGAGATCTGCATCATCCAGGGCCTTGATTGTCTTGCTTGGCTCCTTTAGAGTGCTCACACATCACAAAATTGTGTTATTAACTTATTTGCTCCTATTGCTTTTCTCTCTCTGGTCTGATACCAAGATGATCTGTCTGGGCACTCCTGCCAAACAGGTTTCATAACCAGGGAAAGTTGCTACAAGATCATGATATAGAGAAGCAGGGAAAGCGAGCTTAAATGGGTTTAATAACATGCTCTGTTAAATCTGTAAGAGCAGATCGAAAATCAAAGTCCACACAACAAATACAGAGCTGTGAAGGTTCCCAACAACAGGCCTAAGTATCTGTTTATATACGTGTGATCAATCTTCTACACTAAGCTACATCCACAAGAAGAAGAAAAGACAAGCATTAACAGCAACGAAGACAATTATATGAAAGAGATTCTCTATGAAAAATAAAAAGGATTATTCATTAAAGAATAAATTACAGATATTACAATTTGCACCTATGCTAGATTTAAAATTGGCACCTTTAATCTCTCTCACTGGTTAGCCTCTTGGTGCAGGTGTTGTGTCCGCCTCACTGCAGCCCCCCATCTACCACTGTCCTTCCTTTTAACAAACTCTGACGTCCAAAACTGATCTTCCTCCAACCATTTGTGGACACTTCTTCTGCTATCATGGCATGAATGCCCGTGTGGCTATGTTTAATAATTTCTAGGTATGAAACCTCTCCTCTTTAAGTTGATGCCCCCCATCAACTAGCTTCCTATCTTCTCCCTCGATGCTTAATCTGAGACTTGTAGTGACCGGATCTTGTGCCTCAGGCTGTGGCTGTCACTCAATCTCTGGCACTTGTTCAAGCCTCTGGTTTGGTTCTGGTTCAGACTCTTTGGCTTTAGTTCTGGCTTGGTTTTGGCTCTGGCCTCAACTCTAGCCTTTCATCTTCACCTGTCTTGTTCCAGGGGTTTAGACCCTTCCCAGTATGAGCACCCGAACACAAGAGCTTCCTGTCAGGCTCTTCCTCCTACCCTCTCTTCGCAACTCAACCAATTTAGACTCTGCCCATTGTCGGTAGTGTTTTACCAGAAGAGCCTGGTGTCTGGCTCTCCCTCCTCCCCTCTCTTTGCATCTTAACCAATACTTTCTTACATCATTTATTTCCCATGTTTCAACATTAAGAAGTTAAACTTTTATAAAGCTTTGCATTTTTTTACTCTTAGCCAAAAAAATTCTGACTTCATAATGTTTTTCTTTCATCATTTGATTTCCATTTTTCAACACTAAAAAGTAAAAAATTTAAAAAGCTTTGCTTTTTAACTCTAATCAAACAAAATAACTCAGACTTCCTATCGTTTTTCTTACTCTCTTAGATCTTTTTCCTGTGGAAATTGAAATCTCAGCAT
The DNA here is from genome assembly GCA_001517045.1 of Pseudotsuga menziesii. Lineage (NCBI taxonomy): Eukaryota > Viridiplantae > Streptophyta > Pinopsida > Pinales > Pinaceae > Pseudotsuga > Pseudotsuga menziesii. Next base: position 81,037 of record LPNX011160791.1, on the reverse strand, counting down.
CCAAGTAGGCCAACTTCTCCACACATCTTCATTGTCCGGGTCCTGATTATCTTGCTTGTCACCTTTAGAGAGTTCACATCACAAAGTTGTATCCTTCGCTCCTATTGTTTTTCTCTCTCTGTCAGATGTTTACACACAACATCAACGGATTGCAATCGGTGCTATTTTCACAGACATGATAACAATGCAATCTGCGATGTTAACTTTCTCTGATAACAAAATTATCTGTTCGGGCAATCCTGCCAAACAGATTTCATAACCAGGGAACATATTTGCTAGAACAGGGTTTAGAGAATCAAGGATAGCGGGCTAATAAATGGGTTTAATATGATGCTCTGTTAAATCTGTAAGTGCATATCAAAACACAAATTCCATACAAAAAATACAGGTCTATGAAGATGCCCAAAATCGGGACTAACAGTCTGCTTATATCCAATATCAAAATCAAACATTAACAACAGATTCAATGACACAACATCGTCTATACGGGCAATAAGAATTATTTATTAGAGAATTTACAAATATATAAATTTGCGCCTAGAGTTGGCAACAAGGATTCAGATTTGTCGAGCCAGAGATGCGTCCTATTAACCACAACCTTCTTTTCTGCCACTGCTCTGTCTCTTGCAGCGACTGCTGCAGCCACCTGACTTCAGCACCCAATTTAACATCGTGCTTGTGCTTAAACAGATCTTCCACCAATCGTTTATTGGCAACTGCAATATTAGAGTGGCATGAATGCCCACTTGACTTTGCTTAATAATTATTTCCAGGTATGGTTACAGATCGGACCTCCCTTCTTTAGGTTGATGACCCCATCAACCAGCTCCTTACCTTCCACGGGCTTAATCTTGGACCTGTGGGTTTCGTATCTTGTGGCTCTGGCACTAGCTCTGGCTGTGACTCAACTCTAGCTCTTGCTCAGGCCTTTGTTCTAGCTCCTCACAAACTCTCTGGCTTTAGCTCTGACTCAGTCTTGGTTTTAGCTTCACAAGCTAAATCTGAGATCTGTGGCTTTCATATCTTTTGTGGCTCTAGCTCTGGCTGCGACTCAAACTCTGGCTCTTGCTCAGACCTCTGCTCTAGCTCTTCTCAGACTCTCTGACTTTAGCTATGGCTCAGTCTTGGTTTTCGACTCACGAGCTAAATCTGAGACCTGTGGGTACCAGGGTTTGTGGCTCTTGCAGAGGCCTCTGCGCAGACTCTTTAACATGATCTCTGGCTCCATCTTGGCTCTAGCTCGTGCTCTCTCCTTTCATATGCACTTCTGTCTTCCACCAGGGGTCCAAAGGATTATAAATAAGAGACATTTTTTCCCAGTCCTTGATCTTCCTCAATGGGAAAGTAACTCAAACTCTTCTCCACTTCAAAAAAACAAAAAACAAAAACTGTGCTACTCAGCAATGCAAATAGCCAGAACACAGAAGTCATTATCGTACTTTCACTTGCTCAATCTTTTCCCCAATATCCAACTTGAATACTTCAATCAAACGGGGATCCCTTCGAAAGCTGATAAAACTATGACCTGTTACTCTGTCTTCTGGATAAACTACAACATAGCTGTCAACATTGTTTTTAACAATCATATCTCCACTGTTTTTAAACAAACTCTTTAGACCTTCAGCTATCCAACATTTCATGACTTCCTAACAATTTCTCCACTGCTTTTTAACAAACTCTTTAGACCTTCTGCTATCCAACATTTCATGACTTCCTCACAATTGATTACTCTTGATTTCTGCAAACAAAACAAATCAATTCTTCAAATAATATGGTAGAACATTGTAACTCCATTTGAGATGTTGAAATAGTTTTTCCAAAATCCCACTGTGCATGTCCTTTAATATTTTATAGCTGGCTTGCATCAAATACAACCATGGCCAGTAGCAAACCCTTGCACTCCCTTGCGTGCAATATTCTTAGTCGTGAGAACAATTTTAGAACCTCTTTCATTCAAGTACACTTCTGGGTTTTCATGCTCAAGAATCCTCCACATATTATCTGGCTTGAGAATAAAAAGTTTCTCCTTTGAATAAGTGTTCAACATATCTTTGGAGACAGTTACTTATTTAATGAAATGATTTGCTTACCTTGTCGCTACTATATCTTGTCAAACGTGTCTCAAATAGCCTCAGTGAAGGCAGCTTTTGTGTTGCTGGTAATCGTAGCTGATAGCCAAGATTACACTGTATTTTTAGGATTCGTTTGTTCTCAAACTGCCTTCGCCTTTATTCCATCTATTACATCATTCAGAAGTTGAATTTAAACATTTTCACCTCCTCGACAGCTTTGTTCAAAATGTTAATCAAAACATAGCTTGCAGGTGCAGAAGAAATATCCCCACCTGTCATTGGCTTCAGAGAAAGCCCGAAGTTAACCAACAGAAGAAAACAAAACTGCTCCCAAAGCAAGATTAGGGTTCCTCTTTCCACAACAAAATCAACCAAATCTCCAGCAAAATTAAAATTCCTCTTCACTCAAACTGGGCTACGGCTCTGCACAGAGAGCAGAGCCCTCGATGCATACCACAACAGTTGGTTACATCTGCGGAGCCGAAGGCATCCCACAAAACTAGGTTGCATCCCCGAGTAGTTTCCCACCATGATATTTTGTTTTTTTAGGGTTCATCCCGTTCGACAAAGCTCTTTGGAGGATTATCGGTAGTCGACAGCTGGAAGCAACTTGACTGTAGAATCCAGTCGAACTTAAAAGTCCGGAGGCGACTTGCAACTATGACTTAGATAAATTATTGGTACTCTGAGAGCTGGAGACAACTTGACTATAGAACTAATCGTACTCAATAGTGTTCTCAATGATGGCACCTTTTTCAAGAGTGACTATGGTATATATATTTCAACTTAACTTTTAATGTCTACTCTTCTTTTAAATATATATTTAGATAAATTGTTAAAGTTATAAATGAAAAGATGTATACTCTTCTTTTAAATATATATTTAGATAAATTGTTAAAGTTATAAATGAAAAGTCCTTGATTTGAACTGTAAAAACATTTTATTTTTAAAAATTCAATTATAACAATATAATTACATATTTGACAAATTGTTTGTCTTTAATTTCATGGCTCGTTAAAAAGATTGAATGTATTTGAATGTATTTGATAGTTTAAATGTTTTATGATATGCATTTGGCTCATCGAATTAATTACTAACATTGTATCATTTTTTTTAATTAGGGGAATCGGCAATTGGGGACAGGCTGGTACTTGGGTGACACGGAGTCCAGGGATCCAATCCTGCTACCACTATACCCCTAAGTGCATCTACAGGGCCCGAACCATGGTGCACGGGTAAATTTGGGGGGATTTGAACACGAGACCTTCCATTTACAATCAATTTCAACAATTCAACTTTACCACTTGCTCTGCCCCCCCACGGGCAACATTGCATCATATTGTTACAGAAGAAAAATGGTATTTATTTTGAGTGTCACTACCATATGTCAAGGAGACACCTTTGACATGGAGGGAGATGACAATGGACATGTTTCAACAATGTAAAGCATCAACGTTCTATTATTGCCTATCATCTTTTAACCCATGTTTTAGCTATAGGACCATCTTGGGACTAATAGTGAGGATTGTGGGCAATAGACTTAAGCTATGAAGGCAAAGTTTTTTGTTTGGAAGTGGAGTGCCTTGGTATGTAGATTAAGTGTGATGCACATAGGTTGTTGTTGGAGTTATGGTTTCATTAACAATGCATGTTGAAGAAAAATTCAATTGTACATGAGGATGAAGTACACTTGAGAAGTTTCTCTACTCCAATGTTAGACATAATAGTATTGTTGTGATTTCCATGTTTGAAGATGATTGCGATATTTGCATCATCGTTGTTTGCTAATGGGAAACCAGATTACAAACACAAAGTTTATATGAGGATGAAGTTCACTTGAGTAGCACCCTAAGCATTATTAACATTTACAACATTTTCAACGATTTTTCCTATTTAACATATTGCTTAAATCTAGAATTTGACCTCAATTACAATAGAGGTATATTAATATTTTACAATGTAGTTGATAACGATTTTCTTATTTTTAGAAGAACATATTAATTTAATCTTAAGGAATCAAACACCTAATTTGCAAACTAGCCCCTATATTCGTCACAGTAATCTAAGTCATATGATGAAATTCATTGAGACATAACATTGGTTTTATATGTAGTCTTTTTTCCAATGCATCATTTTGTAGGGTTGATTATGCACTATATAGCATTGACAATAGATAATACCCCAAAATTCTTATTGTGTATACGATGATTAATAAGAAAACTTGATATCTAGTAGTAAAATTAATCGTTCTTTTGAATTCATTTTAAAACCAGTCAAAACCCGTTTTAAAATAGAGAACTTACAAATACAAACACTTTATAGTCAATGTAACAACATAATAAATAGTAATGTAACACCTAATAGTGCCAATGTAACAACATGGGTGGTAGGTGCGAGCAGGGTCCTCTTGGACCCAAGGGGGAAATTGTGAAGTCTTATGCCTAGGGAATGGGAGAAAAATCTAACAACCAAACAAAATGGATTGCTCTGTTGAAATAAATTGAGATCACTCATGCTCTTGATCTTCATCCCCTCTTAGTGTTGAAATATATTAAACCCACTCATAACTTAGGATAAAATAATTAATCATTATTTGATTAATTATTCACCCACTAGCTTAATTAGTTGGCATCCACTTGCACCTTTTTTTTCAGAAGAAAAAATACCAAATCTTGTTATTCTATTGAATCAAAGATCATCATATACAATCGATCAAGAGATCATTCTGCATGTAGAAGCTCAATCAAAGAGGTATTCCTCTCTATCGAGACAGTTTCCTGTCATCAAAACATAGTTAATATAGCAACAGCCTATTGTATAAACAGGCTTTATCATCACTCATGTATAAACAGGTCAGATATTTATCATTCCTAGAAAGGGTCAGAAAACAGCATAGATCGTGAGCATAATAGATAACTGAGCATCTCTACATGAAATTACTGTGATCCCAATCAAAACAAAACAAAAGTGTGCTTAAAGAATAGAGCACAGCACATCTAAAATAACTGAAAGTTACCATGTTCAGTAGAAATATCATTCAGGACTTCTTTGAATTCCCCATAACCTGAGTCTAGAAGGAGAGCCTTTTTAGAGAGACTATCAGCAATCTGGTTATGCTCACGATAAGTGTGTTTCATGATCATTCCCAGAAATAATTGCAGAAGTTCTTTTATATCATCACACCAGTGACTCATATAAGGAAGGTTCAAATTGCTCTTGCCTGTAGCCCATTGTATGATGACAAGGGAGTCACCATAGATAGAGAGAAGAGGAATACCCATGATCTTTGAAACTGTAAGGAGGGCCCATAAAGCCATCATCTCAGATTTTGTATTTGTACATCTGCCACATCCCATGGAGAACTGTATACTGTGAGAGTTGCTTAAAAGCAATACAAAACCTGCACCCCCTTTGTTCTTGGCGGCTGCACCATCGAAAAAACCACATGGATAGTGTATCATAGGAGGCTTATCAATAATTCTTTGCTTAGTCTTCTTAACAGGCACCGCGAAGGTATGGTGGAGCACTTCAGCTTGTTGTAGGGCCCCATATACAGCTGGAGTAAAACCTTCAAAAATACACCTCTTCCGTTGTTTCCAGACAGCCCAAAGGATAAAAAAGGCAGATATAGATATGCAAAATCCATGGTATGAACTCATAACCAACTGTCCAAGTACTGTCGAACAATTATACCGACAGAGGTATTATGAAGAGACCGAGTGCTAAAATGATCAAATACAGCTTGAAAGACATTCTTTGTATAAATGCAGTCCATGAACAAATGCTGAGTCGATTCCTCATTTTTTTGCAAAGAATGCAGAGACTGGGTCCTTGAAAGCCCCTTTTTTTGAGCTGGTCCCAAGTTAAATCCACTTGCACCTTAAAGTCAATACATGCCATCTATATCCTAGGAATGATTTATTTCTAATTCTAGGTTGATCTTGACCACCTTTTGACCATCCACAATTAGTATACAACACTTTGAAGCAGATTCTGCTTTATTCTGCTTTTTCTGTTTTTTTTGCTTTTCTATGGATAAGATAAAAGCTAGTCAACTAGGAAACTGGTAGCTTTTGTTTCCAACCCATCCTCCATTAGTTTTTCTCCATTTTCTAGGATTAGCATGTTTTTTCCATCTCCTTGACAAATCACTCATGCTTTTTCCAACTTGTGAGGTCCTTGATAGATTTGGGAAGTGCTTTAGCCACCTATGGGGGTTTGTTATATTTTGGTAAGTCAGCCTTTTTGAGATTTATGAGTTGTTTCCATACAATTCGATTTTCCTATGAGGGATGTACTATTTATGTACACTATTATTCATCATTATTCAATGGAAGGATACACACCAATATTCATCTCTTCATTCATGTGATTCAGTCTCTTTTCTTCTCTCTATTTTTCTTGTGTATGCTTGTGAGAATTCTTAGTAGCAAGATCTATTTCTTGTGCTTCTTCTTAGCATCATTGATCATAGCATTGATCTATTATTTATACATGGTATTAGAGCAGTAGGTTGATCAAGTTCTATAGAGTTGAGGAGCGCTTCCAGTCTCCTATCCCTCTCTGAAGAAGAGCTTGTCTAGCTTACAAGATTTTCTCCTAGTTTGTTTTTGCAGGTTGCAGAGAGTATCTCCTAGAGCATATCAACAACTTCAATATGGATTCAAAAGTTCCTCTACTATCTCTTTTCAACTATGCTAATTGGAAGCCAAAGATGAGCGCATACTTGAAGAGGCAATGTCTCTTTGATGTCTCCATTGGTGCATTGAGTGAACCTGAGTCTTATGAAGAGAATATTGATTGGCTAAATAATTGTGATATAGCTTATGGAATTATGTGTTTGGGAATGTCTCCAAATATATATCATCTCATAGATTCTGCTGAGTATCCATTTGAGCTTTGGAAGAATTTGGACAAAGCTTTTGGTTTGCAGGAAATTGAAGATGTAGCATGGAGCGAACCTATCATCTCCTCTTGTTCTCTCTCTCAAGATTTCTTGGTCTCTACATTCTCTGATGAAGTTGATCATGATGAAGAAGTTTCTCATATAGTTCATGTTGCTGCTACCCTCTTTGATTCGAATGCTTCCTCCTTCAATCAAGAAGCAAATATTGAAGAGCCATATTTTTTTGTGTCTCTTAAAGGTGATTTTTCTTCTTGTGATACTATTGATGAAAAAGAAGTAACATATGGAGTTGTTGCTGATATTGATTATGATCATATAACCCATTCATTGTTCTCTAAATCTCCTATCTTAGAGTTTGAGATCTATGTGCCAAAATCTTCACACCTCTTGCATACCTCTCTCATTAATGGTGCACAACCCTGTGACTTCAGGATGTTTGCTTAGCCACATCAAGCCTTATTTGTGTCATACCACTTACCTTGCTTGATCTCATGTGCTTCAACATATCCTCCTTTGTTCTTGGCATCAATACTTAGAGCCTTCTTGAATATTTTGAACATCTCATTATTTCCTCCTTTCATACAGAGGATTCATTACCAGTGTATTTCCATGAGTCTATTGATATGCTTATATGTGATCCTTTGGATTATGATTTAGAAGCATATTCGCAGGTTGATACACATATAATACCACCATCCATACCATCTACCATACCTCTGAATAATCCAAAGACTATACAAATCCCAAGTTCACTAGTTGATTCCTCATTGGTCTCTTATGCAATGATATTTATATTACATGGTTTGAAGTCTTTCCTATCTTTCAGTGGTTGGTTATCCATGTCCTTAGTCATATTTGGACTGATATTAAACATGTTTGGATCTGTTCTAAACACTTATGGTTCAGATCTTATGCCCATCCATCATTCATATTTTTACACCTATCAGTTTTCCCTAGTTGCTCATAATTTTCCTAGTCTAGCCCTATATCCTCATGGAGCCACTGAAGCCTTTGTTCTTGTTGTTCCATATGATAATGTTTCTGATATATCAGAGTTTTATTAGCCTCATATCAGATCTATATAGGTGCTACATCAGATTGGAATATTGACATGTGATTCACATCACAATTTTGCAGCTATTCAGGGAATTCAGTGTGAAATAAATTGCCTTTTTTTGTACTCTTTGGAAAGGAGTATGCATAGATCTCTTTTCCATTTTAGATTATGTTTGCAGATCAGAGTTTGACAGCAGAAAGAAGCATTCAGATAATGCTCCTACTTCATCAGTTGATGAGATACAAGGAGTCTCTCCTCTTACTTCTTGCAGGTTCTACACTCCAGCGCATGATCATGGAGTTCAAGATTTCTTCAGCAAGTCCTTCATCCAGAAGTAGTTCAGTCAGCTCATTAAAGTGAATATGGAGATATGTTGAAGACATATTTCAAATTTTGCGCCTTGTCCTAGCTTGAGGGAGGATTTTCCCCATGTGGTTTTTCCTCTTTCCTCACTTTTCTGGACATAATAATTGTTAAAGGGTGACCATAGCCTTGTTGTTGGGCCCTATATGCATACATATTTTTTGTCATACCATCATATTTTTTGTCATACCATCATAAAGTCAGAATTATAGAGGGGTGTTGCAATATATTAAACCCACTCATAACTTATGATAAAATAATTAATCATTATTTTATTAATTATTCACCTACTAGCTTAATTAGTTGGCATCCACTTGCACCTTAAAGTCAATACATGCCATCTATATCCTAGTAATGATTTATTTCTAATTCTTGGTTGATCTTGACCAGCTTTTGACCATCCAGAATTAGTATACAGCACTTTAAAGCAGATTCTGCTTTATTCTGCTTTTTCTGCTTTTCTATGGATAAGATAAAAGCTAGTCAACTAGGAAACTGGTTGCTTTTGTTTCCAACTCATCCTCCATTAGTTTTTCTCCATTTTCTAGGATTAGCATGTTTTTTCCATCTCCTTGACAACTCACTCATGCTTTTTCCAACTCGTGAGGTCCTTGAGAGATTTGGGAAGTGCTTTAGCCACATATGGGGGTTTGCTATATTTTGGTAAGTCAGCCTTTTTGAGCTTTATGAGTTGTTTCCATACAATTTGATTTTCCTATGAGGGATGTACTATTTATGTACACTATTATTCATCATTATTCAATGGAAGAATACACACCAATATTCATCTCTTCATTCATGTGATTCAGTCTCTTTTCTTCTCTCTATTTTTCTTGTGTATGCTTGTGAGAATTCTTAGTAGCAAGATCTATTTTCTGTGCTTCTTCTTAGCATCATTGATCATATCATTGATCTATTATTTCTACACTTAGTCTTGGAGATTCTAGAGTTGTGATCAAAAAATGAGGAAGCCTTTCAAAGAAGGGCATTCTATGTGTAGCAAAATCCATAAGCATGTCAGACACATCCTCCTCCCCAATAAGGTGGAATTTTTGCATATTAGACATGAAAATAACGAAATGGTAGATAAAAAGGCTAATCAAGGGACTTGTCTAGCTCAAGCTATCATTGAAGTGGATGACCTCCCCCCTTCTCTTTGTGGTGTTCCATGAACTTCCTTTTTTTCTAAGGGTCCTTGTAACTCCACACACAAAATGGTTAGGAGTCTTGATGTCAATAGTCCCCTTGTGGATCTAGGCCATCTTAAGGTCGGGCTTGCTCTTCTCCCACAACCATGTGTGAGGCCCTCCTACATGTGGCACTCCAATCGCCCTGCATTTTTTTATGGCGGTTGGATAGAAGGGGGAGGATTAATTGTTTGGAAGGCCCTAGTCTTTTCACTAGTTACCCTTGGCAGGTCTGCACAAGTGAGCCCTCCTCTTTCGATGCTCTTTTTTGTCAAATGGTTTTCCCAAAATGTATACTATTTGAAAAAAAGTGCTCACCCCGTCCAAATGGTAAGGAATAAAAAAAACTCAAAACAACAAAGTTGTAGAGAATTTCAAGACCTTTCCAATTGTCTAAAGTCCTCACAATTACATGTTATGAGTGAAAAGTTATGCCCAAAATATGAAAGATTCCTAGAACATTTTCGTTCTTTTTTCAAGTAGGATACATTTTGGGAAAAATAAAATCTTGTCGGGTCCCATTAGCAGTCCTCTCGCTTATGTGGGTTTTTTTTACAATCGCCACCCAATGTGGAAAACATCTCCCTTGATGATTCTTGCTCAAATTTGCAACGTCTCTCTATCTCTTTGGCGAGCTTAGTGGTGCTTTCGAGGGGGGATTTTCATATTTTGAATGAAGTTTTTATAGCACAAGTGAAGGAACAAGAAGGAATTCTGGTGGAAAGCTCAGCTCAAATGGCTTCTTGGAGATAAATATTTGCCAACTTTAGAGGAAATCGGTAGCGTTTTGCAAAGGATTATGGGTTTGTCGAAGGAAGCAAGCTACAATAGTTGTAGACCGGATTGTATTGAAGGGATCTCCACCGAATTCTATAGTTGTTGCAAGGAGATTATGGGAAAAACTCTCACTCGAAAGAAGATAGGCCCATGGATGACAATTCAGTTACTCATCCCTTTCAAGAGCCTTATGGACAAGCTTGAAATTTCCCTAGTCTCTGTTTTTTGTCTCACATAAACTATTATGTATTTTTGTGTTTATATCTATAATCAGAGATAAACACAAACATATGACATAATATTTACATGATAATATTCACTAAATGACACAAGTATGAATTATTTCTTCATAGGGTTCAACCAACCCTTTTACAATCTTCCCTGCAATGAAACTAAATTATACAATTAGTCTAAAGTCTTAAGTAAACATTTTGATGGGGAAGGGTCAACCAACCCTTCCATAGTCTTCCCCTCAATGAAAATTAATTGTACTATTGATTTATAAGTATTAACTAAAAAATTATATGGGAAAGGGTTGATTTGCATGTCTTCCTTGTCCCCCTCAACAAAATTTAATTGGACAAGTAATCTAAAATTCTTTACTAAAAACGAATACCACCTTAATTAAATTAGACCTTACCCATTCTTCCCTTAGAGACAAACCATTCTACAAGCTAAAGAGAGAATTAACATGAGAGAAGGGTTGGGAAACCCTTTCACATTATGCCCCAAATGAAAAAACATCCTATGAATTTGAAAAATCTTAATATAAATAGTATACTAAAAAGGGTTATTTGACCCTTTCATATTAAGATAAACAAATGAAAATTTATTTGATTGGTGGGAAACAAGGATTATCTAAAAATATATATGTGGAAGAGTTGATTGACCCTTTCATATTCCTCACTCAATTAAGAACATATTTGACAAACCAACAAAAATGATTAAATAACAATTTAATTCTTGAAGGAGTGACCAACCCTTCTCCAATCTTCCCCTAAAGATAAACTATTCTATGACATAGAGAGAGGAGTAACATGAAAACCTATTATCAACAAGGGTTGGATGACCCTTCCACATTATGCAACTAGTGGAAAACTCTTATATGAGTTTCAAAAGGGTTAATTGAAAAGTTATATGAGGAAACAAGTATATTAAGAAGGGTTGAGTGATCCTTCCACATTATTCACTGGGTGGAAAACTCTTTATGAGTTTGAAAAGGATTAATTGGAAATTTATATGGGGTTGGGTCGACCAACCCTTCCCCATTCTTCATTGAAAGATAAATTATTCTATGGTATAGAGAGATAACCAAAATTAAACAATTATATTGGGAAGGGTTGGGTGACCCTTCCACATTATGCCTCCATCAAAAAACTATTCTATGAGTTTTAAAAGGCTTATTTGCAAAGTTATGTGGTAGAGGGTCGGTCAACCCTTCCATATTATGACAAAAAACAAAAAGGATTAATTAAAATCTAGAACGAAAAGAAAATGGAAAACCCTTATGTTATCCACATTTATGTTACTTCTTCATAGCTAATCACTTTGCATTCCAAATAAACTAAAAGTCAAACAAAAACAGTGTTCAAATAATATGGTAGAACATTGTAACTCTATTTCAGATGTTGAACTATTTTTTTCATGATTCCATCGTACGTGCCATAAAATGTGTCATGGATGACTTACATCTGATGTAAAGAAAGCTCCCACTCATGTCCATAAGCATAGTGTGCCATTGTTGTAGGAATTGCAATTATAACCAATGGAAAACCCTTTCACCCCTCCCATGCAATTTCACATGAAACATCCCCATTCCAAACTACTAAGCTATAAAATAGTTGCAAACCCTTTTCCACTATCATCATATGTCACAAATATAAATAAAATATAAACTAATAATTAATTAATAATAACCCGCATGGGTGTGGATCATTGGTGATTCACTTGATATGTTGTAAAGGAGGTCACGAGTTCAAATCACACTTGGGCTTACCCATGTCCCATGCTTGCAGGGTGTTGTGGGGCACCTAGGGGTATAGTGGTAGCGGGAATGGATACCTGGACCCTGTGTCACACGAGTACCAGCCTAGTCCCCAGTTGTCGATTCCCCCAATATAATAATAATAATAATAATAATAATAATAATAATTAATAATAATTATTATTATCATTATTTTAAGAGGACACGACTCCTCTCAAAGGTGCATAACAATATATAAAAGAGGACCTCAATGTAATATTAATCATCTGTATTCAAATATTATTCAATATGTATTATTTATGAAGATGGATATCCTCTTTATCTGGATACAGATTCTCCCATAACATCGGATACGGTGTTACATTGGTATTATAGCAAATTCGCTCCTCCTACACTGAGCTCGGATTCAACTCCTCCAAAACCTTCCAACCCACAATTCCTCGTCCACTCATACTCATCTTCTACCACCTTCAGTTGCATCCCTCCTCCTCCAAAACACTCTTCTGTCATTCTCCCTTCTCTTTCCACTGCTACTCCACACTAATCTATCTTCATCCATTCATTGCTCCATATCATTATTTCCACTCTCATAGTCTCCATTCTTTCCTCTCCTTGGACGCTTTCTAGCCTCTATCTCCACACCATCTGCTACACTCCCACGCTCCCATATTCTCTGCATTATCTCCTGTCTCACATCCCTGCTCTCTGCACCCACGCTTCCACCTGCACATACTCTCCCTCACTTCCCCCACACTACTACACTCTCCCTCCACACGTCTAGCATCCACCATAGTGGCCCCCTCTATCCTGTGTTTTCTCCATCCTCCACACTCTCTCATGCTTTGCCCCACTCCTCCACCATCCCTCGACCTGCGTGCTCCTCTCAGACACTTCCAAAAAACCCCATGATGGTTGATCCATACACCTACGCCTACCCCACTCCCATCCTCATCCATGCACCTCCCTTCCACTTGACTTCTCACGCACCTCCCTTCCTCCTACATTTCCTCATAGCTACCGCTTCCTTCCTTCCTGTATGCTTCCTCTTTTGTTACGCATTGCTCCCTCGTACACCAAGGTGACACCTTCTCTAGATGCTCACCCATCTTGTCGCTCCCTGTGCTACATTCAACACCTTCCTTATACACTACCTCCCCTCGTGCACATCCCTTATGCTACCACCTCACCACACTCAACCTTTTCTTCCTCCCTTCTCTTACAACCCCGCTGTGCTCCACCACCCATCTTCCCACTCTAACATACATACGCGTTGCTCTCACCACAACCTATTAATCATTCATGAATATTAATAACCATTTCCCTTCAACTCTTCTCCAACCCCTACTCACTCCGTTCTTCAACGCCTCAAGCCCTAATTTCCAAATATATTTCATATATTACAATAATAATAAAAATTATTATTATAATATACTATATATCATTCAATTGCAGTAAATAAATGTTATACTATTGATGATATCACATTACCAATAAATATAATATTATTATATATAAAAAAGTCCCTTGTACAACATCCATGCAATCTTATAGTGAAGAATTGATGAATCTCCTTGAGAAAATCCTCAAGGACATAGATGAAATAAAAAAATCTATTGATGAAACATTTGAAGAAAATGAAGATGCATGTGAAAATCATGTAGAAGAAGCCACCCAAGCTAATGTAAAAGAGGAAGATACAATAGACCATTATGTCATCCTTGATGAGAGTAATGACATTGATTAATATAATATGTAAGACAAAGATATAACATACCCCAGTAATGATGAAATTGACAATGAAATAATTGACAAGGAGAAAGATGATCCTGACCCAGATTGTGATAAGAGACAAGCCGATGTTGCTAACAATAGAGGTGATCAATGCATTGACAATAATTTCACAATATCAAATTCACAAAGGACAAATGTCATCACAAGGACGGTTATAAAGAACATCAATGAAAACAACTATAATATCTATCAGACACAAGATAAGACTAGTGTTCTTATGAACATTATAAGCACAAAGAGCATGTTCAAGGGAACTGATACAGAATATATTGGGAATGACAAAACATAAATAGTTAATGTCATCATCTATGTGTTAGATTTTCTTAATATCTGATTAGATTATCTAGGATCTTTATCTGAAAGAATAACAAGTACAACAAAATGCATAAGATATAAAAGAGACATAAGACATAAAGATTTTCATCAGGGAAACCATAAAGGAGAAAACCCCGCAAACTTATTCATAATAGTAAGATGATCAAAAGTAGTAATAAGAAATGTTCATCATCTCTCTCTCTCTCTCTCTCTCTCTCTCTCTCTCTCTCTCTCTCTCATGTGCCTTAGAGAGTGTGTGAGATGTGTATAAATGAGGGAGAGCGCCTCCCTATGTATACCCTTCAAGTCACTGACCAAATATAAGACTTGATCCTACATGTCATCTCACACAGGGCCCTCTTCTCCTAGAGAGACCATAATTACATATTACATGTTGTTACACTAGGGACTATTGCCCTGATTTACAACGGAGGTTGTACCTCAAGGTCTAGACACAATTTAGACATCCCGTAAAGGGGTAATACACATCCGTAATGGGGGTACAACAACATACAATGATAATATACATCAGAATATCTTTCAAAGTTACAAATACATCAACAATCCCTCTTAACTAGGAAGGTATTGTCTCTCTACACAGTCATCAACACATTTGGTCAGGTCTTCATTACATCGTCGTCATCACAGAGTCATAGAGTCTTCATCATAGTTGTTGCCATCATTTTCTTATAATTTGATCATCATCCCATACTATTTATCATCATACGTTTCTACAGTGCCAACCCTTTTTCATGTTGGATGTAGGCCTAGCCCTCTGCCATGTCTTTATCATCTCTACGAGCAAGCCATCAAGTAGGTACATCTCAAGACTTATTATATGCCTCTTGCAAAACTGGCAGGGTCTCCAAGGACTAATTATATGCCACTACAAAACCTGAAGGAGCATCCCAGGACTGATTACATGCCTTGCAACACCTGTGTACCCTATTGTTACCTCATCATCTTCAGATCATCTCATCATCACAAAGAGCACAATCCAAATACACATAACACATCACTTACATCCACCGACATGGGAGGACAAACCTACCACCATCTGAAAAATGCTCAACATTTACATCAACGACCATGGGATGACCAACCTACCACCATGTCAAAAAATCTTCAGCATTTACATCAACGGTCGTGGGAGGACCAACCTACCACCATGTCGAAAAAGCTCAACATTTACATCAACAACCATGGGAGGACCAACCTACCACAATGTCGAAAAAGCTCGACAATTACATTAAAGACCATGGGAGGACCAACCTACCACCATGTCGGAAAATCCTATGTGTATCTGCGTCTTCCAGACTCATCACTTCCCCTTGGAAGGAACCTCGATCTGAAATACACCAAGATTCTCTCTAAAGTATTCAAACTTCACTCTAGCTATTTCTAGCATAGAATCACATCAGGACTGATTATGTCCAAGGATAAACTGCGAGCTTCGCTAGGACTGATTACATCCAAGGACAACCTATAGGACTGATTACGTCTGAGAAACCTACGAGCTTCACCAGGATTTTATGCTTAGACAAACTATCTCACTAGTTATGCTAGAACTCATCACTCCCTCTTTCAAGAGATCTCGATTTGGATCACATACTGGAGCTTCAGTGCTCCTCTCTACATCATACAAAAAATGCAAGTCAGATCAATCAAATCAAATAGTAGCTTTCAAAAGAAACATACTACCTCACAAATAGACGAGTAAGTGGCAACATATTTTGCCTTGGCTGTACTCAGCACCATGCAGGAATGCATCCTGCCAGACCAGTAGGCCATACTGGATCTCAAACTCAAGAAGCAACCCAAGGTGCTCTTCTTCTCAGTGGTGCTATCAATATGAATCAACATAACCATGCAGTTTAGTCTTCTGATTTGTATCATACTTGAGCCATGCTCAACTGTACCCTTCAGGTACCTCACTACATGCTTTGAAACCAGGTGAGCATGTCTCGGATCCGTCAGGAACTGGCTCAGGTTGTTCAGAACAAAGCTTATGTCTGGTATTGTATTCGTCAGGCACATCACTAAACAAATCATCTGGCAATACATCATGGCATCAACCATCTCTAATGAAGCATATATCACACAAAAGCTTCAAGTTTGATGCCATATGCATTGTTATCGCCTTGCGGTCCAGTATTCCAAATTTCTTCATAATCTCCATTGCATACTTTCCTTGACCAAGGAAAATCTCATTCACATTCTCCCACACCTCCATGCCTAAGAAGTAGTGCATTGTCCCTAGGTATTTCATCTTGAACTCTGTAGTAAGTCTCCTTCTTACATCTTTAATGAGTTCCTCTTTTCCAGTCAGGAACATGTCATCGACATAGAATAGGAGTATCACTGGTATTCTGCCTTCAACCTTGAAGTAAAGGTTGGAATCCACTTTACTCTCAATAAATCCTAGAGCCATTAGTAAGCTATCCATCCTATCATACAATGTCGAACCTGAGGATCTTTTGTAGTCACTCCCCCTGCCTTTCGTACTCTATGTATTGAAACATTCTGTAATGGAGTGACAAGTAGCTTCCTCTACTACTGATATTCTATGTATCCATCTAGGTTCACTAGATACCAAGATCCTCTATCTTGAAATTTATTGAAAATTTCTTCTCGCACCCATCTATGAGCTTGTCTTCCTTTATAGGCTTTCATCTTCAACCTTGTAGCAAAGGTTAAGATCTTCATCACTCTAGGTGATCTTCAAGCTCCTTATGTAACTGTATGTTCTATCCCATGGGTTCCTTCTGAGCTCGTACAATGCCTTCTTTAATTTGCACACATGAGTCTTCCTATCATATGTCTCAACTCCCAGTGGATTCTCTACGTACACTTCCTCCTTCACTACAACATTCAAGAATGTTGTCTTGATGTATGGTGTATCTCCCATCTCATACCTGCACATATGGATCTATTGAAGTGTGCCTCACAACTGGTGCGAATGTCTCCTCATATTATATGCTTTCTTTCTATGAGAATCCTTGTGCTACGAATATTTCCTTGTATCCCATGATGCTGCCATCTACTATATGCTAGATATTGTAGATCCATATGGAAGACACTACAGACTTCCCCTTAGGTCTCGACACCACATCCTAGACATCATTCTTCTTGAACTAGTACTCTTTGATCATAGTATCCTTCCCTTTCTTCTTGGCTACTTATTCATAGCTGGAAGGCTCGGCATCAATGATGTCTCTCAACGATGTCACATAATTGGAGTGTGTCTAAGGCCTCTTTCTTTCTTTGGAAGTCTCGTCATACTATTCTTCATATTGGACTATTTCTCGTGCCCAATGTGGTCTTCATATCTTGAGGTGGATCTACCGTTCTCTTTATATTATTCTAAAGCTCTTTCTTTTGCCATGGTGTCTTTGACCCGGGAAGCTTCAGGTTCCTATTCTGAACTGTCATTACTTGTTCTTCGAAATGATCTACAATTCAAGTTCACTTGCATGATTATAAACATTTCATAATTTGAAAAACATATTAATAGTGACAAATATATGTCACATAGCCATGCAAGTATTTTAACCAATGCTACAACATTCATTCATATACCATACACATATAATAACTTCTAGATTCCTTCCACATCAATGTTATTAAGAGTGTGTACTACTCCTAATATGCCAACAAATAGGTTTCAATCTAGATAAGTAGTAATGGAATGTTGTACAACATCATTGACTTCTTACCCATTATGTGCAATTTAGTAGTATAAATGCAAATACTCAAACATCAACTGAATATAAACAAATGCATAACCAAACAATATCATGAAATAACAATTGAATACTTATATTTATTTGTTTCATGGGTAGACTCCTTCTTGAGCCTTCAGCTTCATCATCTTCTTCATTCATAACAACTTCATTTCTTATCCAAATGATAAGATGGATAATAGGTTCTTCAAGAATTGAGTCCTTCATATTCCTCATCGCTTGAGGGATCTTATTTGAATCATGAGAGCTTGATCTTCAGTTGCTCCAATTTTCTCTTCTCTTATTATGAGTCGAGCTTCTTATTGTGTGCACTCTTCCTAGACTCTTCTAAAGGTAATCACTTCCTTCTGGCACACATTCCTTGAATGAATGAATCCGATGATCTTGGGAGGCCATTCAAGGTGGTTATAACAATCTCTTATTCTTCTTCGATTGCTTCGTCATAGCATCAGACACTTCCTTTTGGTGTCTTCAAGGATGACACATGAGGGGGGAGTTGATCTTTAATAGAATCTGCAATGATTCTCTTGGATCTAGCCTTAGCCTCATCTCCCTCTGGCTCTTAGAACTTCCTTACTAAAATACTGATCCAAGTCATTTTCTTCAAGGATCACGGAGGTCCTATAGTTCTATACTCGGAAGTTGTCAGCTTCACCAAGCTTGTCATCAAGTCGGGTGTGATTAGTCATTTTGAAATGAGAACCTCAAATGTAAATAGCAAAAATTTAGATCTTACCAATTTGAGGTGTCCGAACTGGTTCTGAAGCTGGTTGACCTAATTTTTCAAACTTGGAATTTCAAACATCTGATTGGACATAAATATTGGCCTCTTCAAGGCAAGCTGTCCAATGTACTTCTTTTCTGAAAACAGTGCTGGGAAGCTCTCAGAACAGTAAGCCCTAGTTTTCCAATTTATTCTGTAGAAATCTATGAAATCAATTATGCTATATATTTGAAGTTTTAGATCCTTATAGTCTGAAACTTCTCACTGAGATATACTGATATGTATTCTTTCCAACCGCAAAGGTTAAAGTAAAAATGGATTCTACAAGTGGGATTTATTCTTATTTTCCTAAGGTGTCTGTTTTGGGGACTGTTCAGCATAGCAAACTTGTACGAACTTCCACGTCTCATTGTTTCACATTATGGGTCTAAAAAGTGTACCACATAAACTACATCCTATTCCCTACCTGCAACATCTTGCAAAATTTTGTTTGGACCTTCCTAGCCCAAGATATAGCAAACTCCCTAGGTCACATGTTTATGAATATATTGTGGAGGAGGATGGAGCCCTGATTTGGAGGAATCATATCTCTTGAAGTATAGAGAATATGAGGCTGAAACTTTTACACAAGGTACAACAAGAATTTCTCTTCGCCCTGCAAAATTTTTGACATCTGAGCCTTCTTTGATCTTGTGTTATATAAAAAGTTCTAGAATTACTAAATTAAGTCTTCTAGGGTTTTCATGCATGAAACTCTAATTTCCATTAGCTTCCATTGTAGCTGTATTTTGACTGCATAGTGAAAATTCTCTGATTCAAAAAATGCTACAACCAACAGATGCACCCTAGTGAGGTGAGTTAGCCTAGCCCTCCTTGCTTAATTATTTGTGGAGAGAACACCTTCAACTAGGAAGCCCTAGTTCCTGCAGCTGCACAGTGCCTTCTTTCAGAGAGGCTCTGATACCATGTTAGATTTTCTTAAGATCTGATTAGATTATCTAGGATCTTTATTTGAAAGAATAAAAAGTACAACAAAATGCATAAGATATAAAAGATACACAAGACACAAATATTTTCATCATGGAAACCATAAAGGAGAAAACCCCGCAAATTTTTTTAGAATAGTAAGATTATCAAAAGTAGTAATAAGAAATGTTCAACAGCTATCTTTCTCTCCTCCTCTTATTATCTCTCTCTCTCATGCGCCTTAGAGAGTGTGTGAGGTGTGTATAAATGAGGGAAAGCGCCTCCCTATTTATACCCTTTCAAGTCACTGACGAAATATAAGATCCGAGCCTACATGTCATCTCACATGGGGCCCACTTCTCCTAGAGAGACCACAATTACATATTACATGATGTTACATAGGCGACTATTGCCCCGATTTACAACGGAGGTTGTACCTCAAGGTTTAGACACAATTTATACATCCCGTAAAGGGGTAACACACATCTCCAATGGGGGTACAACAACATACAATGATAATATACATCAAAATATATTCTGAAGTTACAAATACATCAACGCTCTATAGAGTCTTTTCAGTTGACAACAAAAATAGTTAAAGAAACAATCACACAAGTGGAAAAAGCGTAAACAAAACTTCACCAAGTTCATACTTAATATAAATGCCAAGAAAAAAGACTCAAAATGAAGCAATGGTCATAATCAAAATTGCATGTCTCAAGTCATCAGTTCGACACAGAGCTAGAATAAAAGACGATATGAGAAAACTCAGCTTTGAGGACAAAGCTTTCCCAAGGGGAAGGCAATGTCACAAACATGAATAAAATAATAAATAAAATATAAAGTAATAATTAATTATTAATAATTATTATTATCATTATTCTAAGAGGAAACGAATCCTCTCAAAAGGTGCATAACAATATATAAAAGAGGACCTCAATGTAATATTAATCATCTTTATTCAATTATTATTCAATATGTATTATTTATGAAGATGTATCTCTTCTTTATCCGGATACAGATTCTCCCATAACACCAAATACAATGTTACATTGGTATCAGAGTGGATTCACTACTCCTACAATAAGCTCGGATTCGGCTCCTCCAAAACCCTCCAACCCACACTTTCTCTTCCGCTCATACTCATCTTTCATCACCTTCAGTTGCATCCCTCCTCCTCCAAAACACTCTTCTGCCATCCTCCCTTCTCTTTCCACTACTACTCCACACTAATCCCTCTTCATCCATTCATTGCTCCATATCGGTATTTCCACTCTCATCTTCTCCATTCTTTGCTCTCCCTGAATACTTTCCAGCCTCTAGCTCCACGCCATCTACTACACTCCCGCCATTGCTCCACGCCTCATAGCTCCACGCCATTGCTCCCATATTCTCTGCATTATCACCTATCTCATGTCCCTTCTCTCTGCAACCACGCTTCCACCTACACGTACTCTCCCTCACTGCCCCCATGTTGCTACACTCTCCCTCCACACTTCTACCATCCACCATCATGCCCCCCTCTGTCTTGTTTTTTCTCAATCCTCCACACTCTCCCATGCTTTCCCCCACTTCTCCACCATCCCTCGATTTGCATGATCCTCTTGGACACTTCCCCAAAACCCCACCCTGCCTGATCCATACACCTGTGCCTACCCCACTCCCATCCTCATACATGCACCTCCCTTTCACCTGCCTTCTCATGCACCTCCCTTCCTTCTACATTTCCTCATAACTACCTCTGCCTTCCTTCCTGTACACTTCCTCCTCTGTTACGCACTGCTCCCTCGTACACCAGGGAAACACCTTCCCTAGCTGCTCACCCATATTGCCACTCCATGTGCTACATTCAACACCTCCCTTCCACACTACCTCCCCACATGCACCTCCCTTCTGCTACCACCTCGTTGCACTCAACCTTGTCTTCCTCCCTTATGCTACAACCTTGTCATGCTCCACTGCCCATCTACCCACTCCAACATGCCTACGCATTTCTCCTGCCACAACCTATTAATCCTTCACCAATATTAATAACCATTTACCTTCAACTCTTCTCCAGCCCTTTCTCACTCGATTCTTCAACCCCTCAAGCCCTAACTTCCAAATATATTTCTTATATGACAATAATAATATGAATTATTATTATATACTATATATCATTTAATTAGAGTAAATAAATATTATACTATTGATGATATCACATTACTAATAATTATAATAATAAAAATTCCTTTGTACATCATCCATGCAATCTTATAGTGAAGAATTAATGAATCTCCTTGATAAAATCCTCAAGGACATAGATGAAATAAAAAAATCTATTGACGAAACATTTAAAGAAAATGAAGATGTATGTGAAAATAATGTAGAAGAAGCCACCCAAGCTAATGTAAATGAGGAGGATACAATAGACCGTTATGTCATCCCCGATGAGAGTAATGACATCGATAAACATAATATGCAAGACAGAGATATATCATACCCTAGTAATGATGAAATTGACAACGAAATAATTGACAATGAGAAAGATGATCCTAACCCAGATTGTGATAAGAGACAAGCCAATGTTGCTAACATTAGAGATGATCAATGCATTGACAATAATGTCACAATAACAAATGCATGAAGGACATATGTCATCACAAGGATGACTATAAAGAACATCAATGAAAACAATTATAATATCTATCAGACACAATATAAGACTAGTGTTCTTAAGAACATTTTAAGCACAGAGATCTTGTTCAAGGGAACTGACACATAATATGTTGGGAATGAAAACACATAAATAGTTAATGTCATCATCTCTATTGAGTTTGTTCAGTTGAAGACACAAATAGTTAAAAGAAACAATCACACAAGTGGCAAAAGCGTAAACAAAACTTCACCAAGTTCATACTTAATGCAAATGCCAAGACAAAAGAGTCAAAATGAAGCAATGGTCATAATAAAAATTGCATGTCTCAAGTCATAAGTTCGACATAGAGCTAGAATAAAAGATGATATGAGAAAACTCAACTTTGAGGACAAAGATTTTCCAAGGGGAAGGCAATGTCACAAAAATAAATAAAATATAAACTAATAATTAATTAATAATAATAATTATCATTATTCTAAGAGGATGCGACTCCTCTCAAAAGGTGCATAACAATATATAAAAGATGAGGTCAATGTAATATTAATCATATTTATTCAATTATTATTCAGTATGTATTATTTATGAAGATGGATCGCTTCTTTATCTGAATATAGATTCTCCCATAACACCGAATATGGTGTTACATCATCTCTTCTTCTTCATATGAATCACGCGAACAACTTTAGAACTTCTTTCATTCAAGAACACTCTTAAGCCTTGAAGCTCAATATTCCTCCACATATAATCCCACACGAGGAATATTTTTTCTTGTTCAAATAAGAGCACAACATACTTTTGGAGATCTTTACCCAAATGACGAGATCAAATTATTTGCTTACCTTGTTGATGCTGTAAGGTTTTCCGTTACACCAAAACCTGCAGATGTTGGTGAACATTTGAAACCCAGTACAAGGGGCCCTATCACCAGGAGTGGTGGTTAAACCACTTGTTTTATATTCCTAGAGGTGCGGCGGTTATACCATGTGGAGGTACCCGATACTCCAACAGATGTCAGCTGTGAATAACCATGTCTTAAGATTCAATGTGCAGAGCATATTGCATTTCCAACAAAACCAGATTTGGAAATTTCAATCAATATCTAAGTTAGATAACTAAAGTTTCACCTTTGGGATCAAAATTGAATTGCTTCTCTAAGTGGAGTTTCGTAACACTTTATTTCCAATCTATGATTTCTAAATGTTGATTTTGTATCAATAAAGATAGTTGAGGTGACAACTCAAGTAGTTTTTTTCATTGCTAGTATTCATTGTTGATATGTCTTCGTTTTCCTTACATAACGAAGTATTTACTATTTTCTTAGGTCTCCTTTATTCTTGAGTGAACTTAATGTTTATGCCATATATTACATCATTTAAAAGTATTCCATCTATTACATCATTTAAAAGTATTCCATCTATTACATCATTTAAAAGTTAAAGTTGAGCTTGAGATAAAGAAATGACTATTTTCACCCCTTGAATATTTTTATCCAAAAGATTTGGTGTAAAGAGAATCCATCTCAACGGGTCACAGATCAAAGCGCACAAACAGAAACAACAATAGACACCCACAAACACACCCAAATTCAACCAAGACACCAAAAATGTCCTTTTTATTAATATCAGAATTCAAATTACAATTATTTGATTACAAATTTACAAGTAGGGTGAATTACCCTTATTCCAAAACCTTAGTTAGTATGTTCTTTTGCACAGTTGAGGTTTGTGTCTTTCTTTTAGACCCTTACTTTGAACATGGCTTGAAAAAAAATAACCCTTCTCTTCTGGAACTTGATTGTTATTTACAATTTCCTTCTTGCCTCTTATTTCTACTTTTAGATCTTCTATAAGCCTCTTGGTGCTTTGCTCATCCAACTCATCTTCAATTAATTCTCAATTGCAACCTTCTTTGCATACCATGCCATTTGGCATATCCAACAACTGCCATAACTCCTACAATAAATTATCCAACCACTTTGCATTGTCTGGAATTTTGTGACTTGACACCCTTGGAGGGCTGTGCCTTTGGAATTGTTTTTATAGTCATTGCAAACCTTCATTGGTTGTTTCCCAATCCTCTTTTTTTTCTCTACTTTGTTACGGTCTGACTAGATCTTGTTGATTCCCTTCTCTGTAGGTCAATCCTCTGATTTTTCTTCTCCTCTTAGTCAGTATCATTATGACTATTTTTCCATATTCAAATCAACATGCTCTGAATTTCTCTTGACCCAATCGGCTTGACCCATCGTTGATTATTCTGACCTATTATCGTCCTCCTCTTGTTGACCTTCTCCATAACTCGACCAAACTTTTAACTACTCTCCCACTTGACTTCCTGGGCCTTATTTCCATGCTCTCACCTAAAGGTCATCGAATTCCCTCTAGATGACTTTTTCATCTAACTGCTTCCTCTAGTTGATGGTATCAATACCCTTTCTTCAGCGTCACTAGGTACAAAAGAATTTTTCCCATGGTCCACTATATATTGCCATGCCTTTATCTGTCCATACTCTTCCTTGAAATTCCGCATTGCTTCTTCCAAGTTTTTGTCCTTCCAGTGTACTAGATACTCTTTGCTCTTCTAAATTCTCCACCTACTTGTCGCTCATCGAGCACTTTGATGATTTACTCTATCAATAGGTTTAGTAGTTGATCCTGCCATTCAATGGTTGATTCACTTTCACTGGTAGATCCCTCAACATATGGATACAATTCAATGACATTGAACGTCGACGAAATGTCCAATTCCTCTGGAAACTCTGACACAGGCATTGTCTAAATTTTTCTTTTGAATTTTACAAAAAAAATATTCTTCAACTTCACCTTGTTATATGTTCCTCGTGGGAATATTTCCTTTTTGAGATGCATGTAGACTAAATATCCTTCCTTTAATTACTGCAAATGTTTGTTTCGACCATCCCTTAGCTTGTAATCGACGTTTCTTTTCTCCAATTGTTTCCTTACTTTCTCATGAAATTCCTTCATATGGGCAACAAATGACTCTAATTTTGTGCTCTTATGTATTCCAGTTTGCAACTTCATAAAGTCAGTCACTCCATGAGGACTTCTCCCTTACATGATTTGGAATGAACTCAATCCAATTGTCTGGTTCACAGATTTATTATATGCAAACTCTTCTTGGGATAACACATTCTCCCATTGCTTTGGTAGATCAACAACTAAACATCTCAACAAATTTCCAAGACTTTGGTTGATGAATTCAATCTACCCATTAGTCAACATATGGTATGCAAAGCTAAACTGTAACTTTGTATAAATTTCTCCCTTAAGGTACTAAAGAAATGACCCATAAAATTATTGTCTCTATCTGAAGTTATACTCTTCAGCAACCCATGCAATCTCACAATCTCCTTGAAAAACAAAACAATAATACATGTGGAGTCACTTGTATTCTTATAGGGGAATAAAGTGTGCCATATTCGAAAACATGTCGACTACCACAATATAGAGTCATTATCTTATCGTGTCTTAGGAAATCCCAACACAAAATCCATGCTAATATCTTCCCATGACACCTTCGGTACCAACAATCGTGTATAAAGCCCCATATTTTGGATTCACCCTTTTGCATACTGACAAATTATGTAGCGTTGTATCAATTTATTCACATATTTTCCCAATAATGGATAATAGTATTTCTCTTCGACCAATGCCTTGGTCTTGTTGATGCCAAAATGACCTCCTAACCCACCAATGTGCAATTCTCTTGTTAAATTTCCTCAAAATAATCCTCTAGGAATACATAACTAATGACCTATGAACAAGTATCCCTCTTGAATGAAGTAGTCCAAATACGGAGTTTTGTCGACACACCATGGTTCCCGACATTCTTTCCATGCTTTACTAAAATATTCGTTGACTTCATAGTCAATATTTACCTACTCTAACCCTTTTGACTAGATAGTCACCATGTTCAATAATTCAATCTTTGACTTAACATTACGACAACTTTGTTCTACTTACCCAACTATATATCTCTACAAACATTTTTTTGACCATCTCATGTGTCTTTGATTTAATTTAGTCTGAGTATTCAAATACCTCAAAGCTTGATGGTCAATGAACAACATAAATTCCTTGGGCAACATATAGTGACTCTATTTCTCCAATGCCTAAATGATGGCAAAAAACTCTTGGTTATAGAATGAATACTTATGCTTGGATTCATCTCACTTTTCATTGAAAAATGAAATTGGTTGGTTGTCCTAGTGTAACACAACTCCACTTTCCATTCCACTAGCATCATAGTCGACCTGCAATACCTTGTCAAAGTCTGGGAGATCCAAAACTAGTCTCTCCGTCACCTTCTGCTTCAACTTCTCAAATGTCCATTGAGTTGCTCCAATCCATCCAAACTCACCTTTTTTCATACATGTTATCAATTGTGCACATATTTGACTAAAAGCCTCAATAAACTTCCTATCAAAACTAGAAAGTCCATGAAAAATTCTTTCCTTCGTGTTATTCCTGGGTACATGCCACTCCAAAATAGCTTTAACCTTCTCATGGTCTATTTTCAGTCCTTGATGGTAAATGATGAATCCAATTCCCCCTTCATTAAGGAACACTTTTACATATTCACCAACAATTTCTCATGATCCATATTTTGTAATACATGTCTAAAGTGAGTCAAATGTTCCTCTTTATCTCTACTAAAGATCAAAATGTCATCCAGGTAGTGGTCATGATATTTTTAATCATTGACTTATTATTGGATTTCTTAGTTAAAAAAATGAGGGTGTCGCTGATGGACCAATACCATATCACATTCATTCATATATAGCGTGCACTAGTGTGTTTTCTTGTCGGACTGATAGGACCTACAAAATCCACAACCCATTTATCGAATGCATGTAAAGTTATTTGAGGTATCGATGGAATTTCATCTTGTCGTAACGAATTTCCCATCCTTTGACAGACATCACAATTGTGACAATAATCCCAGGCATCCGCATGCATGGTAGGCCACCATAATCTTTCTTGCAAAATCTTGCGCATTGTAGCTTTCCCTACATATTGACCTCCTGTAACACCAGCATGTGCTTCATTTAATATCAACAGTCACTCATGCTCCAAAACATAGTGACGAAGAATCTCATCAGGACCCATTTTATACAATTTTCTAGTGATCAACTGGAAATCTGCAGCTTGCACAACCAACTATTTTTTCTGCGCAAGGGTGAATTATGTTGTCGTATAACCCATACTCAAAAATTGTAGGATATCTCCATAATGATCATCAAACATAGTTACCGCAAACAATTGTGCATCAGGGAGATTATCATCCAAGTTACTAGGCTTAACCACTTTCTATCCTTGAAAGATGTTCTGGTCCCAAATTCAATCGACCGGGTTTAACGATTATCTCAAAATCAAATTCCTGGAAGAGGAGAAGCCACAAACAGATCCCCCCCCAACACTGGCTTATTGACCAAGAATTTCAATGCAGAATGGTTAGTGTACATATTGAAATGTCCACCTAGTAAATAATGTCTGAATTTATGTCGCACATATACCATTGCTAAACCTTCTCTTTCCGTCGTTGTATAATTTCTTTGTAGACGACAACTTCCTTCTAGCGAAGGCAATGGAATGACCGATGGATCATTCACCAGGTTGCGTCAATACCATGTCGAGCATGACAGATGACGTGTCGACATGAACATGAAACCCCCTTTTCCAGTCTGGAAATACAAGTATTGGCACAATAGCCATCCTGTTTTTCAATGCTTCCTCTTGGCAGCTCTTTGTCCATTTAAACTTAGCATCTTTCTTCAATTTTTTTTTCCATCAGAGCAGTCACCTCCGCATATAACTTGATAAACTTTTTGTAGTATCCAGTGTGTCCCAGTGTTGCTCTCAATTGTTTGACTATAGTAGGTGGTGGTAGATCAAGAATGATTGCAATTTTGGCTGGGTCGACCAAAATTTCATCACGACATACCACATGACCTAACAAAGCTCCAAATGGTGCATTGAAATATACATTTCTTCAAATTTAACAAAATTTGATACTGGCGAAAACATACCAACATCATTCTAATGCTCTCAATATGGTTTTTTATGATCCCAAATAACGTCAAATAATCAAAGAAGACTTCAAGAAATTTTTGTATAAAATCTTTAAAGGCGACTACTACGATTCAGAAAAAAATCGTAGGGGCATTCTTAAGTCCAAAGGGAATTACCATATATTGGAAACATCCCCACTTTATCGCAAAGGTAGTATTGTGTCAGTCTTCTTATGCAATCTAAATCTGATGGTAACCATAAAATCCATCAGTGAATGAGTACATTTCCTGTTCTCCGATACTCTCTTGTACTTCATCTATGAACATAGTAGGAAAACGGTCATGCAAACAAGCATCATTCAACTTTCTCAGGTCGACACAAATTTTTACTTCGCCTGTTGTCTTCTTGTCCTGGATCACTATCAGACTAATCCATTTTGATTCCTCAATAGGTTCTATAACACCTACCTCTAGCATTCGGTCCAATTCACCCTTGACATTTTCTTTTTTATCGTAGATTCAATCAGTATGCTCACTGTTTGACTGGTTTTGCATCGAGATTCAAAGGTATTTTCATTTCACCAATATCTCTAACTATTACCTTCATCTCTGAAAACCTAGTAGGGAACAGATATTGAAACTCATGCAATAAGTCAGTGATCTTCCCTACAGTCTCTTCATCCCAATAATCTCCAATATTGGCGAACTTTGTATTGTCAGGCGATCCAATATTAACTTTCGTAATTTTAAGTGGACTCAAGAATTGGTCACTAGAAATGCCAAAGCCTTCCACTATATGCATACCTTCTGACTCAGGTATGTTTATATTGAGAAGGTTATCATCATTCAGTTCTCTCGTCACATTGTAGCACTCCATCCCATGGTGGATTGTCGTGCTGCATTGATGGAAATTTGTCACTGCGACAGGGATTTCCTCAAATATATTCTCTTTCATTACTTGTAGTGCAACATCAATTGTTGGGTGATCATCTATGAACTGGAATGTATGTGTGAAACTAGTAGCTAGATCTTCCCACTCAAGATTTCCTCGTCGCAGTTCATCAGATGTATACCAATTCCTTGGTATCATATCCAGTGTATGTATGAAGTGCTGAACCCATTCTTATCGAGGGTATTCCTGCCATGTCCTACGACAATGCTCAATATGTTCAACAGGATTTGGCAATCTTGTATACTTGTAACTTGTATAACTAATATTGTCTATAAATCTGACCTCCATCAATATTCTACATTGTGGCCATTTGTAGATAGATTGTTTATATGTACCCCACCATCTAGCAGGTGTATCTTTCAGCACAAATTCCAGGGTGGATAATAGCTATGATTTTGTAACTTTTGCTTCAAATTATGATAAAAAATATGCAATATTAGGCATACCTTCATATGTAGGAAGCTTACTTGATTTAGCTCCTACCCGTCATATGGATCTTGTAATTCTTGCACATATTCTCATGGAAACTTCATGCATTCAATTCTGCCAATTCTCCAATGCTTCTCCAGAATCAGATGTACATGAGCTAACACTCCTCCAACTCAGATTTCCATCAGTTGTTGGATTTATATAGTCATCTCGAGAGGACATAATTTTATATATATGATCCAAGTAATTACCTTGTTCTTCATTGTTTACTGGTTCGACATATCTCTGCCCTTCTAGTGGATCAATTAGCGCGACCACCACCATCTCTAAATCTTCAAATGGTAGGATTCTTCTCTAAAAATTGATGATGATCTAATTATCTATTTCCTAGTCAATCCCTAAAAGTGTAGGATATGGGTTTTTATCATCAACAATGCCGATCACTTCAAAGTTTGCATATGTCCTCAGACCTTCTATCTCAACAGGCACTTGAGTGAGTCAACCGACGAGTATAACCTTCAACTGATTTGTTAACCTTAATTGAATGGGAGACCAATCTAGTTGCAACTTGTTCATGCTTTCCCATGTCTGTCTTGTCAATATATTGACATCAGAGCCCAGATTCTGAATGATATAATCCATGTCATAGTCTCCTATCTGCGTAGTCATTCTCAACTTGTGACCATTTTTTAATACTTTCCCGACATGGTTAACTCTTTTTTTTAGGTTGCACTTCTTCTAGAGTTTCTTATATGAGTGTTGTCGATTCTGTAACATCATCTTTATCACGGATTAGTGCTAAAAAAAATTTG
Organism: Pseudotsuga menziesii; assembly: GCA_001517045.1. Classification (NCBI taxonomy): domain Eukaryota; kingdom Viridiplantae; phylum Streptophyta; class Pinopsida; order Pinales; family Pinaceae; genus Pseudotsuga; species Pseudotsuga menziesii. The sequence continues at coordinate 50,290 of LPNX011160791.1, read as the reverse complement.
AAAAATTCTTTGAGCTTACTAACCTTTCTTGTTGGTTGCTTCTTGAGTATTTGATCAAATCTTTTGGGCATCTCTCTTACTTGTCCTGATGTTGACACTTGATTTGTGTCAACAAATTCTGATCGGGAGTTGACGAATACCTTCTTTTATTTATGTACATCGAAGGGTGTTTTATTTTGTGTGGTGGGTTGCACCTATGGTTGTCCATGTTTTGTGTCTTGGTCTGCTCCAGTCACAGCACCTCCTCTTGTGACGAAAATAATGTTTGTTTCTCTGGGATCGACAAAAATCATCTGAATGTTCTGGTTGGGCTTCAAATTGGGATTTTGTACAGGGTTAGGATTTCCCACAGTTCGAGCCTACCACTTTGCAATCCGTTGTGGACATTGTTCGACAATATAATCAAATGCTTTACAATACGAACACGTCTTCGCAGGACTTTCACAATCTCGAGTAAAGTGTCTTGGTTTTCCACAGTTATAACATACAACTTGGCCTCTTCCTCGACCAAATCCTCCTCCTTATTGTTGTTGTCCTTGGCCTCAAAAATTTCCACCCCCCCTAGGTTGAGGATAGTGCTGCTGCGGCGGATACTAATTTGGTTGATATTGTGGCTGACGATATTGCGATTGTTGGAATTGTGATGGTGGATATTGAGTAGGATGGTATTGGGCTTGTGCTCATTTATCTTGCATCTTCTCATCATTCTTCATTAAGTAGGTATCCATTGTTTTCTCTTGTAGTAGTTGAAATCTTTTGCAATATTTATCATCATGTCCTACAGATTTACAAAATTTACAATACAAACTAGCTGGTGTACTTACAATATTATGTAAATACAAACATTCTTTCGACCAATGGCCTCTAGTTTGACATATTCTACACTAAGGAATCCCTTGGGTGTTTATCAGGTTCAATGTTCCTGCTACGACATAGTTCATGAGTGTCGGACAATTATCTTTGCGGGGTCCATATATTCTACATCGTGTACACCATAGGTATTCTTGAACTTCTTTGCCTCTATTTATGTCCTGGATTTGCACCATAATATTAGCTAGTTGTGTTGATGTATTTGTAACTTCGGAATGTATTCACTTGTATATATTATATTTCATTGGTCCCTGATGCTCCTATCGGGAGAATCACTTGTATTTCTTTGTACCCCGATGTTCCTATCAGGAGAATTACTAAAAGTCACAAGGAAATCCCCTCCGTTGTAAGTTGGGTCATTAGTACCCTGGTCGTGGTTACACAAGCCTACATAACATAGTCAAATATTAAGTGAATGAAAGAATATAAATAGAGAGTGAGCCTCTCTATTTATCATATTCACACACTCAGTTGTAGCGCATAACTGAGAGAGAGAAGAAGCTGGGACAAGAGAGAGAGAGAGAGAGAGAGAGAGAGAGAGAACTGCTGTCAGGAGATCATCTTTGTATCTTTGGGTTTTACTTTTGGCACTCATTCTATCTTTGAGGAAGTTGCAGGGTTTTCTCCTTTATGGTTTCCACGAGGAAAATATTTGTGTTCATTGTCTATTGTGATTGATTATTGTGCTTGTTATTCTCTCAGATAAGATCCTAAGATCATATAGCTTAAATGATAAAAATCTAACATGGTATAAGAGCTAACCTGAGAAGAAGAAACTATGTAGGTACAGAAGCTAGGAATTCTTACTTTTTGGGTCTCTCTCCATAATCCATCTACAAAAGGAGGCTAGGCTAACTCTCCATTGAAGGGCGCATGTTTCTATCGAAGCAAAATTTGGTTCGAGGCATTTTCCTTTTTTGCTGTGGGAAATTAGGGCTTTTCACAGAAGTGGAATTTTTGAGTGAGCCCAACATAGGATTGCTCTCTTGCTCAAAATCGAAATTTAGAGACTAAGGTCGAGATTTTTTGTTGGGTAAAACTCCAGGAAAGTGAAACCCTAATTTGACCCCAGGCCTAAAAAACCCTAAAATACTAAACCTGGTAGTTTTGGTACATTCACTATATCTCGAGATTGAAGAGGTCTCAAGGGACAAAATTTTCATAGGCCAAATCTGAAATCTTGATGTACCCTGTGTAAAAATTTCAGCCTTAGATTCTCTATGTTTTGGGAGATATGATTCCTCCAAATCAGGGTTCCAGCGTCTTCCAGGATTCATCCCTAAACATGACACCTAGGGAGAATTGTTGTATCTCGAGCTCCAAAGGTCCAAATGAAATTTTGAAAGATTTTCTAAATAGGGCACAGACTTTACTTTCTGTGGTAAAAGTTTCAGACCTCGAAGGTGAAACAATGACATGTGGCAGTCTATACAAGTTCGCTATGCTTAACAGTCCTGAAATAAGTTACCTTGGGAAAACGATCATAAGTCCCAATTGGAGAAACTAATTATGCTCAAACCTATGGTGTTGGAAAGAGGACATGTGAGGATACCGTAGCGTGAAATTTTAGACACAGAGGAATAGTAATTTTAGAGATATCACAGAAACAATATCAGGCATTGCTGTAGAGGAAATTGGAAAACTAGGGCTTCCTGGAGCTTCCCTCCACTGTGTTCAGAAAAGAAGTACATTGGACAGATCACCTTGAGAAGGAGCATATGTCTATCCAATCAGATATGAAATATTCTAAGTTTTGAAAATTAGGGTTTTTTTCTTTCTGACAAACCCTAGATTGGCCAACCCCAGAATCAGGACGGACACCGCAAATCGGTAAGATCTAACCTTTTGCTATTTATAGTTGAGGTTCTCATTTCAAGATGACTAATCACACCAGCTTGATGACAAACTTGGTGAAGCTGACAATTTCCAAGCATGGAAGTATAGGATTTCACTAGTTCTTGAAGAAAATGAATTGGACACCTACATAAGTGGAGAGGTTCTAGTTCCAGAGGGAGATGAAGCTAAAGCCTTACATAAGAAGAACTTGGTCAAGGCCAAGAGGATTATTGTTGATTCCATCACCTTATACCACAAGTGTCTTTCCTTAAGTCACCTAAGGATATGTTTGATTCCTTGGCTAAGCTATTTGAAGAAAAGAATATAAATCGGATGAAGTGTAGGAACTCTGTAGAAATTGACTTGGATCAATATTTCAGTAAGAAAGGTCTAGGAGACAGAGGGAGATGAGGCTAAAGCTAAAGCCAAGAGAATCATTGCAGATTCTATTAAATATCATCTCATCCCTCATGTGTCATCCCTAGAGACACCAAAAGGAAGTGTTCGATGCTATGATGAAGTAGTCAAAGAAGAATAAGATACTATTATAACCACCTTGAATGGCCTCCCATGATCATGGGATTCATCCATTCGAGGAATGTGTGCCTGGAGGAAGTGATTACTTTCAGCAGACTCTGGGAAGAGTGCACACAAGAAGAAGCTCGAATCATAATAAAAGAACAGAAGATGGGAGCAACTGAAGATCAAGCACTCACGATTCAAAGAAGATCCCTCAAGCAATGAGGAATATGAAGAACTCAATTCTTGAAGAACCTCTTATCCATCTTAAGCATTTGGATAAGAAATGATACTGTTATGAATGAAGAAGATGATGAAGACGAAAGAAGGAGTCTACCCACAAAACAAATAAAGATAAGTATTCAATTGTCATTTCATGATATTGTTTTGTTATGCATTTGTTTATATTCAGTTTATGTGTTATGCATGATAGAATGTTTGCATTAATGACAGTATACTACTAATATGAATGTGATGGGTAAGTAGCCCATGGTGATATACAAATATCCATTGCTACTTATCTAGAATGAAACCTCTTTGCTGACATATTGGATTAGTGCACAATCTCAACGTTGTCCTAGTAGAGATGGAAGGAATCTAGAAAGTTTCCGTAAGATATGGATGAATGTTGTATTGGATAAAATAGTTGCATGATTATATCTTGATGCAAAAGAAGTTTTCATTATGAATATACCTTATGAAATGTTTTTAACCATACAACTAATGCATTTGAATTGTAGGAAAGATCACGTACAATCACCTACAAAAGAAGGATGAGACTTTTTCCGAAGAACAAGTGACGACAGTTCAAGAAATAATCCAGAATGAAGAATAGTATGATGAGACTTCAAGAGGCCTCAGACACAGTACAGTTATGTGACACTATTGAGCGACATCATTGATGCTGAGCCTTTTAGCTATGAAGAAGTAGCCAAGAAGAAAGGGAAGGAGAGGACATGTTCAAGAAGAATGATGTTTAAGATGCACTATCGTGACCTGAAGAGAAGTCTGTGGGATACAAGGCAAGATTCGTAGCACGAGGCTTCTAACAGAAAGAAGGCATAGATTACGAAGAGACATTTGCAGCCATTGGAATTTAAGACACATGACATGAATATTCATGTTTACAAATTAAAGAAGGCCTTGTACGATCTCAGAAGACACCCATGGGTGAGGAGCTTGAAAATCACCTAGAGTGATGAAGATATTAACCTTTTCTACAAGGTTGAAGATGAAATCCTATAGAGGATGAAAAGCTCACAGATGGGTGCGAGAAGAATTTTTGAAAAGATAGAGGATCTTAGTATCAAGTGACCCTAGATGGATACAAAGAATGTTAGTAGTAGAGGAAGCTACTTGTCACTCTAGTACATAATGTTTCAATACATAGAGTATGAAAAGAAGAGGGAGAACGATGCTCCACTTCAGAGGGAGTGACTGCAAAAGATCCTGAGGTTTGACATGGTATGACAGGATGAAAAACTTATTGATGACTTTAGGATTTATTGAGAGTGAAGTGGATTCCAACCTTTGCTTCAAGGTTGAAGGTGGAATTCCAGTGATGCTCCAGTCATATGTCGATGACTTGTTCCTGACAAAAAAGAGGAACTCATTAAAGTTGCAAGAAGGGGACTTGTTTCCAAGTTTGATATGAAGGACTTGGAAATGATGCACTAATTTCTAGGCATGCAGGTGTGGCAGAATGCAGATGGAATTTCCCTGGGACAAGGGAAGTATGCAATGGAGATCCTGAAGAGGTTTGGGATGATGGAATGCAAAATCATGACCACACCTATGACATCGAACTTGAAGCTATTGATGCTATGATGTATCGTCAGATGATTGGGTCCTTGATGTACCTGATGAATACGAGACCAGATATTTTCTTTGCTATGAACACATTGAGCTAGTTCCTGATGGATCCGAGACATGTTCACCTGATTGCTGCAAAGCATATTCTGAGGTACCTGAAGGGTACAGCTGACTATGGGCTCAAGTATGAAGCGAATCAGAAGATTAACATGGAGGGTTATGTAGATTCGAATTGGGTAGGAAGTTCCATTGACAGGAAGAGAAATTCGGGGTGCTACTTCAGTATGAGATTAGGTGTGATCTCTTGGTTTAGCAGGAAGGAGTCCTGCATGGTGCTGAGAACAATTGAGGCAAAATATGTTGCCACTTTCTCGGCTATTTGGGAGGTAGTATGTTTCTTTTGAAAACTACTATTCGATTTGATTGATCTGACTTGCATTTTTGTATGATGCAGAGAGGAGAAGTGAAGCTCCAGTATGTGATCCAGATCGAGATCTCTTGTTGTCCCGGGAAAGGGGCATAAGGAAGAAGTTCACGTGCACAACCAAGGAAAATGCGTTGTGCATGCGATAAAAACAAAGGAAGATTGTGAAGGAAGCAAAGGACCCATGCAGGCAGAATAGAAAGGTGCACGATGAAGGAAAGGCAAGCGCAAGAGTGCGCAAATGATAACAGATGGAAAGCAACAAGTGCAGAATCTAGATCATGGTCGTTTATGGCAGCGTAAGCTTGCAGTTACACATGTATGAGGGGATATTTGTAAGTTAGACTGATAGTGCCTTGTGTCAAGTCATGATCACCATAGCTGTAGCCTAAGGGGCGGCTGATGGTGATAGTTAACAGACTCTCAGTATGCAGTCGGCCCTGCGGGGTCATGTAAAATAGTATAAATAGGAGGGATGCAATAGTTAGAGGGTTGGATTTTGTTGGCTTTTAGTGGCTTTTAGCTGGTTATCATTGATTGTGATTATGTTTTAGGTCAGTTCTTCAGTAATACTTTGCATGTTCAGTGGTAATCCATGGTGAAGGATGCCACTTTTGCTGTAATGTTGTAGAGATTAGAGAAGAGAAGATTCAGGAGGAGTCTAGTAGCGATAGAGGGGCTGTTGAGCCGTAGATCTGGCTGTTGTGTGCGCAGACCACCAGGAATAGATGTAGGGTAGAAGAGCAAGCTAGAGAGCATGAGAACCATAAGTCTGAGTCTTAAAGATATATCTTAAGACCAGTCTGTATCCCGCAGACTGCAAGGTGTTGTATCCTTTTCTCATGCCAAATGAAGAGCACCTTGGTGGTTTTTTCCAGATGGGTTTCCACGTTATCTCTTGCGTCTGAATGAATGATTGATGTGGTGAATGTTTATGTGAATGGTTGTTATTTGTTTTATGTATAATGTTAAATGCTGCTTAAATCTCTGATGTTATTTTGTAATCAGTAGATGAATGATTGAAAAGCGTCACTAAAATGAACATGTATATGCCAGCCTGTATGTTTCTGTCTTGAGTCACAACTTGAGTCATAGGTCCGATTGGTATGAGTCAGCTGTGCCGCACAAGTTACACCAGTTGTGAGGTGGAAAGGAAGGTCAAGTTGTGCGTGATGACATGTATTTGTGCTCGGTCGCACAAGGTTGACTCCTCTGTCCAGCTATCCTGTTTCCTTTGTTGAGCTCCTTGGTTGCAAGCCGAGGGACTATAATTTCTCGACAATCGCAGAAACATGGTTCCGGTGGTTACCCATTGAAGAGATATCTCAGGTGAGACTGTGCCTGCTTCGCAGGTGTTGCCAATGAGGCTTGCTCTATTGGGCCGGTATCTTGGGTATTTGTTGGGTTAACGGGCTGCATAGAACCTAGGTCGCATGAGTTAGGAAAAGTGGCCAACAAATGGTTCCGTTGTCGGGACCCTATTGATCAAATCGAGGGAAATGTTGTGGCACCCAACGAAGAAGGAGATAGAAGACTAGCTGGATTCTAAAATGCTGGCGTTCGCGCAAGAATAGAACACAGGAATACAGTTGAGTGCCGAGAAATGGATAGATGAATATATATACTCTGATATTCATGAGATCTTCTTTGCTGAGTTCCCCATTTTACTACATGAATGGTTATTAAGATTGGCGACTAAGCAGACTAATTTCCAAAGAAGGGAGATTGTTGAGTGGAGCGACCAGCTGGTTCATGAAGTAACCAGTGTAAGTAACTCTGTTTATAGAGCTGCTGATTTTTGGGTTCATAGTATATTGCAACAATATATTACTGAGTTTGCAGTAGATACTATAACCTCATATAGTGAAGCTAAAAGAAATTTTTTCCAAGGACCACGAAGGAGATACTTGTTATGTATTAGTACATGGATAAAATTACTTGCCTATGAGAAGGGTATTTTGCACTTGAGTAGTTGAGTCACGTGCCTAGAAGGAGGTTATGTCGTGGACGACTAAGTAAGAACATGGGGAAGGGTACGTTGAAATGTTCCTCAGAATAACAAAACATGAACTAGAGGTTGGAGTCCTAAGGAGTGGGAGAAGATTCGAATCAGGAAAGAGAAGGAAAACTGAAAGAGGGCGACGAAATCCTAGTTTGTTTGAAGGAAACAAACATGAACTTCGGTCTTATGAAGATGAAGGGTATTGCGACGAAGAGGAGGACTACAACCCAATCTCGGAAGGAAGGACTCAAAGATTTTGAGGACTCTGAGGAGACATCAGGATCAGAGAACAACTACATAACACCAACAATATCACCTAAGACAATATTTAGAGTTTCATCCCCAGAAAGGACTAGTAATACAGATAGCACTAGCCCTGGAATGAGTACGCAAGAAGGTACACCCCCTTTGAATCCTGTCCTGAAAGACCCTGACGCCAACTCAATGGCTACGACAGACATCCGATTACCCACATTTAATGGAAATGGAATGGAAGACCCCAAACAACATTGGTTCCTTTGTGAAGCTGTTTCGATGGTACATTTAGTCCATAGTGCAGATATAAAGAAGGCACAGAGGATCACAACCTTGAGGGGTCGTGCGCTAGACTAGTTCATGAAGTTCTACATCGCACCAACCGAAACACCACAAAAAACTCTTGAGGAGATTCGAGCTGCAATGATCTCTGAGTTGAGGAAACCTAAATCAGAGTCATAATGTATTACTAAGATTAAGGAGATTAAGCAAGATCCAGAAGAAACCATGTGGGACTTTGATCAGTGATTCAAGATGCTGATGGCTAAAGTAAGTTTCCAAATGTACGATGTACAACATAAAGAGTGGTTTATTGCTGTGCTGCTACCACACATTTGAGGACCGTTAATGCAGCATAAGATTGAGTCACAGATAGAATCACTAGAACTGGTAATAAAGTTATAAGTGTCACCCATTGGCAACGGTGCTGCTGGAATGGTGCAGATCCAGTCGCAGCTGGCCAACCTAACGATACAACTTCAAGATATCAAGAAGGGTAAAGAAGCACAAGAAGACTTGTGGTGCACAAAATGTAGGACAGACGGACACACTAAGGATAATTGTTCGACCTTCCTGAACTATGTCGCGTCAGGTGCACCTAACCCATTAAATGGCCATGGCATACCATGGTGTCGTATATGCCACTCAAGAGGCCATCGCGAAGAAGAATGTTTATATTTGCAAAAAGTTGTAAGTACCCCTGCAAACCTATTCTATAAATTTTGTAAATCAGTAGGACATGATGAAAAAGACTATAGAGCATACGAGATCTTGAAAGAAAAGACATTCGACACGTACTTAATGAAAAATGAGGGGTTCACTCAAGCTGAACAAGTGCAAGCCTTGTATCAACCTGTGCAGTTCCCATCTAATAAGTACCAATAGGTGTACGTGCTTCCACAATCGTACATGCAACAAAACCCCTATCAGTAACACTACCAGCAGAACCACTAACCACCACAGTAACTACACCCGTAGGGAAGGGGTGGTAGAAACTTCAGAGGACGAGGTGGAGGAGGAGGAGGATTTGGTAGGGGAAGAGGTCAAGTTACATGCTATAACTGTGGACAAATGGGTCACTTTTCCAGAGATTATTTAGAGCCTGCAAAAACATGGTCATATTGTAAAGGATAGGACCATAATGTTGAACAATGTCCTTAGTTGATTGTAAAGTGGCAAGCAAGGACCATTTCTGCACCTAACACTCCACCAAACATGAACCCAAATGCAAATGTGAATGTTCAGATGATCGTGGCTGAACCAAGAGACCTGAACACCGCCGTCATAACTCAAGGAGTGTTAGGGTACTCCCAAAATATTGAACACCTTGAGCAACCGCTTCACACAAATAGATCACAGATCAACACACCGCTGTTTGTCACATGGTTAAAACCCTTAAGAGGAAAAAAGTCCACGGCCCCAGCCAAATAGCTACTTGGAGCAAGTTATTATGCAAAAGAAAGAAAGTTACATATGAGCTTCTCATAATCGATCAACTAGCCAAGGACCCTCCATGCTCTTTAAATAGAGATCATGGACCAATCGGGTGTTAAGCCACAGATCAATGGTAGGTATGATCTAAAATAAGTTGAACCGTCGGATCACTCTATATCTAGAAGCGACAAAGAAGGTCACAAGCATACTTAGACTGGGACAAAAAGATTCATTCTTTCGTTTGCAAGACTTGGAGACCAAGAAAATAATGCAATGTCCTAAGTCTGACATTTCAAAATTTTGCTTAAGACTAGATTTCACATGGGTTATAAGTTTAGGGTCACTACGAGTAAGGATAAGATCATCAACATAAAGAACAAGTATGATGAGATGGTTTTCTACTTTCTTGGTATATACATTGGAGTTAGAATGACATCTAGAAAAACCAGTGTCAAGAAGAAATCTATCCATTTTGGCATACCAAACTCTAGGAGCTTGCTTAAGACCATATAAGGATTTCTTAAGGAGACATACAAAGCTAGAGTTATCCTGAACATATCCAGGAGGTTGTTCCATGCAAATTTCCTCTTGTAAATCACCATGTAAAAAGACAGACTTGACATCCATTTGATGGAATTCCTAGTTATGTAAGGCTGTAAGGGAAAGAACAAGGTGGATGGAATTCATTTTTTGCGACAGGAGCAAATGTTTCATTGTATTTAATCCCTTCAACTTGGGAAAAACCTTTGGCAACTAACCTTGCCTTAAGTCTTTCAACACTTCCATTTGGCAAGTTTTCTTCCTTTTGTAAGAGGAACAAAATCCCAAGTATCGTTCGCCATTAAGGAACGATATTCTTCATCCATAGCTGCATCCCAATCTGGATTTCCTGAAGCTTCTGCAAAAGTTTATGGGAAACTTGAGTCAAAGGAGAAGAGGCTCGTTGAAACTGAGAACGTGTTCGACGTTGATCTCTAGGATCATCGACAAGATCACCAACTACTTCACATGTTGAATGGACCCATCAAGGAAGCATTGGTGCTGGTGCAATTGGAGGAACATGAGCAGGCGGAGGTGGAATTTCGTCCTCACTGTCATAATCATAAACTGGGGTTGGAAACCTGTCAAGGAAGTTGGAAGAAGAAGAAGAAGAAGGCACAAACGCTGAATCAGGCTCGCAGGAAAAAGATGGCACACCCGCCAAGTTAGGCTCGCAGGACAAGAGATTTTCATCAAATTAAACATCTCTTTTAATGATTATATCATGAGAATGTGGATGAAGAAGTCCATAACCTTTTTACATCTTCAGAATATCCAACAAATATGCACTTTTCACTTTTAGGCTGCAATGCTTTTCGTTTTTGATCCAGAATGTGAGCCCATACTTCACAACCAAACACACAGAAGTGACTTACATCTGGTTTAATTTTACTCCATGTTTCTTCCGGTGTTATACCTTGTAAAAATTTAGTGGGTGTGCGATTAACTATGTAATTTACACAATTTATGGCCTCAGCCCAATATTGAAGACTTAGTCCATTAGATTGGATCATACAATTAGCCATTTCTTTTAAAGTGTGGTTCTTCCGTTCAGTTACACCATTTTGTTGTGGTGTATATGGAACAGTGTGCTGTTGTTGGATTCCTTGTTCAGTGCATAAAGTAGTGAACTTGTTGTTAACATATTCTCCTCCATTGTCAGATCTTAACTTAATAATTTGATGACCATATTGTTTTTCAACAAGGGCCTTGTAGGCCAAGAACATGTTAAATACTTTGCTCTTAAGTTTTAGGAAGTAAACCCAAGTGCATCTGGAGTAGTCATCAATGAAAGTTAAGAAATATTTGAAACCAGAAAAGGAAGCAGATGGAAGAGGACCACACAAGTCACTATGCACAAGCTCCAAGGGAACCGAGGCATGCCAAGAGGCACGTTTGTCAAAACTGTCCCGATGATGTTTTTCGAGTACACAACCAGAACAAACACCATCCTTGCAAGATACCATCGAAAGACCAGTCACCATATTGTCTTTACATAGTTGTTGCAATGAGCGACAATTAAGTGACCAAATCGCTCATGCCAAAGTTTGCTCAAGTTATCACCATGAGCAACAAAAACTGAAGGAAAAGGTGATGACCCAAAGTTGTTAAATTTGTACAACCTAGTAATATCATCAATAGTTCCAGTAGCAAGGACATTTTGAGGATTTTTAAAATCCTTGATTACAACTTGGTGAGGTGTAAACATCACAGTTTTAATTTCACCTGAATGAGTAATTTGATAGACTGATAACAAATTGTAGGAAATTTTTGCAACACATAGTACATCACTGAAATGACCATTTTCTACTGGAACTGTTCTAGATCCTACAACACTTAGAGATCTATCATCACCAACAAATATTTGTTTGGTGTTACATTTATGCATAATAGAAAAGATGGCTTGATCCTTAGCCATATGATAAGATGCTCTAGAATCAATGAGCCATTCATTTGAAGTAGAGGAAGAAGATGCAGTATAAGAGTAACTAGAAGCACAAAGTGCATGTCCATGAAAGGTAGATTCTGAAGACGAATCTAGGCTGATGTGGTGCTTCTTCATTGTTGCTTCCAAGGCTGCCATCTTCTTGAAACACGTAGATTCATCATGATTATCTTTCCCACAAAAATTGCAATGACGCTCAGTCTTCTTTCCTTTTGGCTTGGATCCTTTGTCATTTTTTAAAGAAGGAGCTGCCTGAGAGGGTTTGGGACCCTTGTTGTTTGGCTTATTATTGCGAAAATTCTATTTCTTGGGAGGCTTGGACTTTTCTTTCTGTTGGGACAATAAGGCTTTCCCAGATGTATCTGCATTGTTAATTATTCCAAGATGAATGAGCTTATCTTGCTCTCTAATTAAGGAATCACAAAAGGATTCAAGACTAGGCTCTTGATAGCTAGCTGTAGTCAATGATTCTTTCATGGAGTAGAATGTAGATACAAAAACAGAATATGCAAGTCCAAGTTTGGAAAGAATATGATAAATACATTGTTTGTCTTCTTTCTTAATCTTGCATTCTTCACATAAGAGTCTAAGAGTTTTATACTTAGATAAATAGTCTTGAATGCATAAAAAATCATTTGGATTCAAAGAAATCAACTCATTCTCAAGTTGAGACCCCGAATTTCATTGTGTTTGCCAAACACAGATTCCAACTTTTCCCAAGCTTTATCAGGTTCATCAATTTCAGATATGTGGAATCGCAAATAAGTAGAGATTGACATCCCAATCAATCCATGAGCTTCATCACATCTATTTGCCCATTTATTTTTCTTATCATCATCAGTGGGTTCTGTATCTTTCCCTGAGGTTATCCTGAAAAGTCCCCTACTTCGTAGAACATCCTCCATACAAGATTTCCATGAGAAATAGTTAGAAATTGGAAGTATTATATTACAAGGGGCGGCCATATTGTAAATTAATGGCTGAAAGAACAGAAACTAATTGTTTGGATGCAAAGAGCTCAAAAAAATATGCGGTTTAAAAAAAACAACACTGAAAACTGATTGTGGATGATGAAGTTATGCTTGATAATAAAAAAATGTTGAAGATGTCTTCAATAGTGACGTGTCAGATATTAACTTAACCAACTAAAAAAAAGAACCCCCCTCTTCCCAAGATCAACCATTGACAATCACTTTACAATAAAATTGCTTTTAAGTGAATCACTTTTGTAGAATAAGTGATGTTCACTTTTACAATAATGTTACTTTAAATAGTGCGACAATAAATTAAAAGACTTAAGTGACTCACTTTTTATTTCATTTTATTTAAGTGAGATGCACTTTTACAATAAAGTAACTTGAAAATAGAAATTGCATGCACTAAAAAGTAGCTTAATAAGACTTGAACTCAAGACCTAGTAAGGAATAAAGCAACTTTGGACAAGTGAGCTAAGTTTAAAAGGTACATAAAAGAATGGAAAGAGGAAGGGGGCTTTTTCTTTTTACTCTTCTCTCTCGTTCTCCGTGCTTGCCTTTTTTCCTGCAAATTACAAAAAAAATGAAAAAACAAAAACAAAAAAACTTTTTCCACACAATGGGGTTAGATTTTGGTTAGCTTACCCAGAAAGTCTGCATTTTCAAGTTTTCTCAATGTTTCTGATTTGTCGCGATCGCACAAGGTGCACAACAAAGAGCATACGTAGCTAAGAAGACAAGAAAAGAAACTTTGCCTTTCTATTTTTGATTTGCCCCAATCGCACAAGGTGCACGACAAAGAGCATACGCAGCCAAGGAAGGCAATAGTTCGAGACTAAAACCATAAAGATCTAATAATAAAACTGATTAAATATGAGAGATTTAAAAAAATTAAACAAATTCGTCACTATAACATTATACTTTCAGATTTGCCGAAATGGGTGTTTTTGGATCAAAGGAAAATGGTTTTCGGTGAAACGAAAACTATTTCTCAATGGAAATGGCACTTCGGACGCAATGGAATAGCTCCCATAGGCCACAAATGCACAAAAAATCCTAAACCAGAAACCCTTTCAAAGTTTTGGCAACACCGATTCCAGATCTTGATCAAAACCAAAAGTGACTCTTCATAAACGCTCTGATACCATGTTCAAGTACATAGAGTACTCCCAAAAGACCGAACACCTTGAGCAACTACTTGACACAAATAGATCATAGATCAAAACATCGATGTTTGTCACGTGGTTAAAACCCTCAAGAGGGAAACAGTCCACGGCCCTAGCCAAATAGCTACTTGGAGCAATTTATTATGCAAAAGAAAGAAAGTTACATATGAGCTTCTCATAATTGATCAACTAGCCAAGGACCCTCTATGCTCTTTAAATAGAGATCATGGACCAATCGGGTGTTAAGCCACAAATCAATGGTAGGTATGATCTAAGAGAATTTGAACCGTCGAATCACTCAATGTCTAGAACATATCGTGACTGTCGGATTATAATATTTACAAATGCATACTAAAGAAACACACTTTTACCTAACGGATATATTACACAAGTTGATCTTAACTAACTCCTAAGTGTCTAAATATTATAACCAGGAGGTGCGATGACTAGAGCAGAACAAGATAACCTGCAAGAACAACCGCAGCCACAAGTGACGTCAGTAGCACAGAAAAATGAGCAACTAACCGTCCAAAAATAGAAAGAAATATTATGGAATGTGCAATTGAAATTCATAATCCCAGAAGTACCATAGACTTCCACGGAAGTCAAGGACATGCCTGAATGGTTCCAACATATATTGCAGAAGAACGCCTTGCCAAAGGTTAGTAAGCTAAGAACCTTTTTGTCCAGTTGTTTAACACTAATGCAAGACAAAGATGCTATTGTAGAGCTGTAAGCAATGATAGATGAGATTCCTATAGAGCCACAAGTGGAGAAGAAATTTAACCAAGTACAAAAGAAATGTAAAACCGATCGTGAATTGAGGATGAATGCGTAGATATGTGACTAAGACATGGACTATATCATCTTGGATCTAGGCTTAGATGTGAACATTTTGATGCGACAAACATGGGAAAGTATGGGCAAGCCGTGCTTGGAATGGTCTCCTATCCAGTTGCAACTTGCCAATCAGGCGAAGGTCCTACCCATTGGCTGGCTGAGCAATGTAATTGTTGATGTCAAAGGATTGCGCACATATGCAGACTTTCAGGTCATTAACATTGTAGATGACACGAACCCTTACCCTACGTTGCTGGGAATAGACTGGGCCATAGACAATCAAACCATCATAAATTTCAAAAAAAGGATTCTCTCATTTGAAGATGAGGAAATGAGGGTAGCATCACCCATCGATCCCTTTGAGGGACAAAGATACGTTGATCCTGTCTATAATGAGGGACAAGGTGACTATATCGACCAGATCATAATGTTACAGCTATGCAGAAAGATTATACCAGTCCAATAGTAGATGGAAACCTGAGCTGGAAATGCGTGAGTTCATGTACATCTGATTCAGGAGAGGCTTTAGAGAATTGGCAAAATAGATTACACAAAGTCTTTATGAGAAGGTGTGCAAGAGTTACAAGGTATGTGTGACGGGCGGAGACTGAGTCAAGGGAATTACCCACCTATGAGAGTTTTATATACACCTTGGATATGACACCTAAGACCTACTATAACTCTGAGGAGTTGTGACAAGGAGCCCAATAGGTTGCACATACAGTTGTAATTACCGACAAACACCCTACAATTGACGCTGCGTTTCAGAAGGAAAAAGGGAATATAGTTGAGGAGATCTCCAACAAAGATGCTGTGTTTCAGAAGGAAAAAGGGAGTATAAGTGCTCAGTTTCCCCAGCCCCTAAAAATCAAACAAGTGCATATTGGATCATCGAAGAACCCAAACTTCGCCAATATCCAAAATTATTCGCATGATGAGGTAGTTGCAAAAATCGCAGATCTCCTGCAGGAGTATTAGACCCTATTCCCTACCAACTGCTCAAGAAGGAGGGGAATAGTGAGAGATTTAGAGGATATGAAAATACCCTTGCGACTATAGACTAAGCTGAGTCAGCAGTGACAAACGACACTGCATGATCAATATCTCATGGTTAAGCCATCTACAGAAGGAAGACTTGTCTTACGGTACGACAACAAATGGTTCAAACAATTGGACAAGCTGAAGACACAGTGGCTAGGGATATATAGAATTGAACACATTACCGACGAGGGCACATAAAAACTTTAGAAAATTAGATGGTACCCATGTTGTAGGTATGGTGAATGACAGTCGCCCAATGCCATGCTATGACAAAAAAAAAAGAGACGAGAGGCCAAAAGACGTAACCTACTATGTTGTAGGATTGTGACAGAACCAACATAAATGCACGAGTAATGGAACACACAAAAATCAAGTCATCACGCAACCTCAAGCAAGGGAAAAAAAGTGCAGAGAGTGCGAGACAAGGCAAGAAGCGAGAATGACCAGTTGGCTAGCATTAAAACAATGAATCTCTGACAAAGATGCAGGCAACTGTGATAGCTACATGACATTAACTCGACAAAATACAAGGAGCAAGGTGACGTACTTGTTAATGCCATCATCTGTTCTTGCAATAACTACCATAACTATCCTGATAGGTACAACCCAAAAATCTAGTCACAGAAGTTAATGAAGAAAGCATTGGAAGAAGCAACCCGGGGAATTGATTAGACCTCGACCTCCTGTAAAATGATGATTGAAGGACGCTAAGGGATGGGTAAATATTCAGCTTCCCCATCAAGCAGTTTGTTACGCACAATGAGCACTAGAGCCGATCCATTGCAGAGCTAAACTCTACCATCCGTGTTCAATTACACCAATGCCCATGGTAAGTAACATCCCAGTGAAAGTGAGGCATCATAAGCTAATGTCATCTCTGGTTTCCCCATTTATGAGGAAGTATAAATACAATCATGCAAGGGTCACCAACTGTAGTAAACACTAGAGATCGACTCAATGGAAAGTACATGAAAGCAGCAAAGCATACAAGATGGTCATGCTACTATTCCAACCCTTAGGTCACGTGTTGTATCGAACCCAGTTTAGAGAATACCAGTTGCTCCAGGACTGCAACAAGCAACTCTAGTACCTAACATAGAGCTGAGGCAAGCCAGTGAGACACATTAGGGAGAGGCGTCTGCACAACCGCAACCAAAGCAAAGAAAATGCAAGGCTCTGATCGCTTCGGACGAGCGAGGGAAGGCACTTGCTAGTGAGCAAGCAGAAGATATCAGGATTGAAGGCTTGCTACCGCAGAGAGAGTCAGAAGTAGAGCAGGATGATCCAAATTTCTCGCGTTACGTTCGGCCAAGGAGGGTTGATGCAGTGGAGCCGGATATCCCAAAGAAGGCAATGACCACTTTGGTAGCACCGCGGATCCCTGTCGGCATGACCTTGATGAACGATATCCTGCCCCAGTTAGCTGTATTGAAGTTCCATGACTTTGATACTCGACAGTAGGAGGAGTTGCAGATAAAAGACTACATGACCATGACCCAGTACACTACAAGTGATGCCCAGGTTCTTAAGGCAAAGGATTGAGCTGAGGGACTTGCCCGTGCAGGACTAACCAACATGCTATTTATGCCTCACTTTGGCCATAGCATACAGATCAATACATACGTGAAGCAGTTACTGGTCTGCTTCCATGGAGAATACTTATGGCTAGATCAGCCATATCCGGTTGATGCCGAGCTAATTGCAAGGATAACTGGACTCCCAAGCGAAGGCAAAGATCCTCTGCCATACATGGCTAAGCACAACACTAAACCCATCAAGTGGAAGCATAACCTTCAGCGAGCGGGTCGGGGCTACTTACTTGGGCCCATCCAGGACAAAAGTGTGTGTGTTGCCGCAAAAATCCTATCCTGTAAGATGTTCCATAAAATGATACCTACATAATGTTCAGTAGCGAAGGTGGAACTTGGAAACTTATGTGCACTAGGACAAAAATTCAACTGGTCGCAGCACCTGCTGAATGCACTTATAGACAATGCGATGTTGGCTCAACACAAGGAAGACCACAAATTCCACTATTCCTGGTTGTTGATCTTGATTTCGTTCACTGTATGGACTAACCCTCCAGACTATGTCTAGATGGATGTCCCACTATCTTACCTGGGTGCAAGGTACCAGAATCTCTGGGAAGATAACGCAGACAGTGATCACCAGAAAGATAACAACATTGCTTTCTTTACACATGCAGAGGCACTATGTGAGGTTGTCTAGCAGACCCACAGGATCTGCGCCACAACTGTACATAGGTACACCACATTCATCAAGTTTCAAGCTGATGCACATGCTATAACCCTGCTGCCAACAAAGGACCCACTCCAATAGGTACACCATGCAAGCTTCATGGTGACAAATGACGATATGGATGCAATTATTAATCTTTGGTCGGAGGAATGGCGCGTCCCGCTAGCAAACCCGCTTCTTGAAGAGCAGAATGTAGAGGGACCATCGCTCCACCAAGTTAATGGTGAAGAGCATGAAGGAGACGATACCCAAGATGATCCGTCACAAGAACACATCGAGGATGATGATGATATGGATGAGTCGGACCATCATCCATCAGAACACCAGCCAAGTCAAGATCAGGCGCAAGAACAGATGCATGTATAGCAAGAAGAGGGCCAATCATTGCGAAAGAAGTAGAAAGTCGACAGAATGATGAACACAAACACATTAAGTGAAGATGATCTATAGGAACTTGCCAACATTGTTGCTAAAGTTGCGCAAGATAACCTCGCCAGACTGAGGACGCAACAGTTAAACATTGATACCCATGTCTAGGACCACCTCAATAAACTGATAGAGGCTCTTCAGGATGTCAAAGCCACTGTTGAGGCTGAGACATATGGTGTTGATCATAGCATTCCGTTAGTTACACCAGCATTAGTGTCGGCAATCAAAGTGGTGATTTAGAGGAACGCGCTTGAGGTAGACACAGAGGTAAGCGTAGATCCTGATGATAATAGTGCACATATAGATTTCGGAGGAATTTTATAACATTAAGTAGGGAGCCACATCCAAAATTTGGCTAAGGGAAAATGTTCTTGCTTACCAGGAAGCGAAACATCAAAGGAAGGCCAAGCTGCGCAAGGCCCTGTTGAAGGAAAAAGAGTAGGAACTGCAGTAACACAACACCCTTCTTGTTGAGAAAGAGCAAGAAATGTTTGCACATGAGCAGAACCACATTGCATTGGTGGACTCTATCAAGAATGCCATTGTAGCATTCCCACCAGGAGCAGGGAATAAGATGAAGACTCCCTAACTAAAGTCACCAGGCTCGCGAAGATCACATAAGATGTTTGACATCAAGTGGAATATCTGCAAGCCAGGAAGATGCTAAGCACACCCCCAGAGGTGCTTGCAGAAAGAAGAAGAGCAACGTCTGAAGCTGCTGAGAAAATAAGAGAAGGTGAAGCACTTTGTGCCAAGGTCACAGATGATGTTGCAACCATTTAGGGAGCACTGCTCGAAGATGACACAACTGAGAAAATAAGGCAGAGTGCAAGAGAGGTAGATGATAAAATCAGTGTTACAAAGGTGGAAATGCGGAAGCTGCCCCTCGAACAGAAGGTCATTAAAAATGCAGAGATCAAAAGGCTACAACAGGAAGTGCAGACCCTTCACAAATAAGAAAAACCTAGGGAAGCCGAGGTTGAGGCATTCCAGTCGGAGCTGAGCAGCTCACAGACCATATTCAGCCGGTACAACAGAAACTTAAAGGCATAGTGCAATTGATCGAGGTGGAATCGTTGGAACATGTCCATTCCGACCGTGAGGAGCTCTTGGCCGTGAAAGCAAAGGAAGTTGCAGAGGAAGTTACTAAGGTTGAAATAATGGTGTAGACATTCCAAGACAAGGTCCATACTGCTGCGTAGCCTAAGCCAGTGCCAACAGCTTAAAATAGTGCAAGAAAATAAGGCCAAGGCGCACAGCCAAAGCCACCTAAAAATAAATAAATAAAAATTTGAACACCATCAAGGAAGGCATCCCTAGCACAACATGCGCGGAAATATGAAGTGGCACCGAAAGAAGAAGTTGTGCGGAAAGGATGGTGCACTTTAAACCCGCAACCAAACCAGTTATGAGACGAATGGCGGGAGATCCCAGACAGTTGGCAAGCACTAACAAACCGTTAAATGCATCAAGATTCCACAAAGATTTGGTGCTTGTGACAAGACAACAACCTAGGCGGATTAAGTGTGGGAAACTCTATAACAACAACCGTCTAGCTCATCAATGCTCAATCATGACTGTCAGTACGGGGTAGTGACGAAATTGGTAATCATAGCAAATTTGAGAAGAAAATATGGTACACCAGATGAACATCTTGTCTTAATGATGCACCTGGATAAGCCTACACGACAGGTGACCCGATTCTCCTCCTATAAAATTGGGGTACCCCTGCAGCAAGCATACATCACTTAGTCATGCTGATTGAGCACCAGTTACAGTTCCAAATGGGTTGGGGAGTGTCATGACGAGCAGCCTTGTGGGCTAAAGCATTTGCTGTAGCCTTCAGTATGTCGGGTATCTCCAAAGACGGGAATAAGAAAGATGGTAATAGTCTGCAAGTTAATTCGACCTAGCTAGAAGTCTCTGGAAAATTCATCCTTGGCTCTTAGTAGATTAGTAGATTAGTAGTCCTATCTGTGGCACCAGAACAGACTCCGGTAGGGACCAGAGTTCTTGCCTAATTTGACAAACTCTGCGGGGTAAGAACTAGATTCCTTGCTGTATTTTCCAAAGCTCGCAGGATTGGCAAGAGGGCTCATATTCCAGTAATCCAGGCGGGATCTCCAAGTGTCAAGGGACCAGGGAAGGGTCACAGGGCCAGTTATGGCTTGTACACTATGCTGCTCTGGTGAAATTCATCAATGTTTGGTGAATTATTCACCTTGACCACCCTTGCTCATGGGGATTTTCTGGTTTTCAATATGGACAAGTCTTCAAAGTCCATATCTATGTTAGGAAGGGTGGTGAAAAGCAAGCTATAGAAAAGATGAAATCGATGAAGAACATCAAGAGAACAAGCCGCAGCAAGCATGCATAAAACCCCAGGAGCTTGAGAATGGTGGAATAATCAAGGCCACTTGGATTGCTATGTCGGAATGGGACACTAGCCACCCTTGGTGAAATTGGAGGCAGACTATGATAAGATGATGAAAGAGTCCCATATCAAAGACAAAATTACTGGTCGCTGCCGTGTTGGTCCCAATAAGAAGCGCACAGCTTACTTTGTCTTCCCAGGTGAACTCAGAACTTGAACCCTCCATTACCAGTCCTCCGATGGTGCCAAGAAAGAAGTTGTATCGATGTGGTAACCTCGCAAAACATCTAAGTATGGAAAGAAGTTGTGGTGTAGGAAACTGTAAAAAAAAACAAAAACAAAAAGAGCATAAGGAACAAGGTGCACAAGCCAGGAGAAAGAAGAAGCTGTACAAGAGGAAAAAAAAATTGCAAAAGGTGCCGCGCAAATTGCTCCTTCTCATAGGCCTCTTGCTTCGTGGCTCGGGACGAGCTACACGTGATTGTTGGGGGCTTGTTGGCTCGGGAAAGGGGCATAAGGAAGAGGTTCGCGCGCGCACTCAAGGAAGATGTGCCGCGTGCATGATAGAAACAAAGAAAGATTGTGAAGGAAGCAAAGGACCCGCACAGGAAGAATAGAGAGGTGCGCAGCGAAGGAAAGGTAAGTGCAGAAGCCCGAAAATAATAACGACCAGAAAGTGACAGGTATAGAATCTAGATCATGGTCGTTTATGGCAGCGTAAGCTTGCAGCCATGCATGTTTGAGGGGATATTTGTAAGTCAGGCTGATAATGCCTCATGTCAAGTCATGATCACCATAGCTATAGCCTGAGGGGAAGCTAATGGTGATAATTAACAGACTGTCGGTATGCAGTCTGCCCTATGGAGTCATGTAAAATAATATAAATAGGAGGGATGCAATAGTTAGAGGGTTTCCTTTCATTGGCTTTTAGTGGCTTTTAGTTGGTTATCATTGATTGTGATTATGTTTTAGGTCAGTTCTTCAGTAATAGTTTTCATGTTCAGTGGTAATCCATGGTGAAGGATGCCACTTTTGCTGTAATGTTGTAGAGATTAGAGAAGAGAGGACTCGGGAGGAGTCTATTAACGATAGAGGGGTTGTTGAGCCGTGGATCTGGCTGTTGTGTGCGTGGACCGCCAGGAGTAGATGTAGGGTAGAAGAGCAAACCAAAGAGCATGAGAACCATAAGTCTGAGTCTTAAAGACATATCTTAAGATCAGTCTGCATCCCACAGACTGCAAGGTGATGTATCCTTTCTCATGCCAGATGAAGATGTAGATTTTTATCGTTTAAGAAATATGATCTTAGGATCTTATCTGAGAGAATAACATGCACATCAATAAACGAAAGAGACAAGAGACACAATGAATTTTCCTCGGGGAAACCATAAAGGAGAAAACCCCACAACTTCCTCAGAGATAGAATGAGCACCAATGGCAGTAGTAAAACCTGATAACATAAAGATGATCTCCAACAACTTGTTCTCTCTCTCTCTCACTTGAGAGAGATTCTCCTCTCTCACTCATGCGCCCCAGTGAGTGAGTGTGTGTGTAATAAATAGAGAGGCTCACTCTATATTTATATTCTTTCGTTCACTTAATGTCCACTCCAACAAGTTGGCCCCACTTAAAAATTACTTACCAGGGTCGACATCTTTATGAGAGTCTAATAACCCTAGTGCCCCACAACTATGGGGACTTTTCCCTCCGATCAACAAGGAGGGTTAACCTTAACTCAATTGTGGGGACTATTTCCTTGACTTACAATGGACGATTAACCTCAATGGCTTTACATGACTTGTTTACATTATTGAATATCCTGATCGGAACATCGGGGCATGAGATGACTCAATTACATTATAGATACTCCTCGGAATAAACATCGGGGTACAATACATAAGATATACAAGTGAATACATTCCAAAGTTACAAATACATCAACACTCCCTCTTAACTAGGAAGGTATTCTCTTGACACAATTTATTAGCACAAGTCTTCTTCTATGTATCATCTGGATCATCATCAAGTCATCTTCATTGTTAAGTCATCTTGATCAAGTATAGATCATCACTGGATCATCATCAAGCATGGATCATCACTTGATCTGGAGCATCACTGGATCATCATCATCATCACTGCTTCCACTATCTCAATCAAATGGTGCTATCTCTTCATTCTTCTCATCACGGGAAGTTCTATAGAGCCAGCCCTTTTTCATGTTGGTTGTAGGCCTAGCCTCCATGTAGGTATTCTTCAGTGCTTATATCTAACCCTAAGTCAGAATGGCCCGCCCAACACTTACATCTGACCATGGAAGGAACACATCCAACAGCCATGTCAGAAAGACATGCCCAACACTTACATCTCACCATGAGAGGAACACATCCACCACCATGTCAGAAAGGCCCATCACTTGCATTCACCAGCATGATAAGACACACCTACTATCATATGTGAAAAGGCCCAGCACTTACAACCATCAGCATGATAGGACACACCTACTATCATCCGTGGAAGGGCCCAACACTTACAACTAGTGGCATGGTAGGACACAACTAATACAATCCATGGAAGGGCTCTGCACTTACATCCGACCTCATCATGTCAGAAGGGCTCTCAGCTCTACACTGAGTATTCATGGTAACTGACCAGGTGCCTTCATTCTACCAAAAAATGGCCTCTCAGCACTAAGTTGAGTATTCCTGGTAATTGACTAGGTGCCTCCATTATCCCAGAGAATGGCCTCTCAGCAGTAAGTTGAGTGTTCCTGGTAACTGACCAGGTGCCTCCATTCTCCCAGAGAATGGCCTCTCAGCACTAAGTTGAGTCTTCCTGGTAACTGATCAGGTGCCTCCATTCTCCCACAGAATGGCTTCTCAGCACTAAGCTGAGTGTTTTTGGTAACTGACTAGGTGCCTGCATTCTCCCAGAGAATGGCCTCTCTGAGAACCATAAGTCTGATTCTTAAAGACATATCTTAAGATCAGTCTGCATCCCGCAGAATGCAAGGTGATGTATCCTTTCTCATGCTAGATGAAGATGTAGATTTTTATCGTTTAAGAAATATGATCTTAGGATCTTATCTGAGAGAATAACATGCACATCAATAAACATAAGAGACAAGAGGCACAATGAATTTTCCTCGGGGAAACCATAAAGGAGAAAACCCCACAACTTCCTCAGAGATAGAATGAGCACCAACAACAGTAGTAAAACCTGATAACATAAAGATGATCTCCAACAACTTGTTCTCTCTCTCTCTCTCTCACTTGAGAGAGATTCTCCTCTCTCACTCATGCGCCCCAATGAGTGAGTGTGTGTGTAATAAATAGAGAGGCTCACTCTATATTTATATTCTTTCATTCACTTAATGTACACTCCAACAAGTTGGCCCCACTTAAAAATTACTTACCAGGGCCGACATCTTTATGAGAGTCTAATAAACCTAGTGCCCCACAACTATGGAGACTTTTCCCTCCGATCAACAAGGAGGGTTAACCTTGACTCAATTGTGGGGACTATTTCCTTGACTTACAATGGACGATTAACCTCAATGGCTTTACATGACTTGTTTACATTATTGAATCTCCTGATCGGAACATCGGGGCATGACATGACTCAATTACATTATAGATACTCCCCGGAATAAACATCGGGGCACAATACATAAGATATACAAGTGAATACATTCCGAAGTTACAAATACATCAGCACTCCCTCTTAACTAGGAAGGTATTCTCTTGACACAATTTATCAGCACAAGTCTTCTTCTATGTATCATCTGGATCATCATCAAGTCATCTTCATTGTTAAGTTATCTTGATCAAGTATAGATCATCACTGGATAATCATCAAGCCTGGATCATCACTTGATCTGGAGCATCACTGAATCATCATCATCATCACTGCTTCCACTATCTCAATCATGCTATCTCTTCATTCTTCTCGTCACAGGAAGTTCTACAGAGCCAGCCCTTTTTCATGCTAGTTGTAGGCCTAGCCTCCATGTAGGTATTCTTCAGCGCTTATATCTAACCCTAAGTCAGAATGGCCCGCCCAACACTTACATCTGACCATGGAAGGAACACATCCAACAGCCATGTCAGAAAGACACGCCCAACACTTACATCTCACCATGAGAGGAACACATCCACCACCATGTCAGAAAGGCCCATCACTTGCATTCACCAGCATGATAGGACACACCTGCTATCATATGTGAAAAGGCCCAGCACTTACAACCATCAGCATGATAGGACACACCTACTATCATTTGTGGAAGGGCCCAACACTTACAACTAGTGGCATGGTAGGACACAACTGATACAATCCATGGAAGGGCTCTACACTTACATCCGACCTCATCATGTCAGAAGGGCTCTCAGCTCTGCACTGAGTATTCATGGTAACTGACCAGGTGCCTTCATTCTACCAAAAAATGGCCTCTTAGCACTAAGCTGAGTATTCCTGGTAACTGACCAGGTGCCTCCATTATCCCAAAGAATGGCCTCTCAACAGTAAGTTGAGTGTTCCTGGTAACTAACCAGGTGCCTCCATTCTCCCAAAGAATGGCCTCTCAGCACTAAGCTGAGTCTTCTTGGTAACTGATCAGGTGTCTCCGTTCTCCCACAGAATGGCTTCTCAGCACTAAGCTGAGTGTTTCTGGTAACTAACTAGGTGCCTCCATTCTCCTAGAGAATGGCCTTCAACACTTATATCTGATCATTTGGGAATACATCCCTCAATCACATCATAATGGATCTACACTAATCATGTGGGAACACATCCCACAATCACATCAGAATATCTCTGCACTGATCATGTGGTAACACAACCCACAATCACATTAGAAAATATATGCACTTACATTTGACCATGTGAAGCTCAGCCTTCCACCATGTCAGAAAGGCCAACAAACTTATATCTGACCATGGAAGGAACCAATCCTCTCACCATTTCAGAAGGGCTCACGGACTCATCAGTTCCCCTTGGAAGGAACCTCGATCTGGAGAACACCAAGCTTCTCCCTGAAGTACTCAAAATTCACTTTGGCCATTTCTAGCATAGAATCACATCAGGGCTAATTATGTCCAAGGATAACCTGCGAGCTTCGCTAGGACCTACTACATCCGAGGACAACCTACAGGACCGATTACATCTTGAGCAACCTACAAGCTTCGCCAGGATTTATGCTCAGACAACCTGTCTCACTGGCTATGCTAGAACTCCCTCTTTCAAGAGATCTTGATCTGGATCACTGCTCCTCTCTGCATCATACAAAAAATGCAAGTCAGATCAACCAAATCAAATAGTAGTTTTCAAAAGAAACACACTACCTCCCAAATAGCAAGTGGCAACATCTTTTTCCCTAGCTGTACTCACTTCCACGCAGGACTGCTTCCTGCTACACCAAGAAGTGCTCTTTCTATCAATGGAACTGCCTGCCCAATCCAAATCCACATAACTCTCTAGGTTAATCTTCATATTCGTATCATACTTGAGCCCATACTTAACTATATCCTTCAGGTACCTCACTGCATGCTTTGCAACCATCAGGTGAACATGTCTCAATGTGTTCACAGAAAAGCAAATATCTGGTCTTGTATTCGTCAGGTACATCATCTGACGATACATCGTGGCATCAACCGACTTTGATGAAGCATCACTCAATAGCTTCATGTTCGATTCCATAGGTGTGGCGATGGCCTTGCAGTCCATGATCTCTTGTCCCAGGGAGATTCCATCCGCATTCTGCCACACCTCCATGCCTAGAAAGTAGTGCATCATATCCAAGTCCTTCATCTCGAACTCAGCAGCAAGTCTCCTTCTTGCAACTTTAATGAGTTCCTTTTTTTTGTCAGGAACAATTCATCGACATATAACAGGAGCATCACTGGTCTTTCACCTTCAACCTTGAAGCAAAGGTTAAGATCTTCATCACTCTATGTGATCTTCAAGCTCCTCATGTACGTGTTATACCATGGGTGTATCCTTAGCTTGTACAAGTCCTTTAATTTTCACACATGAGTCTGCCTGTCATGTGTCTTAACTTCTAGTGGCTGCGAATGTCTCTTCATAGTCTATGCCTTCTTTCCGTGAGAAGCCTCGTGCTACGAATCCTGCCTTGTATCCCATGATGTTTCCATCTACTGCATGATGGAACTACGAACTTTCCTTCAAGTCTCGATACTGCATCCTAGACATCATTCTTCATTTTGGATTATTAGAGTGAATATTGAACTGTTGTCACTTACTCTTCGGAACAAGTCTCATCCTTCTTTTCTTGTAGGCGATTATACGTGATCTTTCCTACAAGTCAAATGCACCAGTTGTATGATTAGAAACATTTCATAATGCATATTCATAATGGTAAATTCTTATGCATAAAGATATAATCATGCAACTATTTTAGCCAATACAACATTTATCCATATATCATGGAAACTTTCTAGATGCCTTCCATCTCTACTAGGACAACATTGATATTGTGCACTAATCCAATATGTCAGCAAAGAGGTTTCATTTTAGATAAGTACCAATGGAGAGTTATATAGCACCATGAGCTAGTTACCCATCACATGCATATTAGTAGTATATTTTCATTAATGCAAACATTATATCATGCATAACACATCAACTGAATATAAACAAATGCATAACAAAAAAAATTGAAATGACAATTGAATACTTATCTTTATTTGTTTTGTGGGTAGACTCCTTCTTGAGCCTTCAACTTCATCATCTTCTTCATTCATAATAGCATAGTTTCTTATCCAAATGCTAAGATGGATAAGAGGTTCTTCAAGATTTGAGTTCTTCATATTCCTCATCGCTCGAGGGATCTTCTTTGGATGGTGAGAGCTTGATCTTCTTCGCCTTGACCAAGTTCTTCTTGTGTAAGGCTTTTAGCCTCATCTCGCTCTGGAACTGGAACCTCTCTACTTATATAGGTGTCCAAATCATTTCCTTCAAGAACTAGTGAGATCCTATACTTCCATGCTTGGAATTTGTCAGCCTCACCAAGCTTGTCATCAAGCTGGTGTGATTATTCATATTTAAATGAGAACCTCAACTGTAAATAGCATAAGATTAGATCTTAGTGATTTGAGGTGTCCATCTTGGTTTCGGAGCTGCCTAATATAGGGTTTGTTAGAGAAACCGTAATTTTAAAAACTCAAAATATTTCAGATCTGATTGGATAGAAATATAGATCTCTTCAAGGTGATCTGTCCAATGTACTTCTTTTCTGAAAACAGTGGAGGGAAGCTCCCGGAACAGGAAGCCCTAGTTTACCAATTTCTTATGCAGAAATCCCTGATATTGTTTCTAATGTATCTCCAAAATTATTGCTCCTCTATGTCTGACATTTCGCATTGTGGTAGCCTCATCTGTCCTTGTTCCAACACCATAGGCTTCATCAGAATTGGTTTCACCAATTGGGACTTATGAGCGTTTTCCCGAGGTGACTGGTTTCATGACTCTTCAACATAGCGAAGTTGAACAAACTTCCACGTGTCACTGTTTCATCTTCAGAGTCTAAAATTTTTACCATAGAAGGTACATTCTGTTCCCTTTCTGGAACGTCTTAAGAAATTTCATTTGGACCTTTGTAGCCTGAGATATAGCAATTCTCCCCAGGTGTCCTGTTTGGGGAGGAATCTTGGGAGAGGCTGGAACCCTAACTTGGAGGAATCATATCTCTTAGAATATAGCAAATATGAGGATGAAACTTGGACATAGTGTACATCAGGAATTTATCTTCGACCTGTGAAAGTTTTAGCACCTTATCCTTCTCTAATCTCGAGATATAGTGAATCTACCAAAACTATCAGTTTCAGTGTTTTAGGGTTTTTCAGGCCCGGGGTCAAACTAGGTTTTGACTTTCCTAGAGTTTCACCCAACCAAAAATCTCAACCTAGGTCTCTAAACTTCGATTTTGATGAGGAGAGAAATCCTATGCTACGCTTGCTCAAAAATTCCTCTTATGTAAAAAGCCCTAATTTCTCGCACCAAAAACTAAAAATGCCCGTAATCAAATTCTGCTTCGACAGAAAGATGTGTCCTTCAATGGAGAGTTAGCCTAGCCTTCTTTTGCTGATGGAGTGTGGAGAGAGACCCAAAAATTAAGAAGCCCTAGCTTCTACAGCTGTACAATGTCTTCTTCTCAGATTAGCTTTGATACCATGTTAGATTTTTATCGTTTAAGCTATATGATCTTAGGATCTTATCTAAGAGATTAACATGCACAACAATAAACACAAGAGACAAGAGACACAAAGAATTTTCCTTGGGGAAACCATAAAGGAGAAAACACTGCAACTTCCTCAAATATAGAATGAGCACCAATGGCAGTGGTAAAAGCCGAAAACATAAATATGATCTCCAACAGCTTGTTCTCTCTCTCTCACTTAAGAGAGCTTCTCCTCTCTCACTCATGCACCCCAGTGATTGAGTGTGTGTGTAATAAATAGAGAGGCTCACTCTCTATTTATATTCTTTCATTCACTTAAATGTCCACTCCAACAAGTTGGACCCACTTAAAAATTACTTAACAGGGCCAGCATCTCTATGAGAGTCTAATAACCCTAGTGCCCCACAACTGTGGGGATTTTGCCTTCCGATCACTAAGGAGGGTTAACATTGACTCAATTCTGGGGACTATTGCCTCGAATTACAACGGAGGGTTAAACTCAATGAATTTACATGACTTGTTTATATTATTGAATCTCCTGATTGGAACTTTGGGGCATGACATGACTCAATTACATTACATATACTTCCCGGAATAAACATCGGGATACAATACATAAGATATACAAGTGAATACATTCCAAATTTACAAATACATCAACAGAAGAGCACCTTGGTGGTTTTTCCCAGATGGGTTTCCACGTTATCTCTTACGTCTGAATGAATGATTGATGTGGTGAATGTCTATGTGAATGGTTGTTATTTGCTTTATGTATAATGTTAAACGCTACTTAAATCTATGATGTTATTCTGTAATCAGTAGATGAATGATTGAAAGCCATCACTGAAATGAACATGTATATGCTAGCCGGTATGTTTCTATCTTTAGTCATGACTTGAGTCACAGGTTTGATTGGTATGAATCAGCTGTGCCGCACAAGTTGCACCAGTTGCAAGGTGGAAAGGAAGGTCAAGTTGCACGTGATGACATTTATTTGTGCTCGGTTGTGCAAGATTAACTCCTCTGTCCATCCATCCTGTTGCCTTCATTGAGTTCCTTGGTTGTGAGCCAAGGGACTATAATCCCTCGAAAATCGCGGAACCATGGTTATAGCAGTTACCCATTGAAGAGATATTTCGGGTGAGACTGCACTTGCTTCGCAGGTGTTATCGACGAGGCTTGCTCTGTCGGGTCGGTATCTCGGGTATTTGTTGGGTTAATGGGATGCACAGAACCTGGGTCACACGAGTTAGGAAAAGTGGCCAACATCTCTTGAAAGATGGATTTCTAGCATAGCCGGTGAGACAAGTTGTTTGAGTAGAAAATCCTGGCGAAGCTCATAGGTGGCTCAGACGCAAACAATCATGTAGGTTGTCCTCGGATGTAATCGGTCTTAGTAAAGCTCGCAGTTTATCCTTGGATGTAATTAACCCTGATATGATTCTATGCTAGAAATGGACAGAGTTAAGTTTGAGTACTTCAGGGAGAAGCTTGGTGTTCTATAGATCGAGGTTCCTTCCAAGGGGAAGTGTCTATGTGCCATTCTGACATGGTGGTAGGCTGGGCCTCCCATGGTCAGATGTAAGTGCAGATACATTCTAACATGGTGGTAGGCTGGGCCTCCCATGGTCAGATGTAAGTGCAGAGCCATTCTGACATGGTGGTAGGCTGGGCCTCCCATGGTCAGATGTAAGTGCAGAGCCTTTATGACTGGGTTAGATGTAAGTGCAGAGCCTTTCTGACTGGGTCATATGTGAGTGCTGAGCCTTTCTGACATGATGAGGTCAGATGTGAGTCCTGGACGAGCCTTTCTAACATAATGAGGTCAAATGTGAGTGCTGAGCCTTTCTGACATGATGAGGTCAGATGTGAGTGCTAGACGAGCCTTTCTGACATGATGAGGTCGGATGTGAGTGCTGGGCCTTTCTGACATGATGAGGTCAAATGTGAGTGTTGGGTGTGCCTTTCTGACATGGTGGTGGATGTGTTCCTCCAATGGTCAGATGTAAGTGTTGGGCAGGCCTTTCTGACTAGGTCAAATATAAGTGCTGAAGAAGATGAAGACCTACTTGAAGGATATGCCTACAACCAGCATGAAAAAGGGTTGGCTCTATAGAACTTCCTGTGACAAGTAGAATTGAGAGATAGCACCATTTGATCGAGATACCAGAAGTAGTGTTGATGATGATCTAGTGATGATTCAGAGAAGAAGACTTGTGTTAATGAATTGTGTCAAGAGAATACCTTCCTAGTTAAGAGGGAGTGTTGATGTATTTGTAACTTCAGAATATATTCACTTGTATATATTGTATTTCATTGGTCCCTGATGCTCCTATCGAGAGAATCACTTGTATTTCTTTGTAGCCCGATTTCCTATTGGGAGAATTACTAAAAGTCATGAGAAATTCCCCTCCATTGTAAGTCGGGTCATTAGTACCCTAGTTGTGGTTACTCAAGCCTACATAACTGAGTTAGGATTACTCTAACCTACTTAACATAGTCAAATATTAAGTGAACAAAAGAATATAAATAGAGAGTGAGCCTCTCTATTTATCATAGTCACACACACTCAGTTGTAGAGGATAACTGAGAGAGAGAGAAGAAGTTGGGACAAGAGAGAGAGAGATAACTGCTGTTGAGAGATCATCTTTGTATCTTTGGGTTTTACTTTTGGTGCTCATTCTATCTCTGAAGAAGTTGTGGAGTTTTGTCTTTTATGGTTTCCCCGAGGAAAATCTTTATGTTCATTGTCTATTGTGATTGATTGCCATGCTTGTTATTCTCTCAGATAAGATCCTAAGATCATATAGTTTAAATGATAAAAATCTAACAAGTTGTGATTAAATCTACATCATTCCTGCATTGGTTTCTCCAATCGATGAGGATTTTGGCTTCATGGCTATTTCTAGAGCTTCTACCCGTGACATAATCTTTTGTTGCATTAATGGAATTCAGATGTGCGGTACTAGCACATCAATGAACCATTCCTTTTGATGTAAATATGACATCTTAAAGCTTACTTTGGTCATTAATTTCTTGAATTTTTGGTCAAAGTCCCAGATAGACTTTGTAGGTAACTGCTTGATTTCTTTAATTTCTGTAATGCACTGTGACTCAGACTTCAGTTTTATGAACTCATTTATCATTCCAATTTGAATCTAGTCGGGCGTTTTCTGTGCAACTCCTACTAGCACTATAGAAAACTTCATGTACCAGTCTAGCGCACGACCTTGCAGAGGTGTGACCATCTATGCTTTCTTTATGTCCTCATTTTGGACTTGTCGTACAATCCATACGACTTCATAGAGAAACCAATGTTGCTCCGGATCTTCCAACCCATTCCCATTAAATATTGGTAACTTAATGTCTATTCTAGCCATTATGTTGGCTCCTGATACACTTGGGAAATTTTTTGTAGTAGTTAGACTCCCTTGTCCACTATTCACATCGTTAGTGCTATTTATCTTTACAAGTCTACTTGCAGACGAGTTTCTAGATCTTACCTCTGGCGATGTATGGGGAGTTGTAGGTGTACCATACTCATGCTCTGGTCTTGTATTTTTTGTTGATTCTTATGATTCCTGTTCTTCTTCAGATATCGGCTGATATTCTTCTTCGTCATCTCAATAACCTTTGTCAATGTGTGATGCAAGCTCGTAGTCTTCTCCTCTAGTCGTACTACAACTCCCTCTTCCTAGCAAAGTCCCTCTTCCCTTTCCTGACCTAAATATTCTTCCACTTCTTAAACCAGCATAGATCCAAATCTTAGGCTCTATCAAGCATCGAGAGGGATCAAATATTTGGAGGTGCAAGCCTCTTCTTAAGTATTGCACTCAACTATCAGCTTTGGTGTGACTCAGACCAAAAGACACATCTTTTTAT
Source organism: Pseudotsuga menziesii (assembly GCA_001517045.1). Classification (NCBI taxonomy): domain Eukaryota; kingdom Viridiplantae; phylum Streptophyta; class Pinopsida; order Pinales; family Pinaceae; genus Pseudotsuga; species Pseudotsuga menziesii. The sequence goes on along the minus strand of LPNX011160791.1, from coordinate 17,219 downwards.
TTAAGGTTGACATATAATAATTTTATTATTAATATTTAATACTATTTATGGCCGACATATAATATTTTTTATTTGTTTAGGAAAGAACATTACAACATCTCCCCCATACATTGGTTTAAAACCATGTGCAAGGCCCTCCTAAAACCATGGGTTGTTTAAGAGGCCTTGCACATGGTCTTAAAATCATTTGCAATGACCTCTTAAACCATGTACAATAAAACCATGGGTTGTTTAGGATACCTTGCACATGGTTTTAAAACCATTTGCAAAGCCCTCCTAAACCATGTACAATAAAACCATGGGTTATTTAGGATGCCTTGCACATGGTTTTAAAGCCATGTGCATGACCAATCTTACAACATCTCCCCCATATTGTGTTGTTTTTCTAATGTACATTTTTTTGGGTTGGTAATTAATTTTTTTATTTTTTATTGTTTTGTTAGGTAGGAACATTACAACATCTCCCCCATATTAGGTTGTTTTTGTGGTCGACATTTATTTTGGAGGATAATTAAAATTTTTATTTTTTGTGGCTAACATTTACAAGAGGAACGTTAGAATATCTCCCCCATACTAGGTCGTAGAGCGCCTCTCGACACAATAACCAACCTCTAGTTCAGTTCCCTATCTCCAGGGAATATCTCAACTTAGTTTGATCCATTTTTCACATAGTTCTATTTCATCATATCCAAACTTCTGCGCATATTTCTCAACTGTCACATTCACAGTATTCCTTTTTCACATACGAGCATCTTTATCCAAGTTTTCAAGGACGACAAATATCTTCCGTGAGGTCCTTCGAAAAAATTTCGCTTCGCCTCACTATATGAGGTCATTGTATTGACAACAAACTCAGTAATGTATCCTTTCAAAATGTTGTCTACCCAAAAATCAACAGCCCTCAACATAGGTTGCTTACACTTTTCAATCACTGAATCAACTAAGGATTCCACTTCGTCGGTTCTACTCCTTGAAAGCTTCTTTACTGGTTTTCCAACTTCAACAACCACTCATGTAACACAATAATAAATTCGTAAAAGAAAATGTCATGGATATCCGTATAGAGGTATCAACCCAACCACTCTATTAGGTTCCACCGAGATCCTTTACTCTCTTCCCATGCAAAATCTAAAGCTTTAAAATCCACCCGGTCTTGCATTGCCCCCTTCTCTGGATGCCACCACATATCCCTCACCAAAATGATTCAAGGTACCGAAAACATAAACATTTATTGGTGTTTTTCCTACCTTTGACCTAGGTTCAGTCCCTTCCATTACGCGCAACAAAGGCTAACATATCATCCGGATAAAGAAAGGCTCAATCGATAGCACCTGTGATGCATATGTCGTCTCATCCAATATATCTTTCTATGGGTAACTTCCAAAACTAGGTTTCCACAGTTGGGTGGGTAATTTAAGGTCCCTTGGTTTTCTTCCAAGGCGCTTGACATAAGCTAATGGGTGGGGTGTTTATATTTATTACACACAGTTAAGTTTTGCTACAACTCACCCCTTGACATATATTATAACAACAACCCAATGCAACATAGGCACATTCAACAACAACAGTGTGGAAAATACATATAAACTTGTTCATACAAAAATGCATAAACACATATTCATAGTAACATATATATGCAATTCAATCACAATTATCATTCACACATTTGACAAGGTATCTAATGTGGAAATCCATCCTGGAAAAACCACAAAGGCGCTCTTCATCTGGCATGAGAAATATATGGCACATTTGGTTTGCACACTAAGTTGTAGACTTTGTTCTCGATCTCCTCTTCCTATCTATACAGACTTCCTCCTCCTCTCATGCTCTTTAGTCTTTCATCGCTATTATTTCTTTACTTGACTCTACTACTGATCCACACACATCCTGGATCAACTCAATCTCTACTATGAATTCTACTAATGATTTACACACAACCTATATCGACTCAATCTCTAATATACCCCTGCGTACTCAGCTACAGGGTCTTCAACTCTTCTCTACGGCTCAACAACTCAACAGAATAACAACAATACAAATCAAACTGTCACTAAATGACCATACTCTACTGAGACTAACATCAACAGACCATCTAGAGGATAACCAACAAACAGCTTGGGTTCCTGCTTTTATAGGTTCCTACATGTTGCTTTCATCTGACTTCACATTGTTAGCCAACATGTTGTATTTCCTATTCCATCAACGCATGAAAGTAGGCACTAATGACCTGACATACAAATATGCTTTCATATGTGCAGCTCCTGCCAAATCTATCCAATTTTGTACCCACAATCTTTCTGAGATGACACTTTCTAGCCATTGTGCCACTACACATCTTCTGACATGGTTAAAATTGTCTTTTCCTTCCTTGCCACTTTCTTTTCTTCTTTCGATGTTCCTCTTCTGTCGTGGTCTCTCTTCTATCATGGATTCTCTTCTATCGCAAATTCACTTTTATCGCGGATTCTCTTCTATCGCAAATTCACTTTTATCGTGGATTCTCTTCTTCAATTGCATCTTTATTTAGCTCTTTCTTCTTTATCTGCTTCCATCCTTCTTCTGTCGCATCTTCCTTTCTTGCTACTTCTTCTACCTTGTATTCCTTCCTTCCGTAGTTGCTTTTGTCGCAACTCCTTTTCCTTCTTTCCTTCTTTCTCTTCTTCCATCGCAGGTCCTTTTACTTCTTGAGACCTGGCTCTTTTCATACTTAGGAAAAATTCTAACTGAATTCTACCTATCTTTCCCCATGCCCAACACCTGGGATGAAATGATGTTCTTTTTGGTGTTTTCCATTTGAATCAATGTTTTTGTTGATTATGATCTCCTCTTTTGTTGCTTCTTTCACCATGATTGGTGCTTCTCGAGATATTTGTATAGCTTCTAGGCTTCTCTTCAACCTTCTTCTCTAAATGCTTGGAATTTTCACCTTCACCTTATTGATTGATGTATTAACCAATACCAGTCTTTTCAAGTGGATACCTTTTATGGTTGACGATTTTGTCTAAAACTATTGAGCTCCTTTTAAATTCCAAACAATCATTTAGTTGAGTTGTGAGCTTGTCAATTTCCCTTTTTAAAGCATTTTCTTCTTCAATTTTCCCATGTTCTTCTAATTGATATTTTATATGAGTGCCTTATAAAAATTGTTCTTCCCAAAATATGTTCTTTTCCAGCTCCCTTTTTTATGAGACAATCTCAAGCTCTTTTTCTAGACAAAACTCTTTCTTCTCTTGAAGTCGGCCAATTAGGTCTCCTCCATTGTACTTGGATTCCACCATTTGACATTTTATACCAACAATGGTCTTCTCAAATTCTTCATGGTTCTTATGAAATTATTCTAGTTTCCTTGTCAACCTTTCCTTAGATTTCCTTGTCTCTTCCTTTTGAATCATAACACTTTGCAAGTTTGTGCTTAGTTGGACATTCTTTTCTTCTAGATCCCTTCTTACATATATAATTTCATCTTCTTTCTTCTTGCATATATGATCCTTCTCTTCTATTGAACTAGTATGGGAATCTCTTTAGAGTACCAGTAGGAGGGTCAACTGGAAAAGGAGAGGGAACACACTTTAAGAGGGAGCATTTGTGCCTAGAAGGAGGAGAAAGGGGCAACAATAGTAGAGTTTCAAATCCCATGGTTGGAAGAAAAAATCCTAAGAAGTAGGCTTGAGTTGCAAGGAGGGAGGCTCAAATCTCAAGGGCGGGTGCATTTTCCAAGGTGGGCATGATTCTAGAGGAAAAATTCAGTCATTAAAGGAGGGGTTGTACATCGTTGTTGGATGGTTGTACTATAATGTGTAATTGCACTAAAGGACGGGAACACGTGGCTCTATTTCCAAGGAAACATGAAGATGGCAGAGTGAATACCATATTGTAAAAGACAATGGGAAAAACTTTCTAGGGAAGACTATTGTAGCAATATTTTTGTTGTTTAAGGGCATGTATTCTAAGGTTACTAGCTCTCAGTTTTCAAGGTGAAATTTTGGCTTTGATTTTTAGTACATTTTGTGTATAGTACTGTGTATTAATGATTGTACTCGAGTGATGTTGTAAATTTTTTAGTTTACTTCTTTATAATGAGAAATTCCTCTTGATCGGGTCTTTGGACCAAAATTGTTTGTGTCTGATATAAAAGTATAGTAAGTTGTTATGTGATTATTTCACTGCTAAAATTTGATTCATGAACAATATATTAACTTGCATACACACATAAATTGATACCAATGAAATGTGGTTATTTATACGTCTATAGAAGGTGAATGTCAATGGTTTGTAAAGTGCTTGACATTATCTTTAGTGATTGTATGTGAATAATGGGAATATTTTGTCATTTATGCAAAAATACTAGAAATCATGAAAGAAATTTTGATACCTGGGATCAAATGATATTCTTTTTGGTGTTTTCCATCTGAATCCATGCTTTTGCTAATTATGATCTCCTCTTTTGTTGCTTATTTCATTATTATTGGGGCTTCTCGAGACATTTGCATAGCATCTAGGCTTATCTTCAACATTCTTCTCTAAACGCTTGGAATTTTCACCTTCACCTTATTGATTGATGTCATAACTAATACCAGTGTTTTCAAACAGATACCTTTGATGGTTGAGGATTTTGTCTAAAAATGCTAAGCTTCTTTTAAATTTAAGATAATCATTTACTTGAGTTATGATCTTGTCAATTTCCCTTTTTAGAGCATTTTCTTCTTCAATTTTCCCATGTTCCTCTAACTGATATTTTAGATGAGAGCCTTATAAGAATTGTTCTTCCAAAACCTTGTTCTTTTCCAACTCCCTTTTTTATGAGACAATCTCAAGCTCTTTTTCTTGACAAAACTCTTTCTTCTCTTGAAGCTGACTGGTTAGGTCTTCTTTAATGTACTTGGGTTCTACCATTTGACATTTTATACCAACAATGGTATTCTCAACTTCTTCATGGTTCTTATGAACTTATTCTAGTTTCCTTGTCAACCTTTCTTTAGATTTCCTTGCCTCTTTCTTTTGAATCATAGCACTTTGCAAGTTTGTGCTTAGTTGGGCATTCTTTTATTATAGATCCCCTCTTACATATATAATTTCATATTTTTGCTTCTTGTAGATTTGATCCCTTCTTACAATTTGTTCTTTCAAACCAATAATAGTATTTTCAGTTCCTTCTTTTGAAATCTAATCTTCCTCTTTATTCTTTTGCAATTGTTCCCTTAATGACTAGTTTTATTTTTCTTCTTTCTTAGTTCACTTAGAACACTAATGAGTTATGATTCAAGATCCACTTCTCCAATTTTAGATTCTTCTTTATCTTCTGAATAACTTCTTTTGCTTTCAATGATTTCATCATCTATTTTAGGATGTCCTTCATGTTTAGATGATTCCTCCTTGGCCATGAGTAGGACATCTTCTATGTTGTTGTCATTTTAAATAAATGAGATACTTTCACTTTTTATATTTGGTTCTTTAATGACCTTCTCAAATGTGTAGAGACTTTGTAACTTGTCCCACAACTCTTTAGCTGATGCACATTTTCCTATGTTGTCTTTCACAGAAATAGATAATGCACATCCTAGCATGGAATCCATTGCCATTGTGTCGTCCTTTATTATCTTCCTTTTGGATGTAGAATGTAGTGGTCTCTTGGAGTGATGTAACCTTTATCAATTGAGTTCCAAATTTTCAAATCCCATTGCCATCAAGAATACTCCCATTCTCATTCTCCAAACGACATAGTTTGTCCCATCAAAGATCGGTGCTCCATTCTTAGCTAACTTTACTTGCTTGTCCATGTGTGTTCTCAAGGATATTTCTTCCTGTGGTCAAAGTTATCAAAAAGAACTTCTCTCTGATACCAATTGTTGGAACATACAGTGATATTGAGGGGGGGTGAATTAGTATTACAACTTTTGATCAATTTTCAATTCATTAATTATGCACCATTATCAATCATAAATATTCATCATCATAAAAATAGAGTACACATAATATTTAAATGGAAACCTAATTTATTGAATTTATAAAACCATATATTACAAAGAATGACAGGAGACATCAATATCCAATGATGGTGTGAGCACTGTCATGTCCCCAATTTTGGCCTAAGGAAAATTGGCCAAGGTCACCTAGGAAAAATTAAAAAAAATTAAAATGGTGGCTAAATTAATCAAATTGCCTAGGTAAAATCATCCAAAGGTTATAAAAGTAATTATTATGGGATGATTTGGCCACTTGAAACCCCTAAATTGAAAGGGGGATAAATTGAAGGATGTTTGGACACTTAATTTAGTCAAAGAGGCAATTATGAAAGTAGTTGGGCATTTAATGAGTAATATGGGTCAAAACAATGCATTTATGAAGATAGTGGAACAATCATTACTCAGTGCATGGTTTTGGAATGTTCCATGGTATTTTTCTATGTTATTGGATAAAGGTGATTTCGTAACATGGTTTTCATTTTCCCATGGTATTGGACACATCTAAAGTTATAAAGGAGACAAAGGTAATTGAAAAAGGAATGCCTATGATTATGCTTATGTATTTGGATATTGTATGTGAGGAATGCTTTGAGCTTCCTAGTATTGGGTGATGCTCCCCTTAACAAAATTTGGGTGATGGCCTCCTTCTGCATCTAAGTAACCAATGAATTAGTGAAGTGGAGGAAGATACTTTCAATCCTTTTCTCACTTAATTAAGTCAAAGAGGTAATTATGAAAGTAGTTGGGCATTTAATGAGTAATATGGGTCAAAATGGTGCATTTATGAAGATAGTGGAAAAATAATTACTCAGTGCATGGTTTTGGAGTGTTCCATGATATTTTTCTATGGTATTGGATAAAGTGATTTTGGAACATGGTTTTCATTGTCCCATGGTATTTTTCCATGGTATTGGAGACATATCAAGCTATAAAAGAGGAAAAGGAAAATGGAAAAAGCATTCTTATAATTATGGATTTGTTTGTTATGTGAGGAAAGCATTAGCTTCCTAAGTCTTGGGTGATGCTCCCCTTGACAATAGTTGGTGATGGCCCCCTTATGCATCTAAGTAACCAAGGAATTGGTGAAGTGGAGTTGAGAATCCTACTCTTCTCATTGAGCTATATTGATCCAGTACCAATGTTGGTTTTGTTCGGGTACACATTATACTTCCAAAAGGCTGAACACCTAGAGAATCCACTCACACAAACATATCATAGATCCACACAATGATGTTTTCATGTAGTTTAAACCCTCGAAAGGGAAACACTCCATGACCCCATACAAATAGCTACATGAGGTAGTTTATTATGCAAAAGAAAGAAATTTACAAATGAGCTTCTCATAATCGATCAACTAGTTAATGACCCTCCATGCTCTTTAAATAGATATCATGTACCAATTGGGTGTTAAGCCACATATCAGAGGTATTTATGATCTAAGAGAAGATGAACCGTCTGATCACTCTATGTCTAGAACGTATCGTGACCATCAAATTAGATATTTACAAATGCATATTAATGCATACTAAAGAAACACACTTTTCCTAACGGATACATTATAACAAGTTGATCTTAACTAACTCCTAAGTGTCTAAATATCCTAATACCCCCCCTTAAGAACAACTTGGGATAGGATTGAAGGATTTACAAAACTGACACTATTAGGACAAGGAATGAGGAATTAGATCCTACCCCCCCTTAATGACAAATTCCTGAACTCCTAACATAGAATGAATTTTGGAAAACTTTGCTTGTGTAAGAGACTTGGTGAAGATGTCTGCAACTTGATTATCTGTAGGGAAAATGAGCACTTCAAGAATGCGATCATGAAAAATATTTTCGATGAAGTGCATATGTATCTCAATGTGTTTGTTGCGTTGATGTTGAAATGGATCTTTGGCGAGCTTGATGGCACTTTGATTGTCACACCAAAGTGGAGTAGGTTGTTGCTGCTCAAATCCAAAATTTGAAAGGATCAGTAGAATCCATAAAGATTCCTAACTAGCATTAACTATGGCTCGATATTTTGCTTCTACTAAAGAAAGATCAAGAGCTTGTTCTTTCTTACAACCACAAATTACAGGTCTAGAGCCCATATTGAAAAGATAACCTGTAGTAGACATTCGATAATCAGGATCGCCGACCCAATTTGAATCAATGAAAAACACAAACAAAGGAGTCCCCCTTGTACTATAATGAATACCAAAATGAATTGTACCTTGAACATATCGAAGTATTCTTTTTGTTTCTTTCTAGTGACTTTCATGGGGTGTTTTCATATAGCGGGCAACATGAGCAACGAAAAAACAAATCTCAGGACGAGAATGGGTCAAGTATAAGAGACTACCAACAAGTTGATGATACAAGGTGGAATCTACTTCAAGTGAAATGCAAGTGGCAAAAAGTTTGACTCCAGACTGGAAAGGAGAAGGCGCCGGTTTACAATATTCCATGTGAAAGTGACAAAGAAGGTCATAAGCATACTTAGACTGAGAAAGAAAGATTCCTTATTTGGTTTGTAGGACTTAGAGACCAAGAAAATAATGCAAATGTTCAAAGTCTTCCATTTCAAAATTTTGCGTAAGACTGGATTTCACATGGGTTAAAAGCTTAGGTTCACTACTAGTAAGAATACGATCATCAACATATAGAACAAGGATGATGAGATGGTTTCCTACTTTCTTGGTATAGAACTTAGGGTCAAAATGACATCTAGAAAAACCAGTGTTAAGGAGAAATATATCCATTTTGGCATACCAATCTTGAGGAGCTTGCTTAAGGCCATACAAGGATTTCTTAAGACAATAGACAAGGCTAGAGTCATTCTGAACATATCCAGGAGGTTGTTCCATGTAAATTTTCTCCTGCAAATCACCATGTAAGAATGCATACTTGACATCTATTTGATGGACCTCCCATTTATGTAAGGTTGTAAGGAAAAGAAAAAGTTGGATGGAGTTCATTTTTGTGATAGGAGAAAATGTTTCATTGTAGTCAATCCCTTCAACTTGGGAAAAAACTTTGGAAACTAACATTTCCTTAAGTCTTTCTACACTTCCATTTGATGCATATGTAGTTCTATAGACCCATTTACATCTTACAAGTTTTATTCCTTTTGGAAGAGGTATAAGATCCCAAGTATCGTTCTCCATTAAAGAACGATATTCTTCATCCGTAGGTGCATTCCAATATGGATTCCCTGAAGATTCTGTAAAAGTCTATGGATCACGAATCTTTGAAACTTGAGACAAAAGAGAAGAGGCTCACTGGAATTGAGAACGTGTTTGATGTTGATATCTAGGATCACCGACAAGATCAACATTTGCTTCAAATGTTGAACAAACTCATCGAGGAAGCAATTGTGCTGGTGCAACTAGAGGAAAATGAGAAAGAGGAGGTGGATTGTCATCCTCACTGTCATCATAAAAAATTGGAGTTGGAAAGATATCAAGGAAGTTGGAAGTAGAAGAAGGCACTAGCGTTGAATCAAAATTGTAAGCCAAACATTGCAAAAAAGTCGAGTTAGGATCGCAGACCAAGAGCTTTTCATTAAATTTTACATCTCTTATAATAATTATATCATGAGAATGTGGATGAATAACTCTATAACCTTTTACATCTTCAGAATATCCAACAAATATGCGATTTTCACTTTTAGGTTGCAATACTTTTAGTTTTTCATCCGAAATGTGAGCCCATGCTTCACTACAAAACAAATGGAAGTGACTTACATCTAGTTTAATTTTATTCCATGCTTTTTTTGGTGTGATACTGTTGGGCATAGGGAAAGGAAGGCATAATTCACTTAGAATTCTACCTAAGTATGGAGAAGACCTAAAGAACAAGAGAAAAGACCTGTGAAAGAAGTAGTGAAAGAAAGGAAGAAGAAGGAAGAGGCACAACAGAAGAGGAAGTTGCATCATAAGAGGAAGCCACAATAGAAGGAAGGAGTGGGACAAGGGAAGCTATGACATAATAACAGTATTAGAAGGCATACAAGTAGCATAGCAATTGGAAAATGATAGTAAGGTGTAACGGTTAGAAAGTGTCAGGCCTTAAAAATCTTGGGTACGAGTTCGGCTAGACTCGGTGGAAACCACACATATGAAGGTATCTTTGTAAGTTAGGCCGTTAGTGCCTCTCGTTAGGTGTTACTAAGATAGGAAAGACAACCTGTTGGTTAAGTATAGGAAGTCAGGTGAGAAAGTGACAGTAAACGAGTTTGTAATGAGTTTGTAAAAGAGTCTATAAAAGAAGGAACCCAAGATTTATGTGGGTTATCTTCTCTGTTGTTGGATCTGTATTGTTAGACTGTTATTTGCCCTGTATTTTGTTGTCTGTTAGTATTGTTGAGTGCATATGAGTTGAAGAATCTGTAGCTGAGTATGCAGAAGTATAGGGAAGGTTGATTTGATCTAGACTATGTGCATATCGTTAGTAAAGCTGAGTAGGAAGAGAGCAGAGAGAATATCAAAGAGAATGAGAGGAAGAAAGAGTCTGTAAAGATAGAGAAGAAGATCTAGAATGGAGTTTGCAGCTTAGTGCATAGACGAAAGGTGTATATATTTCTCATGCCAGATGAAGAGCACCTTTGTGGGTTTTTCCTGGATGGGTTTCCACGTTATATGTGTGAATGTTGAATGTGTTTGAGTTATGTGTGTAAATGTTGCATTGAATGGAATATTATAGGTTTGCTTATGAATGAATAGATGTATATCAGTCACATTGTATTAGTTGAATACGATTATGATGCACAAATATTGTTGTTATAATAAGTTGCATAACAGAAGTTGGATTGTGGTCTAACTATTCATAGTAAGCATAAATAATCCACCCATAGGCTTCCTTGAGCACCTTGGTAGGAGAATGAGGTACCAAAAATCTCCTACCTAATTGCGGAAACATGGTTTTGGCAGTTACCCATTGAGAGAGATATCTTGGGTGAGACTACATCTGTGTCACAGGTGCTACCGACCAAGCTCTGCTCCATCATGCTGATATCTTGGGATTTGTTGCGCTAAGTAGAAGGGACTGAACCCTGGTAAGGATCCTTGGAAGAGGGATAAAACCCAACATATACCTTGTAAAGCTTTAATGGGGGCGCGATTTACTATGTAATTTGCACAATTTATGACTACAACCCAAAATTGAAGACTTAGTCTCTTTGCTTGAAGCTAACAATTAGCCATTTATTTTATAGTGTGGTTCTTTTGTTTAGATACACCATTTTTCTGTGGTGTATATGGAACAATGTGTTGTTGTTGGATTCCTTGTTCAGTGCAAAAAGTAGTGAACTTGTTACTAACATATTCTCCTCCATGATCATATCTTAACTTAAGAATTTGATGACCATATTGTTTTTCAATAAGGGCCTTGTAGGCCAAGAACATGTTAAATACTTTGCTCTTAAGTTTTAGGAAATAAACCCAAGTGCTTTTGAATTAATAATCAATGAAAGTTAAGCATTAATATTTAAAACCAAAAAAATAAGTAGATAGAAGAGGACCATAGAAGTCACTATGAAAAAGCTCTAAGGGAACTGAGGCATGCCAAGAGGCACGCTTATCAAAACTGTCCCGATAACACTTTCGGAACAAACACCATCCTTGCAAGATACCACGAGAAGAACTGTCACCATATTGAATTTACATAGTAGTTGCAATGAGTGATAATTTAAGTGTCCAAATCGCTCATGCCAAAGTTTGTTCAAGTCATAACTATGAGAAACAAAAACTGAAGGAAAAGGTGATGACCCAAAGTTGTTAAATTTGTACAACTTGGTAATATCATCAACAATTCCGATAGCTGGGACATGCTTAGGATATTTAAAATCCTTGATTACAACTTTGTAAGGTGTAAACATTACAATTTTACTTTCACTAGATTGAGTGATTTGATAGAATAACAACAAATTACAGGAAATTCTTGGAACATATAGTACTTCACAAAAATTACCATTATCTACTGGAACTGTTCCAAATCCTACATCACTTAGAGATCTATCAACATCAATAAATATTTTTTTGGTGTTACATTCATGCATAGTAGAAAATATTGCTTGATCCTTACCCATATGATAAGATGCTCCAAAATCAATGAGCCACTCATTTGAAGTAGAAGAAGAAGATGTAGTATAAGAAAAACCAGAAGCACAAAGTGCATGTCTATGAGAGGTAGATTGAAGATAGATCAATATTGATGTGGTGCTTCTTTATTGCTTCTTACAGGGATGCCATCCTGTTGAATTTAATAAATATAAAATAAAATATTAATTATATTAGTTAATTATTATATGAAAGGGTGTAACCCTTCATTCTACACGCTCAAAGCCTAAAAAGGAAATCCTCCTTTGTAATTATCAACATCATCTAATATATTATTCCTATTTTACTATTAAACATGATAGTCGGATTCAATTATTGAGAGTCCAACCGGATACGGTTGCTCCATTTGGTATCAGAGCTGATTCGCTTCTGCACTTTGAGATCGAACTCAGCTCATCAATTCCTTTTCCGTCCACTGCTCATCCATAGTTATTCATTACTCCTTACCATCATTCTACCTCCATTAATTCCATCCCACCACTCATCCATTCGCTTTAGGCCACTTCCTACATGCTATATTCTCCCTCTCGTGCTCCATCCCACTGGCTGCCCATCCACTCCACCACCGAAATCTCCATGCATTGCTCCTAAGCCCCAGCTGCTACTCCTCAACGCCATCCGCTCTGCTTCTACCATCCACCCCTGTGCCTGCATCCTCTTCTCCCCCTGCGTTCCACCCCGTTCTGCACCCCTGCCACTCCCTTTAAGACCTGGATGACAAAATGAGTACCATGACTCAAAACATAAACACCTTAAAACAGAACATGAGCACCATGATTCAGAACCATAAAACATTAATAGATATGTTACAAAGGCTCATACCTAGTCTGGACCAAGTCAGCAGTCCATACATGTTAAATGCCTCATTTCATGTTGCCACCCAAGAGACACTCACAAGGAATCAAGAAGAATTGAAAAAATAAATAAAGATCAACAATGCAATGCTTAAACAAGATATAGAAACAAAAATACTCCCAGATATGGAGGCATGATTAAACAACAAAATAGAAACTATCAGTAAGATAGTAGGGAATAAAAATGTTAAAAACTGCTAACAGCAACAAGACAGTTCAAATATGTCACTTGCATTGTCCAGTAGTTCTAAGCCACCATCAAACCGTAAAGCAAAAGGAAATCAATATCGTCCTTAGAAAGTGTACCCATCTAAGGAAAAAATAGAGTTGTCGAAATACAATGGAAGTGAAGACCAGTGCGTTGCTTGGCTAAACAAATCAGAAGAATACTTCGACATTTACAATATTCAATCTGACGAGGAGAAGGTGAAATATGCGTCAATGCATATGGAAGGGTACGACTATAATTGGTACTTATGGTGGAGGAGAGATAATTTTACCTATACCTGGAACTTGTTCAAAAATGATTTTTTTAATAGGTATCAAGGAATTAAAGAAGATGAATTTTTCAGTAAACTTACCAGATTACAACAGGTTGGAAGCGCTAAAGAATTCACACATCAGTGGGAATCCTTATCAACACGAGTATTTGGGTTGTCTGATAAGCAAAGTCTCTAAACCTATTTAGGGGGTCTTAAACCATACCTCCAACAAGATTTAAAGTTGCATGACATACCTAACATAGAAGTAGCAAGACATAAAGAAAAAGTCGTAGAACGCAAATTGGAAGGAATTAAAACAAGAGGTGATAACCATTGTCGGCAAGAAAAAGAGACACAATGTAGGTATTGTGCGGATACTTGGTCACCCAGTCATCAATGCCACAAACCTCAATCATATGTCTATGAAATGGAAAATAGATCAAAGTCATCTAACAGTTACTCTGATAATAGAAAGAAAAAAAAAGAACATATGTCATCGATGCAGTGATGACTGGACCCCTGGTCATAAATGTAGGAACAATGAGACAATGCAGTGCAAAATCATCAATGGAAAATAATGCAAGTCTCTGCACAAGAGACCTCATCCGATTTTAATACCAACACCGAGTTAGAATGAAGAACGACACTAGGAAAATACTTAAGCTCTGAGGACAAAGCTTCCTTAAAGGGAGTGGAAATGTAACAACTATAAAATAACATATTAATTAGATTAGTTCATTATTATATGAAAGGGTGTAACCCTTCATTCTACATGCTCAAAGCCTATAAAGGTGAGCCTCCTTTGTACTTATCAGCATCATCTAATATATTATTCTTATTTTACTATTAAACATGATATTCAGATTCGATTATTGAGAGTCCAACCAGATACGGTTGCTCCATTGAAACATTTAGATTCATCATGATTATCTTTCCCCCAATAGTTGCAATGATGCTCGGTCTTTTTACCTTTTGGATTGGTGCCTTTGTCATTTTTTAATGAGTGAGCTGTCATAGAGGGTTTGTGACCCTCTTTTGGCTTATTATTGCAAGGATTTTGTTTCTTGGGAGGCTTGCACTTTTTTTTTCCTGTTGTGCCAATAAGGCTTTCCCAGATGTATCTCCATTTCTAATCATTCCAAGATGTATGTGATTATCTTTATCTCTAATCAAGGAATCACAAAAGGATTCAATACTAGGCTCTATATAGCTAGTTGGATCCAAGGAATCTTTCATGGAGTAAAATGTAGATACAAAAATAGGATATGTAGTTCCAATTTTGGAAAGAAAACGATAAATGCATTGCTTTTCTTACCTTTTAATTTTTCATTATGTACATAATATTCTAAGAGTTTTGTGGTTAGATAAATAATCTTGAATGTAGGAAAAATCACTTGGATTTAAAAAATCAACTCATTTTCGAGTTGATGACCTCAAATTTCATTGTGTTTACCAAACATAGCTTCCAACTTTTTTCAAGTTTTATCTGGTTCTTCAATTCTAGATAGGTGGAATCACAAATCAGTAGATATTGACATCCTAATCAATCCACGAGATTCGTCACATTTATTTTCCCATTTTATTTTCTTATCATCATTAGTCACTACTACATTTCGATCCAAAATCCGACGGTTACTTCCGACGGCGCGTGGATTTTTTCTTTTAAACCTACCAAAAATCACAAAGATAATTTTTTTTTTTGTAAATGTGGCCAGACGCGTCGGTTAAGCGACGACTATCCTCATAACCGTCGGTTAAGCGACGTCGCTTGAGGAAGCGTCGCTTAAGCGACGGCGCTGACAACAACCAATTTTAACTTTTCTCTTCGAATCAAGCTCTCTTCTTTTTGTTAGGATGGAGGTAACTTCGCAGAAGAAAAGAATGCGGACTCAATGCTTTGCAAAACAGTCTGTTGACAACAACCATTTTTCACTCACCTCTTCATTGTTGAGTGAATTGAGTTCTCTCCTTTGTGTGAGGGTGGCGAATGCCCTCTCAACTGTTGCGTGAAACGAAGAATTCTAGTTGGGCTGAGATAGGGCAATATCCCCCATCGGATAGTAAGCTCTACTGTTGCTTTCATAACTGCACAGTATTGAAAATTAATGCTTTCATGTCCTTGGAATTGGCATGGAAGGACGAAGCCAATGTGTAGGAGAGACGTAGATCTCGAGCCACATTGATCTACCCTGAAGAAGATAACTTGGATAACGGACTTAGGGCTTGTTCCGATGTGTCTTGGTGATTGCTCTCTTGAACATGGAGTTGGTCCAGTGTCGAGGGTTACCTTGAACCCTAAGTTGGTGTGACCTTTGTGTTAAGACTGCTTGTTATTCAAATCCTGCTTGTTTGGCGGGAGTCGACCAGGGGTGTCAAGAGTATCTGAATGGGGGGAGGTGGTTTATTGAGACGCTGACAGACTGATGTAGATGGGTAGCTTCCACAAACCAGCAAGCAACCTGACCAGAGTTATTAGTAGTAGCTATGGCCTTTGAGGAACAATAGGTGAGGTAAAGGGGCAATCCCTCTCTGCTGAAGATCTGCAAATCACAGTATCCAATGCGAAAGGGAAACGAGTTTGAAGATGGTTTCAAACCTGAAGGAGGGGATTTCTTTGAACAAGGACTTCAAGGCAGTGGATCATGCTCAAAATCTTTTGTTTTCTTTTCTCCAAGCTCTGATGGTGCAGTGAAATCAAGCTTAACCTTAGATTTTCTCTGAAGTGATACTCTCTTAATAACCAGCAACTGATTGCTACTTGGATCCCCAACAACTAGCCACCAACCTTCTTCTTTTGGTTTGGGATACCTGGGTGCATCAACTAGACCTAATTCCTGTCTTCTTTCTAGATCTCTTTCAAGAGTAACTTGCAATGTAACATTTTCCCCGGCACTCACATCATCACTCTCTAATATATCATATGCTAGATCAATGTTTGGAAAGCGGTTACAAAAACGAGCAATGTCCAACAACTGTGCATCTGACATCTGCAATAAATCATGTCTTTCGTCATCCTCCATCTCAACTAAATCAAAAACCGTCTCAATGCTTTTACCTGGATTTTCCTGGCACTTTTTGGCAAGTTCCTTAGTAAAATGTGGAAACTGCAACAAGACAGAATCACGCTCCCAAAGACCCTGGGTAACCATCTGGGTCAATTCCATTGCTGCAAGAGCTGGGTTCAACCAACCATTACTAGAAATAACATCCACCATTGCCTTAAGAAGCCGACTCGAAGAGAGGAGGACCTCTCGCTGGTCAAGTGCTAGGTTCCCAGCAATAACATGCCTAGAGAAGTAAGCTTGCAACAATGCATTTGCCTTCACATGGGGATCAGTATATTTTGGTTTATCAACAGAAAATATTTGATGATTTATTAATTTTCTTATAGTTTCTTCTTCACCTGGCCATATCGGGAGTTGTGAATACTCTGAAGCAGAAGCAAGAATTTCAAGGAGCCCCTTCAGCTTTGTCTTTGCAGTCAAGGATGAGCTAAAGAGCTCGAAGGTGGTGTAGCTGATATAATAATACGAAGCTATCATGCCAAGGTTTAAAGGTGAAAGATACATGTCATCTTCTATGGCCACACACTTGCTTGACTCCAAATCAGTCAATGTGCTCAGCACTTTTGTGATATGTTGTTTACTCATTGGACTCTTATGAAGTCGCAGGTTGCATAACCAGTGATTTCATATGAAGATTTTGTAAAATCAACTGAAGGATTTAATGAGGCAAACTTGATAGGAGTTGGTTTTTAAAATATATGTATAAGAATTAGAAAAAATATCTAAATTAGTTTCATTTTTTACCAACCTA